>LR738713.1:343699148-343749063 GCA_902687465.1 Secale cereale
TAGAACTTCGTGATGAACTATAATATGCAAGGGATGACGAAGGTAATTCCCGAGCTCTTCGCGATCCTGAAATCGGCGAAGGTAGAAATCAAGAAAGAGCATCAAGTGTTGATGGTTAACAAGACCACTTGTTTCAAGTAAAGGGCAAGGGGATAGAAGGGGAACTTCAAGAAGAATGACAAGCAAGTTGTCACTCCCATGAAGAAACCCAAAGCTAAACTCAAGCCTGAAACTAAGTGCTTCTACTGCAAAGGAAATGGTCACTGGAAGTGGAACTGCCCTAGATATTTGGCGGATAAGAAGGATGACAAAGTGAACAAAGGTATATTTGATATACAGATTATTCATGTGTATTTTACTAGTGTTCATAGCAACCCCTCAGTATTTGATACTGGTTCAGTTGCTAAAGAGTAGTAACTCGAAATCAGAGTTGCATAATGAACAAAAACTAGTTAAAGGTGAAGTGACGATGTGTGTTGGAAGTGGTTCCAAGATTGATATGATCATCATCGCACACTCCCTATACTTTCGGGATTAGTGTTGAACCTAAATAAGTGTTATTTGGTGTTTGTGTTGAGCATGAATATGATTTGATCATGTTTATTGCAATACGGTTATTCATGTAAGTTAGAGAATAATTGTTGTTCTGTTTACATGAATAAAACCTTCTATGGTCATACACCCAATGAAAATGGTTTGTTGGATCTCGATCGTGTGATACACATATTCATAATATTGAAGCCAAAAGATGCAAGGTTAATAATGATAGTGCAACTTATTTGTGGCACTGCCGTTTAGGTCATATTGGTGTAAAGCGCATAAAGAAACTCCATAATGATGGACTTTTGGAATCAGTTGATTATGAATCACTTGGTGCTTGCGAACCATGCCTCATGGGCAAGATGACTAAAACTCCGTTCTCCGGAACAATGGAGCGAGCAGCAGATTTGTTGGAAATCATACATACTGATGTATGCAGACCAATGAGTGTTGAAGCTCGCGGCAGGTATCGTTATTTTCTGACCTTCACTGATGATTTGAGCAGATATGGGTATATCTACTTAATGAAGCACAAGTCTGAAACATTTGAAAAGTTCAAAGAATTTCAGAGTGAAGTGGAGAATCATCGTAACAGAAAATAAGAGTTTCTACGATATGATCGTAGAGGTAAAATATTTGAGTTAGCGAGTTTGGCCTTCAGTAAAAACAATGTGAAATAGTTTCACTACTCTCGCCACCTGGAACACTACAGTGTAATGGTGTGTCCGAACGTCATAACCGTACTTTATTAGATATGGTGCGATCGATGATGTCTCTTACCGATCTACCACTATCACTTTTGGGGCTATGCATTAGAGACAGCTACATTCACGTTAAATAGGGCACCATCTAAATCCGTGGAGATGACACCGTATGAACTGTGGTTTGACGAGAAACCTAAGCTGTCATTTCTTTAAGTTTGGGACTGCAATGCTTATGTGAAAAAGTTTCAACATGATAAGCTCGAACCCAAATCGGAGAAGTAAATCTTCATAGGATACCCAAAAAGAAACTGTTGGGTACACCTTCTATCACAGATCCGAAGGCAAGGTCTTTGTTGCTAAGAGTGGATCCTTTCTAGAGAAGGAGTTTCTCTCGAAAGAAGTGAGTGGGAGGAAAGTAGAACTTGATGAGGTAATTGTACCTTCTCCCGAATTGGAAAGTGGAACATCATAGAAACTAGTTCCAGTGATTCCTACACCAATTAGTGAGGAAGCTAATGGTGATGATCATGAAACTTCAGATCAAGTTTCTACTGAACTTCGTAGATCAACCAGAGTTTGTTCCGCACCAGAGTGGTACGGCAACCCGGTTCTGGAAGTCACGTTACTGGAACATGATGAACCTATGAACTATGAGGAAGCAATGATGAGCCCAGATTCCGCAAAATGGCTTGAGGCCATGAAATCTGAGATGGGATCCATGTATGAGAACAAAGTATGGACTTTGGTTGACTTGCCCGATGATCGGCAAGCCATTAAAAATAAATGGATCTTTAAGAGGAAGACTGACGCCGATGGTAATGTTACTGTCTACAAAGCTCGACTTGTTGCGAAAGGTTTTCGACAAGTTCAAGGTGTTGACTACGATGAGATTTTCTCACCCGTAGCGATGCTTAAGTCTGTCCGAATCATGTTAGCAATTGCCACATTTTATGAAATCTGGCAAATGGATAACGAAACTGCGTTCTTTAATGGATTTATTAAAGAAGAATTGTATATGATGCAACCAGAAGGTTTTGTCAATCCTAAAGGTGCTAACAAAATGTGCAAGCTCTAGCGATCCTTCTATGGACTGGTGCAAGCATCTCGGAGTTGGAATATACGCTTTGATAAGTTGATCAAAGCATATAGATTTATACAGACTTGCGGCGAAGCCTGTATTTACAAGAAAGTGAGTGGGAGCACTACAACCTTTCTGATAAGTATATGTGAATGACATATTGTCGATCGGAAAGGATGTAGAATTTTCTGGAAAGCATAAAGGAGTGTTTGAAAGGAGTTTTTCAAAGAAAGACCTTGGTGAAGCTGCTTACATATTGGGCATCAAGATCTATAGAGATAGATCAAGACGCTTGATAAGACTTTCGATGAGTACATACCTTGATAAGATTTTGAAGTAGTTCAAAATGGATCAGTCAAAGAAGGAGTTCTTGCCTGACTTGTAAGGTGTGAAGTTGAGTAAGACTCAAAGCCAGACCATGGCAGAAAAATATAGAGAGAATGAAAGTCATTCCCTATGCCTCAGCCATAGGTTCTATAAAGTATGCCATGCTGTGGACAAAACCTGTTGTGTACCTTGCCATGATTTTGGCAAGGAGGTACAATAGTGACCTAGGAGTAGATCACTGGACAGCGGTCAAAATTATCCTTAGTAACGGGATGACTAAGGAAATGTTTCTCGATTATGGAGGTGATAAAGAGTTCGTCGTAAAGGGTTACGCCGATGCAAGCTTTGACACTAAATCCAGATGACTCTAAGTATCAATCTGGATGCGTATTAAAAGTGGGAGCAATTAGCTAGAGTAGCTCCATGAAGAGCATTGTAGACATATAGAAATTTGTGAAATACATACGGATCTGAATGTGACAGAACCGTTGACTAAACTTCTCTCACAAGCAAAACATGATCACACCTTATTACTCTTGGGTATTAATCACATAGTGATGTGAACTAGATTATTGACTCTAGTAAACCATTTGGGTGTTGGTCACATGACGATGTGAACTATGGGTGTTATTCACATAACGATGTGAACTATCGGTATTAAATCACATGGTGATGTGAGCTAGATTATTGACTCTAGTGCAAGTGGGAGACTGAAGGAAATATGCCCTAGAGGCAATAATAAAGTTGTTATTTTATATTTCCTTATATCATGATAAATGTTTATTATTCATGCTAGAATTGTATTAACCGGAAACTTAATACATGTGTGAATACATAGACAACACAGAGTGTCCCTAGTATGCCTCTACTAGACTAGCTCATTGATCAAAGATGGTTATGTTTCCTAACCATAGACATGAGTTGTCATTTGATCAACGGGATCACATCATTAGGAGAATGATGTGATGGACAAGACCCATCCGTTAGCTTAGCAACTTGATCGTTTAGTATGTTGCTATTGCTTTCTTCATGACTTATACATGTTCCTATGACTATGAGATTATGCAACTCCCGTTTACCGGAGGAACACTTTGTGTGCTACCAAACGTCACAACGTAACTGGGTGATTATAAAGGTGCTCTACAGGTGTCTCCGAAAGTACTTGTTGGGTTGGCGTATTTCGAGATTAGGATTTGTCACTCCGATTGTCGGAGAGGTATCTCTAGGCCCTCTCGGTAATGCACATCGTAATAAGCCTTGCAAGCAAACGACTAATGAGTTAGTCAGGAGATGATGTATTAGGGAACGAGTAAAGAGACTTGCCGGTAACGAGATTGAACTAGGTATGATGATACCGACGATCGAATCTCGGGCAAGTAACATACCGATGACAAAGGGAACAACATATGTTGTTATGCGGTTCGACCGATAAAGATCTTCGTAGAATATGTAGGAGCCAATATGGGCATCCAGGTTCCGCTATTGGTTATTGACCAGAGAAGTGTCTCGGTCATGTCTACATAGTTCTCGAACCCGTAGGGTCCGCACGCTTAAACGTTCGTTGACGATATAGTATTTAATGAGTTATGTATGTTGGTGACCGAATGTTATTCGGAGTCCCGGATGTGATCACGGACATGACGAGGGACTCTGGAATGGTCCGGAGATAAAGATTAATATATGGGATAATAGTGTTTGACCTCCGGAAGGGTTCCAGAATTCACCGGAAGGGGTTCCGGATGTTTCCCGAAGTGTTTGGGTACGAGAACACTTTATTTGGGCCAAAAGGGAAAGCACACAAGGTTTTTGGAAAGCGCAAAAGGAAGTTTTGCGGAGTCCAGGGGCCAGACGCCAGGGTCCCTGGCGTCTGGGTCCAGACGCCGGGAACCCTGGCGTCTGGCCCTAGAGTCCGAGAAGGACTCTTGCCTTTCGGGTGAAACCGACTTTGTGAAGGCTTTTACTCCAAGTTTCGACCCCAAGGCTCAACATATAAATAGAGGTGTAGGGCTAGCACCCAAGATACATCAAGATACACCAAGCCGTGTGCCGGCTACCCCGACCCTCTAGTTTATCCTCCATCTAGTTTCTGTAGTGCTTGGCGAAGCCCTGCAGAGATTGTTCTTCATCAACAACCGTCACCACGCCGTCGTGCTGCCGGAACTCATCTACTACTTCGCCCGTCTTGCTGGATCAAGAAGGCGAGGACGTCATCGAGCTGAACGTGTGCTGAGCGCGGAGGTGCCGTATGTTCGGTACTAGATCGGGACGGATCGTGAAGGTGCACGACTACATCAACCGCGTTGATAAACGCTTCCGCTTTCGGTCTACGAGGGTACGTAGACACACTCTCCCCTCTCGTTGCTATGCATCTAGTAGATAGATCTTGCGCGATCGTAGGAAAATTTTGAAAATACTACGTTCCCCAACACTTGGAGGCCCAACAACGTCTACAAGAAGAAGGTTGCGTAGTACACATGAAGCAATTTCTGGCGCCATTGCCGGGGAGGCTAGGTAAGCGGCACTCACATCTCGTCAACGAAGCTAATTTCTGGCGCCGTTGCCGGGGAGGTGAGTGCTTGAAGGTATATCTTTAGATCTTGCAATCGAATCTTTTAGTTTAATTTTATCACTAGTTTAGTTTATAAAAGAAAACTAAAAAATGGAATTGAGGTTGCCTCATGTGCTTCATCTTTTTAATGTCTTTCGTGAAAATGATGGGAAGGAAAATTGTGCCCAAGTACTAGAATAAGAATGCATTAAAATGTTTGGCACTAAATATTTGAATGATGAGCATGATTGCAATGTTATTAGTATGAGGTATTTGAATATCCATGATGCTAATGATATGCAATGCCACAAGCTTGGGGATGCTATGTTTGATGAAGATGATATTTTTTGTCCCCCAAGTTTTGATGAGCAAATTTATTATGATGAAAGCATGCCTCCTATTTATGATGATTATTGTGATGACACCTATGTTATAAACAATACTAATAACCATGAAACTTGTCATCATGATTTTTATCAAGTGTCTCATAATAGTTATTTTGTTTAGTTTGCTCCCACTACTATTCATGAGAAGAAATTTGCTTATGTGGAGAGTAATAAAATCTATATTCTTGGGAATCATGAAAATAATGCTTTATGTGATGGTTATATTGTTAAATTCATTCATGATGCTACTGAAAATTATTATGAGGGAGGAATATATGCTTGTAGGAGTTGCAATAATATCAAGTTTCCTCTCTATGTGTTGAAAATCTTGAAGATGTGCTTGTTTTGCTTTCCTATGCTAGTTGATTCTTGTCCCCATAAGTTGTTTTCTCACAAATCCCTATGCATAGGAAGTGGGTTAGACTTAAATATGATAGTCATATTATTCATGATGCTCTCTTTATGTTTCAATTCTTATCTTTTATGCGAGCATCATTGAAATCATCATGCCTAGCTAAAAGGCAATAAAGAAAAGCGCTTTTTGAGAGACAACCCAATATTTACCCTTACTATTTTTGTGTGTTCACATGATTAAGCTACTATAGTAATCATGTTTTATAGCTTTTGTTTCAATAAAGTTCCAAGTAGAACCTTTGGGAAGACTTGGGTGAATGTTAATGTGATCTTGCTGTAAAAAACAAAAACTTCGCGCTCACAAGATTAGCTGCCATTTCTTTTACTAGAGAGTGATTTTAGGTTGATTCTTTTTGCAGAAGATTAATATAAAAATTTCCCACATCCACCATTTTCTTTCAAAAAAATAGAGTTACAGAAGTATTCGAAAGTTACAGATTGCTACAGACTGTTCTGTTTTTGACAGATTCTGTTTTTCGTGTGTTGTTTGCTTATTTTGATGAATCTATGAGTAGTATCGGAGGGTATGAACCATAGAGAAGTTGGAATACAGTAGATATTACACCAATATGAATTTATAATGAGTTCACAACAGTACCAAAAGTGATTATTTATTTTCTTATACTAACGGAGCTTACGAGTTTTCTGTTAAGTCTTGTGTTGTGAAGTTTTCAAGTTTTGGGTAAAGATTCGATGGACTATGGAATAAGGAGTGGCAAGAGCCTAAGCTTGGGGATGCCCAAGGCACCCAAGGTAAAATTCAAGGACAACCAAAAGCCTAAGCTTGGGGATGTCCCGGGAAGGCATCCCCTCTTTCGTCTTTGTCTATCGGTAACTTTACTTGAGACTATATTTTTATTCACCACATGATATGTGTTTTGCTTGGAGCGTCAATTTTGTTTTATTTTGTTTTGCTTGCTGTTTTAATATTATCCCAAGATCTGAAATTGTTAAATGTTAGAGAGTCTTCACATAGTTACATAATTATTCAACTACGCATTGATCTTCACTTATATCTTTCGGAGTAGTTTGTCATTTGCTCTAGTGCTTCACTTATATCTTTTTAGAGCACGGCGGTGGTTTTATTTTGAAGAAATAGATGAACTCTCATGCTTCACTTATATTATTTTGAGAGTCTTTTAGAACAGCATGGCAATTTGCTTAGGTTATAAAATTAGTCCTAATATGATAGGCATCCAAGATGGGTATAATAAAAACTTTCATATAAAGTGCATTGAATACTATGAGAAGTTTGATACTTGATGATTGTTTTGAGATATGAGGATGGTGATATTAGAGTCATGCTAGTAGAGTAGTTGTGAATTTGAGAAATACTTGTGTTGAGGTTTGCAAGTCCCGTAGCTTGCACGTATGGTAACCATTGTGTGACAAATTTGAAGCATGAGGTATTTCTTTGATTGTCATCCTTTGTGTGGAGGTCGGGATCGCGCGATGGTTAACTCCTACCAACCCTTCCCCTAGGAGCATGCGTGTATTACTTTGTTTTGATGACTTGTAGATTTTTGCAATAAGTATGTGAGTTCTTTATGACTAATGTTGAGTCCACGGATTATACGCACTCCCACCCTTCCGCCATTGCTAGCCTCTCTAGTACTGCACAACTTTCATCGTACCATACACCCACCATATACCTTCCCCAAAACAACCACTATACCTACCTATCATGGCATTTCCATAGCCATTCCGAGATATATTGCCATGCAACTTTCCACTGATCCGTTTATTATGACACGCTTCATCATTGTCATATTGCCATGCATGATCATGTAGTTGACATCGTATTTATGGCAAGGCCACCATGCATAATTTTTCATACATATCAGTCTTGATTCATTGCACATCCCGGTACACCGTCGGAGGCATTCATATAGAGTCATATTTTGTTCTCGTATCGAGTTGTAATCCTTGAGTTGTAAATAAATAGAAGTGTGATGATCATCATTACTAGAGCATTGTCCCGAAAAAAAAGAAAAAAAAGAAGAAAAATGGAAAGGCCAAATAAAAAAAGGCCCCAAAAAAGGAAAAAAAGAAAGGGACAATGCTACTATCTTTTCCACACTTGTGCTTCAAAGTAGCACCATGATCTTCATGATAGAGAGTCTCTTGTTTAGTCACTTTCATACACTAGTGGGAATTTTCATTATAGAACTTGGCTTGTATATTCGAACGATAGGCTTCCTCGAATGCCCTAGGTCTTCGTGAGCAAGCAAGTTGGATGCACACCCACTTAGTTTCTTTTGTTGAGCTTTTATACATTTATAGCTCTAGTGCATCTGTTGCATGGCAATCCCTATTCACTCACATTGATATCTATTGATGGTCATCTCAATATCCCATCGATACGCCTAGTTGATGTGAGACCATCTTCCTCTTTTGTCTTCTCCACAACCACCACTCCATTCCACCTATAGTGCTATATCCATGGCTCATGCTCATGTATTGCATGAAAGTTGAAAAAGTTTTAAAAAATTGAAGTATGAAACAATTGCTTGACTGAAACCGGGGTTGTGCATGAGTTGAGTATTTTGTGTGACGAAGATGGAGCATAACCAAACTATATGATTTTGTAGGGATGAACTTTCTTTGGCCATGTTATTTTGAGAAGACATAATTGCTTTGTTAGTATGCTTGAAGTATTATTATTCTTATGTCAGTATTAAAATTTTGTCTTGAATCTTTTGGATCTGAACATTCATGCCACAATAAAGAAAATTACATTGAGAATTATGTGAGGAAGCATTCCACATCAAAAATTATGTTTTTATCATTTACCTACTCGAGGACGAGCAAGAATTAAGCTTGGGGATTCTTGATACGTCTCCAACATATCTATAATTTTTGATTGTTCCATGCTATCATATTATCTGTTTTGGATGTTTAATCGGCTTTAATGTACACTTTTTATGATTTTTGGGACTAACCTATTAACCCAGAGCCCAGTGTCAGTCTTTGTTTTTTCCTTGTTTTTTAGTATTGCAGAAAAGGAATACCAAACGGAGAACAATTGACCTGAAACCCCACGAAGATTGTTTTTGGACCAGAAGAAGCCCATGGAGTACCAGAGATGGACCAGAAGAGTCCCGAGGCTACCATGAGGGTGGGGGCGCGCCCTACCCCCTCGGCGTGCCCCCTATCTCGTAGCCGCCTCGGGGACCCCCCTGACTTGTTCCCTACTCCAACACCTCTTATATATACCCAACTTCTAGAACATAACTTAGATCGGGAGTTCCGCCGCCGCAAGCCTCTGTAGCCATCGAAAACCAATCTAGACCCGTTCCGGCACCCTGCCGGAGGGGGGAATCCCTCTCCGGTGGCCATCTTCATCATCCCGGTGCTCTCCATGACGAGGAGGGAGTAGTTCACCCTCGGGGCAGAGGGTATGTACCAGTAGCTATGTGTTTGATCTCTCTCTCTCTCTCTCTCTCTCTCTCTCTCTCTCTCTCTCGTGTTCTTGATTTGGCACGATCTCGACGTATCACGAGCTTTACTATTATAGTTGGATCTTATGATGCTTCTCCCCCTATATCTTCTTGTAATGGATTGAGTTTTCCCTTTGAAGTTATCTTATCGGATTGAGTCTTTAAGGATTTGAGAACACTTGATGTATGTCTTGCGTGGGATACCGTGGTGACAATGGGTATTCTATTGATTCACTTGATATATGTTTTGGTTATCAACTTGCGGGTTCCGTGACCTTGGGAATCTATGCATAGGGGTTGGCACACGTTTTCGTCTTGACTCTCCGATAGAAACTTTGGGGCACTCTTTGAAGTTCTTTGTGTTGGTTGAATAGATGAATCTGAGATTGTGTGATGCATGTCGTATAATCATACCCGCGGATACTTGAGGTGACATTGGAGTATCTAGGTGACATTAGGGTTTTGGTTGATGTGTGTCTTAAGGTGTTATTCTAGTACGAACTCTAGGATAGATCTAATGGAAAAAATAGCTTCGTGTTATTTTACTACATACTCTTGAATAGATCAACAAGAAAGGATAACTTTGAGGTGGTTTCGTACCCTACAATAATCTCTTCGTTTGTTCTCCGCTATTAGTTACTTTTGTGTGACTCTTTGTTGCATGTTGAGGGATAGTTATATGATCCAGTTATGTTATTATTGTTGAGAGAACTTGCACTAGTGAAAGTATGAACCCTAGGCCTTGTTTCAACGCATTACAATACCGTTCGTGCTCACTTTTATCATTAGTTACCTTGCTGTTTTTATATTTTCATATTACAAAAACCTATATCTACCATCCATATTGCACTTGTATCACCATCTCTTCACCGAACTAGTGCACCTATACAATTTACCATTGTATTGAGTGTGTTGGGGACACAAGAGACTCTTTGTTATTTGGTTGCAGGGTTGTTTGAGAGAGACCATCTTCATCCTACGCCTCCCATAGATTGACAAGCCTTAGTTCATCCACTTGAGGGAAATTTGCTACTATCCTACAAACCTCTGCACTTGGAGGCCCAACAACGTCTACAAGAAGAAGGTTGCGTAGTAGACATCAAGTACCATCGAGCCATGATCGGAGCACACCATCGTCGTGTTCTCCACCTGAGCTAAAGGAAATAGCAAGCTCCAAGACAAATTGGCAACCGCCTGATCCAATCGTACTCTAGTATAAGTTCCTCTCGATACTTTTTTCTCAAATGTCCATACTCTTCCTTTGTAGCCTAGGTCAGCGAGACCACATATATCTAATGCATCCCTGAATCCATCCATCTGCCCTTGACCCCTCTGATTGACTCCATCATTTTCACAATGTGTTAGAACTTCATTAAAATCACCGAGAGCTACCCATGGGAGGTTTGATGAACCTACTATTGAGCATAATGTGTCCCAAGTTTTATGCATCTCCGCTACCCGCGCCTCGCCATACACGCAGGTCATTCTCCACGGTATAGGTCCTAGTTCACCTACAACAGCATCAATATGATATCTCGAGTACCGATAATCTCTAGTTTTATTGCATCATTCCTGAATATAAGAATCCCCCGCTCCTTCCGGTTCTACTAACAGTAAATGACTTATCATAACCAAACGGTTGAGCTAGTATCTCAGCACATGCGCTAGGTAATTGAGTTTCGACTAAGTATAGCACAAGCCCCCATGCACGCCCAGGTGGGTTGTACCCCTCTCGAGGCACCACCAAGGCGCTTCTCTGGCCCATTGGATGTCTTTTGGTCCAAAAAAGCGCCCAGGTAGGTTGTGCCCACCTCGGTGGCCTCCCGCACCGCCTCTTCGCTCTATAAATACATCCATACTCCAAAAACCCTAGGGGAGTCGACGAAATTTTATTCCAGCCGCCGCAAGTTCCACAACCACGAGATCCAATCTAGAGCCCTTTTCCGGCACTCTGCTGGAGGGGAACACGACCACGGAGGGGTTCATCATCATCATTGGTGCCTCTCCGATGATGTGTGAGTTGTTTACCACAGACCTACGGGTCCGTAGACAGTAGATAGATGGCTTCTTCTCTCTCTATATCTCAATACAATGGTCTCTTGGAGATCTATTTGATGTAATGACTTTGTGCGGTGTGTTTGTTGGGATTTGATGAATTGTGAGTTTATGATCATATTTGCCTTGATTTAATATCCATTCTTGATTATTATAGCCTCGTATTTCTTCTCTGCTATTTTGGTTTTGTTTGGACAACTTGATCTATTTATCTTGCAATGGGAAGAGGTTCTTTGTAATGGGTTCGATCTTGCGGTGTCCTTTCCCAATGGCAGAAGGAGCAGCAAGGCACACATGTATCATTGCTATGAAGGGTAAAAATATGGGGTCTATTCCTACATGAATAGATCTTGTCGACATCATGTCATCGTTCTTATTGCATTACTCCCTTTTTCCGTGAACTTAATACACTAGATGCATGTTGGATAGCGATCAGTGTGTGGAGTAATAGTAGTAGATGCAGGCAGGAGTCGGTTTACTAATCTTGGACGTTATGCCTATATACATGATCATTGTATTGGATATCGACATAATTATTTCCTTTTCTATCAGTTGCCCAACAGTAATTTGTCTACCCACCATATGCTATTTTTCTCGAGAGAAGCCACTAGTGAAATCTACGGCCCCAAGTCAATTTTCCTATCATATACTGTCAGATCTATATTGCTATTTGCTTTTTCCTTTGCAACTTTTATTTTCAGATCTATATTATCAAAAACACAAAAATACCTTGCTGCATTTTATTTGCATCTTTCAATCTACTACAATTTTATCCCGCCAACTTAGCAATTTCGGGCACCGTTACCCGAAAGGGATTGGCAACTCCTTTAACACGTCGGGTTGCAAGTATTTGTTCTTTGTGTGCAGGTACCATTTACATAGTGTTGCGGGTTCTCCTACTAGTTCGATAACCTTGGTTTCATCAGTGAGGGAAATACCTACGGTAGTTGTGCTGCATCATCCCTTCCTCTTTGGGGAAATACCGACACAGCTTCAAGCGACATCAAAAGGAATTTCTGGCATTGTTGCCGGGGAGACATCACCAACATCTATCAAGTTCATAATCACAGATCTCATCTCCTTGCAATTTACATTATTTGCCATTTGCCTCTCATTTTCATCTCCCCCACTTCACAAAAAATACCGTTTTTATTCGCCTTCTTTTTTGTTCATCGTTTTCTCATTAGATCTGTTTTCGTTTGCAATCTTGTTTGCGTAGGCATGATGCCTCAACGAAAATATTATGATGTTCCGTACCCTAATATCTTGCTTGAAATTGAGAAAAGTACTATGGAGTATATGACTACACAATTTGAGCATAATAAATATTTTACTGAAGAGCTTAAAGAACACTCCATTGTGCTAAATGCTATAGCAAAACAATTTGATGATATTAGTTGAGAAGTTTGCAATCTTCAATCTAAGTATGCTTTTGCTGAGAGTTTGTTGGGGAAGATATCCGATGCACAAGCTACGCTAGTAAATCATATGGCCGCTGAACCAATCTCATTAGAAGACAAAAATGATGAAGATCTTAAAATTATTGGTGTTTCTTCTATTGATTCCTTGTTTAAAAAAGTTAAACTTTATGATAAAGGGACTGAAGAAGAGTCAACTTTAGCTAGAAGGCGTCCCGATAATTTGGAGGGTGAAAATCTTGTTGAGAAAATTGATAAAAGTGGGTTTGGAGAGGTCAAAACTTTAACTAGTGATGTGCCCACTCTTTTGGGTTACAAGGACTTCAATTATGGTAGTTGCTTTTTGATTGATTGTATTTACTTGTTGCAATCCATGATAAATTCACCTCATGCCTATGAATAAAATAAAGCTTTTACTAAACATATTGTTGATGCCAAGTTGAAAGCTTTAGAAGATAAGTTGGAATTAGAAGTTTCAATTCCTAGAAAACTTCATGATGAATGGGAACCTACCATCAAAATCAAGATTAAAAATTATGAGTGCAATGCTTTATGTGATCTGGGTGCTAGTGTTTCTACAATTCTGAAATCTCTTTGTGATGTTCTTGGTCTTACCAATATTGAAGATTGTTCTCTTAATTTGCATTTGGTGGATTCAACTATGAAAAAGCCTTTCGGAAGGATAAATGATGTTCCTGTTCTTACAAATAGGAACTATGTACCCATAGACTTTATTATTCTTGACATTGATTGCAATCCGTGTTGTCCTATTGTACTTGGTAGACCATTTTTACGCACTATTGGTGCAGTGATTGATATGAAAGAAGGGAATATTAAATTTTAGTTTCCCTTGAGAAAGGGCATGGAACACTTCCCTAGAACTAAGATCAAATTGCCTTATGAATCTATAATGAGAGCAACCTATGAATCATCCAACAAAGATGACAACACTTGAGATCTTGGTGTTATGCATAGCTAGGGGCATAAAATGGTAGCGCTCGTTGGGAGGCAACCCAACTTGTATCTTTTTGCTTTTTGGTTTTCTTGCTATTTTCAATAAAATACCCATTTATGCCTCTGGTTATGTCGGATTTCGGGTTCTGCAAACCCTTGAGAGGTTCGAACTTCGAGGTGCGCATGAAGAGCACTCTCTCCCCAATGCGCTCGCCCTATGATTCCACAGCCAAGCTCGATGAACTGAAAGAACAAGGGACACAGAGGATTATACTGGTTCGGGCTGCCTTGCGGTGTAATACCCTACTCCAGTGTGTGTGGTGGATTTCCTCGTGGGGCTGAGGACGAAGTAGTACAATGGATGAGCCACCTCCGGAGGAGAGGTGTTCTTGGGCTCAGATGAGCTTGTGGTGTGGTCAGGGTGGAATGGATATGATCCCTTCTATGGTTGGATCAGCTCGAGACGGGATGATGTGATGTCCAGATGATCCCCTACTCTATGGTGGTGGCTAGGTCCTATTTATAGTGGCCTTGGTCCTCTTCCCAAATATCGGCGGGAAGGGATCCCACAATGGTCAAATTTGAAGGGGAAAAACTAATACAAGTTATCCTGACAAAAGCGGTCTTCGTCTGCCAAAGGCTCTGGTGGTGACGCTGCGTCGGGATCCAAGATGACCTCCATTCCGCCATCCTGACGCTCCTTGGTCTTGTTACACCGATATGGAAACCTTTGCTTGATTCCTCGGGACTCCGCGCTTGCGCTTGCCCCCTTGGAACCAAAGGGGAAACTGGTACACTGTGCCCGAAGGCACCTTTCTGGCCTTGGTCGTCATGGCTCACATCACGTGAACCTCGCGAGGTGCGCCTTGCATAGATATCTCCGCTCCTCAGGAGCCAGCCTAGGGAGGCTGCCCCCCAGGGAGGTCTTGTCGTCGTCCGCCTCGCGAGGCTTGGCCCCTTGCGAGGGTCTTGAGCTGTGGTTGCTGAAGCTGGGCCATACCAGGCCGTCGAGGGAGCCACGTCACGGGCCGCATGCGGGCAAGTCCGGGTACCCCCGTACCCAAGACGCCGATAGTAGCCCCCGGGCCCAAGGCGCGCTCGAACTTGGCTTCGGGGCGAAGCCAAGGGGCAAGTGCGGAGCGCCGCGGGCCCCAATCGCCCGCGACCTTGGTCGACGCATGGCAACTGATTGGACGTGGGCATCTCTGCTTCCCCACGCTGCCTCGGCAACTGCCCGATTTGACGAGACCCTGCTGCATGCATAGAACAAACCATCATTACGCGCGATCGTGGAGGCCGACGGTTGGCCTCCTCCTGGGCATAAATGAAGAGAGGGCGAAGCCCCCATTGCTCATCTCCTTTTTCTTGCCGCCTGCCCCTTCTTCTTCCTCCTTGCCGCGCCGGCTTGCCATGACGCCCATGGCGCCAACGAAGAGGTTCTCCACCGCGGAGAAGGGGAAAGCTCGCTAGGAGGGATCTGACTTGCCGCCGCTCAAGAGGGGGCGGGCCCGCCCTCGTAAGCATGTCGCTACCCCTGTAGCGGTGCTTCGGGGTCATGGGCGCAATCCTTCTTGGGCCGACGCCATCCTAGGTGGCTGTGACGGCACCTCTTCTCGCGGCAGAGGCCGCCCTTGTCGCGGCAGCCCCCCTGTGATACGTCTGCAACGTATCTATAGTTTTTGATTGTTCCATGCTATTATATATTCTGTTTTGGATGTTTAATGGGCTTTATTATACACTTTTATATTATTTTTGGGACTAACCTACTAACCCAAGTCCCGGTGCAAATTGCTATTTTTTTTGCCTATTTCAGGTTTTCGCAGAAAAGGGATATCAAACGGAGTCCAAACGGAATGAAACCTTCGGGAGAGTTATTTTTGGAACCGTATCTTCACAGAAGACTTGGAGTACACGCGAGGGAACGAAAGAGGTGGCCACGAGGGTCTAGGGCGCGCCCCCTCCCCTGGGCGCGCCCCCACCCTTGTGGACCCCCTCTGGCTCCCCCGATGCCCTCCTTCCTCCTATATATATCCATATACCTTGAAAACATCGAGGCAACAGAGAAAACCCTAATTCCACCGCCGCAACCTTCTGTTTCCCGTGAGATCCCATCTTGGGGCCTGTTCCGGAGCTCTGCCAGAGGGGGGATCTACCACGGAGTGCTTCTACATCAACACCATAGCCTCACCAATGAGTTGTGAGTAGTTTACCACCGACCTTCGGGTCCATAGTTATTAGCTAGATGGCTTCTTCTCTATTTTTGGATCTCAATACAAAGTTCTCCTCGATCTTTGATGAGATCTATTTGATGTAATCTTTTTGTAGTGTGTTTGTCGAGATCCGATGAATTGTGGGTTTATGATCAAGATTATCTATGAACAATATTTGATTCTTTTCTGAGATCTTTTATGTATGATTATAATATCTTTACAAGTCTCTTCGAATTATTGGTTTGGTTTGGCCTACTAGATCTATAGTTCTTGCAATGGGAGAAGTGCTTGGCTTTGGGTTCAATCCTGCGGTGTCCTTTCCCAGTGACAGCAGGGGCAGCAAGGCACATATTGTATTGTTGCCATCGGGGATAAAAAGATGGGGTTTATATCATATTTCTTGAGTTTATCCCTCTACATCATGTCATCTTGCTTAATGCATTACTTTGTTCTTATGAACTTAATACTCTAGATTCATGCTAGATAGCGGTCGATGTGTGGAGTAATAGTAGTAGATGCAGAATCGTTTCGGTTTACTTGTCACGGACGTGATGCCTATATATAATGATCATACCTAGGTATTCTCATAACTATGTGCTTTTCTATCAATTGCTCGACAGTAATTTGTTCACCCACCGTAAAATTCTGCTATCATGAGAGAAGCCACTAGTGAAACCTATGCCCCCGGGTCTATTCTCAACATATCAATCTTCCATCTACTTTAGTTTGCTTTATTTACTTTCTGTTCTTATACCAAAAATACCAAAAATATTATAGTAGCCTATCTATCAGATCTCACTTTCGTAAGTGACCGTAAAGGGATTGACAACCCCTTATCGCGTTGGCTGCTAAGTTCTTATTTGATTGTGTAGGTGCGAGGGACTCGCGCATGGTCTCCTACTGGTTTGATACCTTGGTTGTCAAAAACTGAGGGAAATACTTACGCTATAGTGCTGCATCACCCTTTCCTCTTCGAGGGAATACAACGCAAGCTCGAGAAGTAGCAAGAAGAATTTCTGGCGCCATTGCCGGGGAGGCTTACGCAAAAGTCATATACCAAGTACCTATCACAAACACTTATCCTTTGCATTACATTATTTGCCTCTCGTTTTCCGCTCCCCTACTTCACCTTTGCCGTTTTATCCGCCCTTTTCTGTTCGCCTTTTTGTTTGCTTGTGTTGCTATGTGCCCTCTATTAGCTTGCATCTTCGTTTGCTAAATTATGGATCCTCATCCACTTGCTAATCTCTTTAAGAGATCCAATTACGATGAACCAATTGCTAGTGAGTTGCGTGCGCTAGATTATCTTTATGAGATTTTGCTTGAAATTCATGAATCTGAAAATTGTGATGAAGTGTTCAAAGAGATTCATGATAGCTCCTTGAATAAAAAACATGATTGCAATGATGTTATTATAAATTCTATTAATGTCAATTGTGCTAATAATATGCAAAACCCTAAGCTTGGGGATGCTTATTTTGCTATGCCCACTACTTGTTGCAATGATCATGATTGGGGTGATGCTTCTTACGATCTTGAAAACTTATTTAAGCCCCATGATATATATGAGATTGATAATAATGTTTGCAATAATATTGAAAGTGGGTTTGGAAGAGTGTCAACTTTAGATCCCACATATTTGGAGAATGTTCAATCTTCTGATTTTTTGATAAAAGTGGGTTTGGAGAGGTCATGACTTTAGTTAATGTCGATCCCACTATTTTGGAAGAGTGTCAACTTCGCATGCATGTGGATCGTGTTGAGAATATGTTATGTGATAGCTATATTGTTGAATTTTCTTATGATCCTACATGCAATTATTAGGAGAGAGGAAAATATGGTTGTAGAAATCTTCATGTTACTAAATTACCTCTCTTCATGTTAAGATTGATCTTGTTTTCTTTTTCTTCCTTGCATGTGCTAGATATCGCTTGTCTTAAATTGTTTTCCTATAAAATGCCTATGCATAGGAAGTATGTTAGACTTAGATGTGTTTGTCACGTGTTTTATGATGCTCTCTTTGTCCTTCAATTCTTATCTTTCATGTGAGCATCATTGAATTATCAATGCCTAGCTAGGGGCGTTAAACGATAACGCTTGTTGGGAGGCAACCCAATTCTATTTTCTTTGTTTTTGCTTCTGTTTAGGAATAAATATTGCATCTAGCTTATGTTTAGATGTGGTTTTTTGTTTTATTTAGTGTTTGTGCCTAGTAGAACCTTTGGGAAGACTTGTGTGAAGTTTATATGATCATGCTGTAAAAACAAAAACTTTAGCGCTCACGAGTTTGGCTGTGATTTTATACTGGAGAGTGCTATTTAGTTGATTCTTTTTGCAGATGATTGATAGACAAATTCCTCACGTTTAATTTTTTAATTTTTTTAGAGTTACAGAAGTATTCGAAAGTTACAGATTACTACAGACTGTTTTGTTTTTGACAGATTCTGTTTTTCGTGTGTTGTTTCCTTATTTTGATGAATCTATGAGTAGTATTGGAGGATATGAATCATAGAGAAGTTGGAATACAGTAGGTTTAACACCAATATAAACAAAGAATGAGTTCATTACAGTACCTTTGAGTGGTGGTTTGTTTTCTTATACCAACGGATCTCACGAGATTTTTGGCTAAGTTTTGTGTTGTGAAGTTTTCAAGTTTTGAGTATGGCTTTGAGGGACTATGGAACAAAGAGTGGCAACAGCCTAAGCTTGGGGATGCCCAAGGCACCCCAAGTTAAAATTCAAGGACAACCAAAAGCCTAAGCTTGGGGATGCCGCGGGAAGGCATCCCCTCTTTCGTCTTCATCTATCGGTAACTATACTCGGGACTATATTTTTATTCACCACATGATTTGTGTTTTGCTTGGAGCGTCATGTATGAATTGAGTCTTTGCTTTGTTGTTTGCCACAATCATACTTGCTGGACACATCTTTAGAGAGAGATAAATATGGTTTAGAATTTATTAGAATACTCTATGTGCTTCACTTATATCTTTTGAGTTATATAGTTTTGCTCTAGCGCTTCACTTATCTCTTTTAGAGCATGATGGTGCTTTTATTTTGTAGAAATTGTTGACATCTCATGCTTCACTTATATCCTTTTGAGAGTGTTTTTGAACAACATGGTAATGTGCTTTGGTTATAAAACTGGTCCTAATATGATAGGCATCCAAGATGAGCATAGTAAAAACTTTCATATAAAGTGCATTGAATATGATGAGAAGTTTGATACTTGATGATTGTTTTGAGACACGAGGATGGTGATATTAGAGTCATCCTAGTGGAGTAATTTTGAATTTGAGAAATACTTGTGTTAAAGTTTGTGATTCACGTAGCATGCACATATGGTGAACCGTTATGTGACAAAGTTAGAGCATGAGGTATTTATTGAGTGTCATCCTTTGTGTGGAGGTCGGGATCGCGTGATGGTTAACTCCTACCAACCCTTCCCCTAGTAGCATGCGTTGATTACTTTGTTTTGATGACTTGTAAATTTTTGCAATAAGTATATGAGTTCTTTATGACTAATGTTGAGTCCATGGATTATACGCACTCTCACCCTTCCACCATTGCTAGCCTCTCTTGTACCGCACAACTTTTACCGGTACCATACACCCACCATATACCTTCCTCAAAACAGCCACCATGCCTACCTATCATGGAATTTCCATAGCCATTCCGAGATATATTGCCATGCAACTTTCCACCATTCCATTCATATGACATGCTTCATCATCATTCACATAGAGTCATATTTTTTTCTAGCTTCGAGTTGTAATCTTCGAGTTGTAAGTCAATAAAAGTGTGATGATCTTCATTATTAGAGCATTGTCCCATGTGAGGAAAGGCCAAAAAAAAAAAAAGATGGCCCCAAAAAACAGAGAGGGGCTAAATAAAAAGAAGAGAAAGCCCCTCCAAAAAAATTAGAGAAAAGAGAGAAGGGACAATGCTACTATCCTTTTCCACACTTGTGCTTCAAAGTATCACCATGATCTTCATGATAGAGAGTCTCTTGTTTTGTCACTTTTATATACTAGTGGGAATTTTCATTATAGAACTTGGCTTGTATATTCCAACGACGGGCTTCCTCAAATGTCCTAGGTCTTCATGAGCAAGCAAGTTGGATGCACACCCACTTAGTTTCTTTTGATGAGCTTTCATACACTTATAGCTCTAGTGCATCCATTGCATGACAATCCCTACTCACTCACATCGATATCTATTGATGGGCATCTCCCTAGCCCATTGATACGCTAGTTGATGTGAGACTATCTTCCTCCCTTTTGTCTTCTCCACAACCACTACTCTGTTCCACCTATAGTGTTATATCCATGGCTCACACTCATGTATTGCGTGAAAGTTGAAAGATTTGTAAAAATTTGAGTATGAAAACAATTGCTTGGCTGAAACCGGGGTTGTGCATGATATGAATATTTTGTGTGATGAAGAGGGAGCATGGCTATATGATTTTGTAGGAATAACTTTCTTTGGCCATGTTATTTTGAGAAGACATGATTTCTTTGGTAGTATGCTTGAAGTATTATTATTTCTTATGTCAATATAGACTTTTATCTTGAATCTTTCGGATCTGAACATTCATGCCACAATAAAGAAATTACATTGAGAATTATGTTGGTTAGCATTCCACATCAAACATTCTGTTTTTTATCATTTACCTACTCGAGGACGATCATGAATTAAGCTTGGGGATGCTTGATACGTCTCCAACATATCTATAATTTTTTATTGTTCCATGCTATTATATATTCTGTTTTGGATGTTTAATGGGATTTATTATACACTTTTATATTATTTTTGGGACTAACCTACTAACCCAAGGCCGAGTGCAAATTGCTGTTTTTTTGCCTATTTCATGGTTTCGCAGAAAAGGGATATCAAACGGAGTCCAAATGGAATGAAACCTTGGGGAGAGTTATTTTTGGAACCATACCTTCATAGAAGACTGGGAGTACACGCGAGGGAACGAAGGAGGTGGCCACGAGGGTCCAGGGTGCGCCCCCTCCCCCTGGGTGCGCCCCACCCTCATGGCCCCCCTCTGGCTCCCCTGATGCCCTCCTTCCTCCTATATATATCCATATACCCTGAAAACATCGAGGCAACAGAGAAAACCCTAATTCCACCACCGCAACCTTCTTTTCCGGTGAGATCCCATCTTAGGGCCTGTTTTGGAGCTCCGTCAGAGGGGGGATCTACCATGGAGTGCTTCTACATCAACACCATAGCCTCACCAATGAGTTGTGAGTAGTTTACCATCGACCTCCGGGTCCATAGTTATTAGCTAGATGGCTTCTTCTCTCTTTTTGGATCTCAATACAAAGTATTCCTCGATCTTCGAGGAGATCTATTCGATGTAATCTTTTTGCGGTGTGTTTGTCGACATCCGATGAATTGTGGGTTTATGATCAAGATTATCTATGAACAATATTAGATTCTTTTCTGAAATCTTTTATGTATGATTATAATATCCTTGCAAGTCTCTTCGAATTATTGGTTTGGTTTGGCCTACTAGATCTATAGTTCTTGCAATGGGAGAAGTGCTTGGCTTTGGGTTCAATCTTGCGGTGTCCTTTCCCAGTGACAGCAGGGGCAACAAGGCACGTATTGTATTGTTGCCATCGAGGATAAAAAGATGGGGTTTATATCATATTGCTTGAGTTTATCCCTCTACATCATGTCATCTTGCTTAAAGCATTACTCTGTTCTTATGAACTTAATACTATAGATGCATGATGGATAGCGGTTGATGTGTGGAGTAATAGTAGTAGATACAGAATCATTTCGGTCTACTTGTCACGGACGTGATGCCTATATATAATGATCATACCTAGATATTCTCATAACTATGCGCTTTTCTATCAATTGCTCGACAGTAATTTGTTCACCCGCCGTAAAATTCTACTATCATGAGAGAAGCCACTAGTGAAACCTATGCCCCCCGGGTCTATTCTCAACATATTAATCTTCCATCTACTTTACTTTGCTTTATTTACTTTCTGTTCTTATACCAAAAATACCAAAAATATTATACTATCCTATCTATCATATCTCACTTTCGTAAGTGACCGTAAAGGGATTGACAATCTCTTATCGCGTTGGCTGCGAAGTTCTTATTTGTTTGTGTCGGTGCGAGGGACTCACGCGTGGTATCCTACTGGATTGATACCTTGGTTCTCAAAAACCGAGGGAAATACTTACGCTACTATGTTGCATCACCCTTTCCTCTTCGAGGGAATACAACGCAAGCTCGAGAAGTAGCACCCTGCCGCGGAAAGGCGCGCCGTGGTTGCCTGGCCTCCCCGGCCACACTTCTATTCATCAGTGGTGCTCCTGGAGTTTTTCGTGTGGTCAGAGGGTCCGACCGGCGCCTGGCTCCAACTGCCGCGCTCCTTCGCCCGCGAGCTGTCGGCCGGTGGTCTTGACGGCCTCTAGTTGCAGGCCGATGGTTGCTGCAGCAAGGCCTCGTGGGTCGCGGTGGAGGTCTCTGCTGCGGGCAACGTGGCCCCGGCCCGTGGTTGGCAGATGTTCGCCCATGCTCGCAGCTTGGGCAGGCGATGCACCCTCCACTTCAAGTATGAAGGCACCACGACCCTCTTCGTGAGGGTGTTTGGGGCAGACGGTCGCCACGCAGGGTGATGCCCCGAAGACAGCAACGGCGACGACGGGCTCGGCCTCGGCGACGCTCGTGACGAGGCTGAGGGTGGACTTGCCCTTGGCGACGACCGTGGCTCATCCAGCGGCGGCGGCTCATCTTCCAGCAAGAGCACCAGCAGTGGCGGCTACGACCAACCACCTCGCCGCTGGGCTCGCTTCGAGGACGGCGATGGGTGTCCTGTCGCCACGCGGTGGTGAAGCCGGAGGATGGCTCAAACTGAGCTGAGACTGGGGGCCTTGGAGCCGTGTCTCGCGAGCTGCTGCGGCTGTGCGGCCCGCTTTTATTTAGCCTTTCCTTTCTTCCTGCATTTTGAAAAAAGGTAGATAGCCCCCCTGGGGCGTGTAATGAACTGTGACGCTTATGCCGCTATGCTATGTTTATTGCTCTTGTGCTATGTTATGATATTCATGCTCCTCGTGAGTGTAGAGGGATAACTTAGCTTGACACTCTTGAGGGTGGCCTCTTGCCTCATGAGTATGTGCCTTCTGATATCTGGGGAGGCCTCCTTGCTGTCGACTCGGGAGTCGCTGGCCTTGGGGGGCATCATAAAGCTGCAAAATTTGTTAGGGAATCCATCGGGTACCCTGTTCCTCCTTGCGCAAGCCCTCGGGCGTGGGCTAATCATGGCTTGATGCACCGCGTTGCGGTACCCGGGGTGGCACGGACTTGAGGGGGGGATGCACGAATCACGAGCTCATTCAAGGGTGCCTCGCGAAGATCAGGGAAGCCGAAGCTCTGGGGCGACAGGGATTTGGCGAGGTGCGCCCGCGACGTGGGCTGGCCCAGTGCGGGAACACGGACACACCTGTCTAGCCCCCGCGTGAGGTGTGCGAGGGAGAACGTCAAGCAACTGCCATCTTCCCTGACGCAAGAAAAAGGGGCGAGCAAAGTAGAAGAGGGAAAACTCAACTAAGCAATCGAGAATCACCAGAACTCCAAATGCATTAAAAGATCGCAACTAGATATAGAAAGCAAATGAACAGCCGCATCTGGCACCTAGTCTAGTCTTCTCACTAGCGCAGAGCTAAGTGCTGCCGCTAGGACGTGGGAGGGAGCCCCCGAGGCCCGAGGGCGGCACTCCGGACACTCCGGGGCGTGTACAGCCCCACTCATTGTTACGTGAAAGTGTCACGGGCGGAGACCTTCACAGGCACCGGGCCTTGCTTCATGGGTATAACTTCCAGAGGTGTTGGATGTTCCAGGCGTTCTGGATGGGGATGCCGTCCCTCATCTCTAGGCGCATGGCGCCAGGCCTGGAGACGTGGGCAACCCTAAACGGGCCCTCCCACATGGGTGAGAGCTTATGCAACCCTTCCCTGGAGAGCACCCGCCTTAGGACAAGATCGCCCACCTCGAGCATCCTGGAGCGGATGCTGCGGCAGTGGTACGACGCAGCACCTACTGGTACCTTGCCGCTCGGAACGAGGCTTGGCGGCGGCGTTTCTCCCCCAGCACGAGATCCATCTGCCGCATGGCGTCCTGGCGTGGTTCGTCGAACGCCAAGACCCGCGCGGAGTGATGTTTGACCTCGTGAGGGAGAACTGCTTTGGCTTTGTAGACGAGGAAGAACGGGGTCGCGCCTGTTGGCTTGGTGGCGGTGGTGCAGATGGACCACATCACGGACTGGAGCTCGTCGTGCCAGCCCCTGCCGCAGGCCTCGACCTTCTTCTTGAAGGTCCTCATCTTGAGGCCTCTCAAGACCTCCGCGTTGGCGCGCTCAGCTTGGCCATTGCTTCTGGGTGTGCCACTAAGGCGTAGCATATCTGCGTTCCAAGGTTAGCACAATATGTTTTGAAGAGATTGCTAGTGAATTGCGAGCCGTTGTCGGTGATGATGCGATTAGGGACCCCGAACCAGCTTACGGGGCCCTTGATGAACTTGACCGCTGAGCCGGCGGGGATGGTGCGCACTAGCTCCACCTCCGCCCACTTGGTGAACTTGTCGATGGCGACGTAGAGGTAGCGGTAGCCCCCTGGCGCCTGAGGGAATGGTCCCAAAATCTCCAGCCCCCAGACCACGAACGGCCACGAGAGGGGGATAGTCTGAAGGCCCTGAGCAGGCTGGTGGATCTACTTGGCATGGAACTGGCAGGCTTCACAGGATCTCACCAGCTCGGCCGCGTCGCTGAGCACTGTTGGCCAGTAGAATCTGCTGCAGAACGCCTTGCCCACTAGGGTGGGCGATGATGAGTGATGCCCGCAGTCTCCGCCATGTATGTGAGTCAGCAGCTCGCACCCCTGCTCCCTGGAGATGCACCGCAAGGAAACGTCGTTGGGTCATTTTTGGTATAACTCACCACCATGAAGGCAGTAGGCCGTGGCCTGCCGAGCCACGCACTCCGCGTCTTCCTCCTTCTCCGGCAGGGTTCCCTGTAGCAGGTAGGCCTTGAACTCTTTAGTCCAGCACCCCTCCTGAGGCTCGAGTGCGAGGAGCAGGCGTGCCCCTGAGGTCGGGCCGCAGGCGGGAGCTCCCGAGGTCGGCGGAGGGGGAAGCTCCTCCCAAGGCGGTGTCGGCTCCGCAGTCGGAGGGGTTGCTGAGGGCTGGGAGAGGCGCTCCTCAAAGACGCCGGGCTCCTGTGGCTGGCGCTTGGACGCCCTCTTGGCGATGTCATCGGCCTCCTTGTTTGTGTCACGCGGCACGTGCTGCAGCTCTAGGCCCAAGAATTGTTTCTCCATTTTGCGTACCTCTGCTAGGTACGCCTCCATGTGCTCATCCTTTGGCTCGTACACCTTGTTGGAGAAGTTGACGAGGAGCTGGGAGTCGCCCTTGATGGTGAGGTGCTTCACACCCAAGGCGGCCGCGGCCTTCATGCCGGCGATTATGCCTTCGTACTCCGTGATGTTGTTGGAGACCTTCTCACCGTGCGGGAAGCAGAGCTGCATGACATAGTAGAGCTTGTCTTGGGTGGGCGAGATGAGCACGCCGCCAGCCCCCGCACCCTGACGTGCGAAGGCGCCGTCAAAGTACATGACTCAGCCATCCGATGCTTCACTCCCTGGCGAGAGGGACTGATCCTCACCTGCTCCAGGCCCTGGGGTGTCGGTCCACTCTGCCACGAAGTCAGCGAGCGCGGCACCCTTGACGACCCTGGTGGTGCTGAACTCCAGCTGGAATGCTTGTAGCTTGATGTTCCATTCAGCGACCCTTCCCGCGGCATTGGGGCTCCGCAGCACCCTCTGCAGCGGGTAAGCTGATACGACCTTGATGGGGTGGCCTTGGAAGTAGTGGGGCAGCTTGCACGAAGCAACGAGGAGCACGAGCAAAAGTTTCTGCGGCATGGGGTAACGCGCCCGAGCATCGCTGAGGGAGTCCTGGGTTCAGGGGTCCTCAGGCGTCTGAGTCGATGAAGCTGGGCCGTATTAATGGGTCGCGAAGATAGAGGCAGGAGACTCTCCCCCGTATTCGGTCAAGACTCCTATATGCGTAGAAAGGCAGACATGATGTCCAGATGTAGCTATTACTTCCTCCCCAAGTCACCTTTGTAATCCTAGGCCCCCTCCGGTGTGTATATAAGTCGGAGGGTTTAGTCTGTAGAGGCTAACGACAGAATCATTACATCCACATAGGCTAGGCTTTAGGGTTTAGCCATTACGATCTCGAGGCAGATCAACTCTTGTAACACATAATCATCAATAACAATCAAGCAGGAGTAGGGTTTTACCTCGACCGAGAGGGCCCGAACCTGGGTAAACATTGTGTCCCCTGTCTCATATTACCATCGGTCCCTAGACGCGAGATCTGCCAGTTTTGACACCGACAATGGTGCTTTCATTGAGAGCTCCGTTGTGCGCTCACAATAAGTGATCGATGGCTTGTCTTATCATCAACGATGAGATCACCCTTGGAAACAACTTGGCCATTGGCCAGGTTCTCCAGGTCGGCGTGTTCGTTGTATACGCTCGCGTGGCCTCCGGGCCGGCCGCACTTCCTGCGGTCATCGAGCGTAACCCTTGTTTTCACTCCGGCCACTCCGATGATGCAACCTCGGGAGATCTCTCGCCCTTAAACGAGTTGATGGATCACATCGCTGCCCTGGGGCTTTCATCGCCAGGAGATCAGATTGGACCTAAATCTAGTCAGGACGAGATCGATCCCATCCTGATCACTCATCTAGTGGTCGTAGTCGAGGATGGAGCCAAAGATACTCCCCCTCTTGAGACGGAGACCATCACAGTCCGGATCCCCGAACCCATCGAGCCGAACACGCCCTTGTCGGGTGGCACTTTGTGTTCTTCAAGCTCTAGGATTGATGCTGAGCCCATAGAACGATCAGATCCTGCTAAGCCCAGGTCGTCCACACCGGAGGTTGTCAAAACCCCGAATACCACGTTGGGTCGGGACTTAGAATTACCAACACCCACCCAGCCTGGGAAAAACTCTCCAAGCAAATCTGGATTCCCAAACATAAACGATCTCGCGAACATACAACAGCAGCCCGAGGAGACGGTCAACCACTTTTGGGCCAGATTCCTGCTTGTCAAGAACAAGATTGAGGACTGCTACGACGACGATGTAGTCCCCTTATTTCACCGCAAATATACAGATGAGGGAGTTTTGAACGCCCTCAAACGACATCGTGTTCTGTGTTTCACAGACCTGTCGCACTTAGTACAAAAGTACTGCACAATGGGAAACACTTGAAAAGCCCAGAATACACCTCTAGAACAGTCCATATTTGGACAACACACTGTTAAGGCTAAATGGACATACCCCAGCAGGTCATCCAATAATATGCCTATCGGCTAGAAGAACAAACCTTCTACAGGGTGCAGGTCCATACTGGACAAACTACTCGACAAACCTTGCCAAATACATGCAGCCCCGGACAATATCCCAAACCATTGCCTTAGGGCATGTTGGGTACTCCGACACGTAGCAAAGAGTGGTGCAGCAATCCTTGCCACCGCAGTATCAGGGGAGAAAGACGTCGGTGTCTTCACTATCTTCGAGACATTCTCCTCAAACAACCGCCGCAAGAGAGCAAATTGCGAACTTGCCGAGGTCAATCAAATTAGCTCTGCAAGCCCATGGAGCGACACAACAATCACTTTTTCTTCCGAAGACGCACCTCGAGTCCGGCCGGTCCGAGTAACAGCAACTCTTGTACTAGATCCAATAGTGGACGGCTTTCGCCTCACTAAAGTACTCATGGATGGAGGAAGCGGACTCAGCCTCATATACGAGGAAACGCTTGCAAAAATGCAGATTGACAAATCCCGCATTGAGCACACTAACACAACCTTCAGAGGAATTATTCCCAGCCGGGAAGCCCTGTGTTCGGGAAGCATTAAGTTCGACATAGTATTCAGCACATCCGAGAAGTACAGGTCGGAGGAACTGCTCTTCCACATTGTTACCTTCAATAGCAGATACCACGCCCTTTTAGGACGGGACGCTTTTTCACGCTTTCAAGCCATACCCCTTTATGGGTACATGAAGCTTAATATGCCAGGGCCCAATGGAGTAATCACATTAACAAGTGATCCGGACAGAGCACTCCGCGCTGAGAACAAAACGACATCTTTAGCCCTAGAGGCATTATCCGAAGCCCTCGCGGCCGAGGAATTAACCACATTACGATCCACGGTGGACAAGGACGATGTAATCCTTGCCAAAAGATCGAAATCTACCTCCTTCAAGCCAACAGATGAAATTATAAAATTTCAAGTGCACCCAACATACCCTCATAAAACATCGTCTATTGGGGTATAGCTGGACCCGACAGTAGATAGCGCGTTACGCGCCTATCTTCGCGAACATTGGGATCTATTCGCCTGGCACCCTTCAGATATGCCAGTAATCCCACGCAGGCTGGCCGAACACAGCCTCAACATTATCAAAGGGTTCAAACCAGTCAAGCAGTCACTGCGATGATTTTCTGAACCCAAAAGACAAGCAATGGGAGAAGAACTAGCCAAGCTATTGGAGGCCGGATTCATCAAAGAAATTAAACATCCGGATTGGCTAGCCAACTTAGTCATGGTACCGAAGAAGGATAAATCCTGGCTACTTTGTGTCGACTTTACAGACCTAAACAAGGCTTTCCCTAAGGATCCCTTTCCTCTGCCCCGCATTGATCAAATTATCGATGCAACGGACGGACACGAATCGTTGTGTTTCCTTGATGCTTACTCTGGATACCATCACATAAAGATGAAGGAATCCGATCATCCCACAATGGCATTTATCACCCCGTACGGTCCCTTCTATTTCAACACTATGCCCTTTGGACTTAAAAATGCTGGTGCCACATATCAACGCATGATTCAAACATGCTTAGAAAAACAAATTGTCAAGACAGTGGAGGCCTATGTTGACGACATAGTCGTTAAGACCAAACACGTCGAGACAATGGTGGATGATCTCTACCTTACGTTTGATAACCTTCGAGCATATGACATAAGGCTCAACCCGAAAAAATGCGTCTTCGGTGTTCCAGCCGGAAAGCTATTAGGGTTCATTGTATCCCATAGAGGAATCGAAGCTAACCCAGCTAAAATCTGGGCCTTGTCACAGCTCAAAACGGCAACCGATCTCAAACAAGTGCAAAAATTAGCAGGCTGCGTAGCGGCCTTGAGCCGCTTCATCTCCAGGTTAGGAGAGAAAGCATTGCCACTTTATAGATTGCTATGATGCACTGACAAATTCGAATGGACAGATGTGTCCACAGCTGGATTGGAAGAAATAAAAACTATACTAGCGAGCAACCCAATCCTCGCCGCCCCAGGTGTTGGCGAACGAATGTTGCTTTATATATCAGCCACTCACCAGGTAGTGAGTGTCGTGCTCATCGTCGAATGAGCCGAAGAGGGACATAAGTTCCCCATTCAAAAATCCGTATACTACGTATCTGAGGTTATCACACCGTGTGAATCACGGTACCCCCACTATTAGAAATTTGCCTATGCAGTCTTCATGTCATCTCAGAAACTCCGACACTACTTTCAAGAGTGTTCGATCATAGTGGCATCCGAAGTACCACTTAACGATATGGTAAACAATAAAGACGCCACTGGACGCATAGCCAAATGGGCCATCGAGCTCTTACCATTCAAAATATCATATAAGCCGCGCCAGACTATTAAATCGCAGGCGTTGGCTGACTTCGTCGCAGAATGGACTGAAGCCGAACTCCCTAAAGAGTACGGATCATATTCCCATTGGACAATGTACTTTGATGGTTCCAAAATGCTAGCCGGATTGGGGGCTGGCGTCATCTAGATATCTCCAACAGGGGATACGGTCCGAAATGTACTACAAATCATGTACATGGACTCCAACAATGCAGCCAAATATGAGGCACTATTGCATGGTCTCCGCCTAGCTGTATCCATGGGCATACGAGGCCTCGAGGTACGCAGAGACTCAAACCTTGCTATCTCTCAAATAAACTGAGAATTTGACATGAAGGATTCAAAGATGGCAGCTTATCGCAATGCCATATTGAAAATATCGGCTCGATTTGAGGGGTTGGAATTCCACCATGTAGCCCGGGATAATAACCAGGCGGCGGATATACTCGCTCGTATGGGCGCTAAACACGACACATTCCCGCCTAACACCTTCGCGGAAAGGCTATTTAAGCCATTAGATGGCAGGACGAGAGCGGCGATACCAATTCAGATCCGAACACACCCCGAGCCGAACTTAACCCAGCCGTCATCAGGGACTCAGACATGGAGATAACATCTTCGGCTCACGAGATCATGGCTATCATAGCCCCCTGGACAGAGCCCTTCTTAGCTTACCTTTATAGGCAAGAGCTCCCCGATGACCAAAATGAGGCCTGCCGATAATTCGGTGTTCTAAAGCCTACAAAGTTCACAAAGGTGAACTATATAAGAAAAGCACTACTGGTGTTCTCCAAAGGTGCATCTCCGAAGAAGAGGGATGGCAACTTCTCACTGAAATATACGCTGGAATGGGCGTCCATCACGCCGCAACTCAGGCGCTCGTGAGCAAAGCTTTTCGAGCTGGCTTTTTCTGGCCCACTGCCCGAGCAGATGCCCAGACCTTAGTCCAACATTACGTTGGCTGCCAGCTCTTTGCAAATCAAAGTCACATGCCTCCCACCGCTTTGAGAACTATCCCCATTACTTGGCCTTTTGCGGTCTGAGGGCTTGATATGGTCGGACCTCTTAAAGGGGGAAGCCATAAAAAGAAATACTTGCTGGTGATGGTGGATAAATTCACTAAATGGATAGAAGCCAAGCCAGTAAAAACAGCTGAGGCAGGGCCGGTGATAGATTTTATATCCGATGTAGTACATAGTTATGGTGTCCCACACAGTATTATCACAGATAATGGCACCAACTTTATAGCTGACGAGGTAAAAAATTGGTGCACAAAGTTAGGCATTAAACTTGATTACGCCTCCGTGTACCATCCTCAAACAAGCGGTCAGGTTGAAAGAGACAATGGTCTGATAATGAGAGGCATTAAACCCCTACTAGTGCGCTCCCTACGGGAGTCTGATAAACACTGGGTTGAGGAGCTTGACTCCGTACTCTGGGGGTTGCGGACCACACCTAATCGAACGACCGGATACACACCTTTTTCATGGTGTACGGCGTAGAGGCTGTTCTGCCCTGCGACATTATTCATGACTCACCTCAAGTGCGCATGTATGAAGAGCGAGAAGCCGAGCTAGATCAGCAGGACGACCTAGATGGACTTGAAGAGGAGCGCGATATAGCACAGACCCGTTCCGCATTTTATCAACAACAGGCCAGGCGGTACCAGAGCAGAGAAGTGCGGGCTGAGACATACAATGCGGACGAACTTGTTTTACGCTAGAAAGATGACAAGATCAAACCAAAATGGGAGGGCCCCTTCATTATCGACGAAGTACTCACCGGTGGAGCCTATCGCCTTCGGAATGCGCAAGACAACCGCCTTGAGCCAAACCCGTGGAACGCTGCTAGGCTTCGACGATTCTATGATAGTTCGGTAGCATTTTTTCCTCCTTCTAAGTTAGGTTTTGTCCGTTTATTTTTAGTTTTCTCCTATTCAATTTTCTTACTTTTCCTTTCGTTGGTAAATATTCGGCTCACCCAAACTATCACAGGATTGAACATCTTTGAATGTATCTACCTCGAATATACTTGGGGGCTTCGAAGCCCATTATCAAAAAGCTTCTTGCTTACAATGTCGTCTGTTTTTTATAGTCTTTCCTTGCCATTTATGCACCAATATGACTTCAGTTTTGGCCAAGCTGGGTTGCCTGACTCCTGTGATTACCCCTACGTTCCCGAATGTTCGGCTAGGGTGTAAAGGGAGCACCTCTGTGATTTTTACAACCGGGTAATCTGGACATGTACCTCAGACTGGGTGAAGCCGAAAGCTAGCTTTCTTAAGGGAATAATTGGTCGGCGGATACACGACATATTGCTTTTAAAGCATACATTTTAAACTATCATAGGATATGGCATCCTACAATCCTTTTACAGGATCAAAAGCCTAGACATGCATATATACGCATGCTGACCCAGGGAAAGGAACCCTTAACGGAACTATTCTCTCTGGAAGATATTTCTTACGTTAAATAGTAATATAACATAACTCCCCGAACACAGTTTGTCTGTTCAAGCAATTATGACCGGATCGCCTGGTTTCCGAACATACCACGTGCTTACCATAGGTATAGTATTTGGAAACACTCCAGCCTTTGGGTTTATGGAGGTTAAAGTGGAAGGTCGGCCATGACAATCTTTTTATAATTTCAGTCGGAGATAAGTTTGACGTTAAAGTACATTGATACATAGAATCAAATGACTACTCTTTTTCTATTCCCTCTATAAGGCTGTCTAGTTTACAGTCTTGTTGGAAAAACTTGGCAGCTATCTTCACTTGGTCATATACCAAGCTCACGGAAATATCTTGTCCATCCAATCCTCGAGGTCCCACGTAGGCCATATGATTCGGCTCAAGGCTGGTGTAGCGTGTCTTCACCATGGCCCAGGTTTCTCGAGCACCCATGCGACATGATGACGCTTTACACAGTTCAAAGCAACGTCGAGCCGCTTTGAACAAATCCGCCAAGTCCTCCATAGTTTCTGGAGGGGAATCACCCGGCCAGAAAGCCTTGGCCATATTCTTCATGGCCTTCTGAGCTCACTGGTGTACTCTGGAAAGCTCTTGCAGCACGTCGCCTTGAAAACTGGACACTTCCCCTTCGGGCCGCCCAGTTAACAAACCTGCAGGCACAGTTTTATGAAAAACTTTGAAAACAAGGGACTATAAGGAGAGCTAGGTTTAAGGACATACTGAATATGCCGCCTTTAAGCCTCTGGTTCTCTTCCAAGGCATCTAAGAGTTGGGCTCGCACGTCCTTTAACTCCTATTCTAGCCTGGCATTTTTATCCTGTGCTTGGTTCCTTTCATCCATGGTTCGTGTCAATACATGTTTACCAGTAGTTGTTTCCCCTTCAACATATTTTTTATCCACCAAAGCAGCCTTTAATTAGCTTTTTCTCCCATTGGTGGGCCACCCTGTTGCTGCATTTCAATCAATATGTACTTCGGGACTATTGATTGGCACAAATATCATACTGTCCGGACACTATTGTTCTTACCATCAATATCCTTTTTGGATTTCTTTGAATTTTCCAATTCGATGGTGGCAGTCGTCAACTGGGTCCGGCATTCTTTCAGATCCTTGGATAAGATGTTATTCTTTTTTGGGAGTGCCTGCAAAACACAACGATCCTCAAATCAGCTGGACCAACTACTTTAAGTCTCGGGGTCTACTGGCATGGGAACACTAAATTAAAACTTACCCGCATATCTTTTGAAAGCTGGTGAGTGGCTCCAGCGAGTTCGTCTTGAGCGGCTCAGATATAAGCATCTGCAGAACTGAGGGCGTTAAATGCCTCTTCAGAAAAGGTTGGGTCACGCATGGCTGCTTTTCGCCGCCGATGAACCATCGCGACCTCCGCTTCAGAATTAGTGACAGACATCTCATCCGAATCCTCTTGAAGAGGACAATTCGGCGCTGCATCCGCATTGACCCTTGTCCTCGTAGACGGGCCTGATGCTGGATTGGTTGGAGCTTGATCTGCAGGATTCCTGGACACAGTCTGGTGTATGTTCCTCCTAGAAGGAAAAACAAGGCGGAAAGTTGCAATAACGGCTTCACCACCTAGTATATGTTAAAACAAACCTCTTCAAAGGTTCGGTGGTGTTCACGGTCCTCTTTTGCTTCAAGGCCTCACCTGATGCAAACGTCGCCCTCTGAGATGACGTTCTTCGCATAGTTCGGCGTGAGGAGCGCCGCCCCTTTTGAGCATAAAAATGCGATGGGTGAGGCGCGCCGGGAATCTTCTTTTTGAGGAGGTATGTCCTGGGTACTTACGTGAGAGGAAGGAATAAGGCCGGGATAATCGGCTACGATAGCCACTTCGATGCCGTCATGGCTGGCTTGATAGAAAACTCCATTTTCTAGCTCTATGCCTATATCCGGATCTTCATCGTGTCTGGGGCCCATGTTTCGAAAGTGTTCCTTTGGTTGTGCGGCGGGACTATTAATCCCCGCGACCACCTTCCTCCACTCATGCATGCAATAATAACGGTCAAGAGAAAGACTTACCCAGTCGGGAGGATTGTACATAGAGAAACCTTCCGGCACTTTAAGCGAAGAAAGTCTTGCTTCTCTCCCTTGTAAAGACCTGCTAGGATGGTGGCTAGAGCGGCAGGGTTGTCTGGACCTAGGCGTAAGCAGTGTGAGGCATCATCCTGGCCATTATACTGCCACGTAGGAAATCCTCTAGCTTGGAGCGGCTGCACGCATCGCTTTATTGAGATCGCCGTCACTTCAATTATTGACAGCCCTGAACTGGCAGGCAATCTGATCTTGCTGGCCAGTCTTTTGACCTCCGCACTTTCTTCTTCTATGGGACTGCGGGGACGCCAGTTGAAAAGCTTCTTTGGAGGAGCATTGGAATATTTGGGGAGGCCTTGCCGAACTGGATCCGGCAAGGCAATGTCCTCGATATAAAACACTCCAAAGGCCACTCTTTGGATGCCTTCTTTGGAGTGCCGGACAGATAACCTGTCCCTGCTATGCGCCATACTTCGGTGCTGCCAACCTTGAATATGGATCCCTCCTCGGAGCGAGGGACAAGGTAGAAGAACTTCCGCCACAACTCGAAATGAGGCTCGCAGCCCAGAAATAATTCGCATAAAGCGACGAATCCTGCAATATGCAGGATAGACCCCAGCGTGAAATTATGCAGTTGAAGACCATAGAACTCTAGGAGCCCCTAAGGAAGGGGTGGACGGGAAATCCTACACCTCTTAGAAGGAAGGAGACGAAGCATGCCCGCTCTCCACTGGAGCGATTGGGAAAATTCTCTGCGAGGGCTTGATTGTCGATGGAAGTTAATCCGGCCCGGACAAGGACTAGATCCTCGGGAGGATGGTATCCCTCTGTTTGAAGCTTTCTCATATGCGCATGGGATATGGAGCAACTTTCCCAATCTTCTGCTCGAGGGGGTTGAGGGCACGAGGAAGAGCTGAGAACGCCGGCCATGTTTGAAGATTTTCCGTGGAAGACACTAGGGATTTTCTGCGTGGAACGAAATGGAATGGCATCTGAGATCTAGTCTCCTTATATAGGCACCTTCCCTACACAGTCAAGGGGGTAATCACAAAAATACCCAGACGGTTCGCATTCGTTGGACACGTGGAGGCAAAGGCGACAACAGCGAGGAATTGACGGAATATAATAATAAATAAAGCCGAACTATCATCCAGAAGGACTCACCTTGAAAGACCGAAGACATGAAGCCAGACACAATCTCGTCCTTGAAGGGAAGTCCGGGGGCTACCGATGGAGTCGTGGGTTCAGGGGTCCTCAGGCGTCCGGGTCGATGAAGCTGGGCTGTATTAATGGGCTGCGAAGATAGAGGTAGAAGACTCTCCCTTGTATTCGGTCATGACTCCTATGTGCGTAGAAAGGCAGACATGATGTCCGGATGTAGCTATTACTTCCTCCCCAAGTCACCTTTGTAATCCTAGGCCCCCTTCGGCGTATATATAAGTCAGAGGGTTTAGTCTGTAGAGGCTAACGACAAAATCATTACATCCACATAGGCTAGGCTTTAGGGTTTAGCCATTACGATCTCGAGGTAGATCAACTCTTGTAGCACATATTCATCAATATCAATCAAGCAGGAGTAGGGTTTTACCTCGATCGAGAGGGCCCAAACCTGGGTAAACATTGTGTCTCATGTCTCCTGGTACCATCAGTCCCTAGACACATAGCTTGGGCCCCCCTACCCGAGATCTGCCGGTTTTGATACCGACAGTCACGGAGTACCGTGCCGACGAAGTACACCGGTGCTCTACGAGGGTGGAAGTGTTGGCGGAGTCCAAACTCTCCTAGGGCTGTGGCGCCTCCTAAGGTGGGGAGGCCTCGGGAGCTTGGTCGACAGGCGGGGCAACTACAGCTTCAGGAACGCCGTCTCGCGGAGCCTGATCGACAGCTGATCCCGCTGGAGCCTTGGGAGTATCATCCCGGGGCTGTGTTTTCTTGTCCTGGTGCTCCTCCCAGACCGCCACTAATGCCACGCTGGCGGAGTGTGGTGTAGCGGCTAGGTAAAGCACCAAGGGCTCTTGAGGTTTGGGCGCCACCATTACTGGTGGGCTGGTGAGATATCTCTTGAGGTCTTCAAAAGCTGCGTCAGCCTCCGGAGTCCAATCGAACGGGCCTTTCCTTTTCACTAGCTTGAAGAAGGGGAGGGCATGCTTCCCTAGCTTGGAGATGAAACACCCGAGCGACGTTACGCAGCCGTCTAGGTTCTGCATCTCTTTGAGGGTCTTCGGTGGACTCGTCTTCTCTATGGCCTTGACCTTCTCGGGGTTAGCTTCAATTGCTCTGTGCGACACCAGGAAATCCAGCAGCTTGCCTGACGGGACGCCGAGCACACACTTTTCCGGGTTGAGCCGCAGGTCTACCTTGTGCGGGCTGGTGAAGGTCTCTTCCAAATCATCAATGACGGTCTTGGCCTCCCGAGATTTTACCACGATGTCATCAACGTAGGCCTCAGCGTTCCTCCTAAGCTGCCCTCCCAGAGAGATGTGCATCAATCGCTGGAAAGTTGCTCCTGCATTGCACAACCCGAATGACATACAAGTGTAGCAGTATACCCCGCACGGGGTCAGAAGGGCGCCTTCTCAACATCTTGTACCACCATCTTGATTTGATGATAGCCTAAAAAGGCATCCAGGAAACACAGTAGATCGCACTCGGCGGTGGAGTCGACGATCTGATCGATGCGTGACAATGGGAATGGGTCTTGTGGGCAGGCCTTGTTGAGGTTGGTGAAGTCGACACACATGCGCTCCTTCCCACCTTTCTTGCGCACAAGTATCGGGTTTGCTAGCCATTCTGGATACCACACCTCGCGGATCACACCAGCTTCTTGTAGCTTACGAGTCTCTTGTACGATGAAGGACTGCTTCTCTGTGGACTGCCGCCGGGCCTTCTGCTTTACTGGGCATACATTGGGGCATACGTATAGGTGATGCTCAATCACCCCCCTTGGGACTCCCGCCAGGTCCTTGGGATCCCATGCGAACACCTCCTTGTTCGCGCGCAAGAAGCCGACCAATGCCTTTTCTTGATCTGGGGGAAGGTCGACACCTATGGTGAAGGTGGCTCCCGACGCCCCGTCCTCGTCAACCAACACTTGCTTCGTCTTGGCTTGGTCTTGAGAGAAAAGATGTTTCTTTTTTGCTGGCGCAGCCCCCATGGCCTCCGGAGCTGCTTCGTCGGCCGGGCATGCTGCCGCCGCGGCCCTGAAGGCGAGCTTGAGGGCCCCCAGGGCCTCCATGGTATCTCCGGCCCGGTGAGGATGCCATTGATCCTCGGAATCTTCATGAGGTTGTAGGCTGGGTGAGTCGCCACCATGAATTTGGCCAGGGCTGGGTATCCGAGAATGGCATTGTATGGGAGGCCGATGTGGGAGATGTTGAAGTCGATAAGCTCGATGCGGTAGTTGTTGCGGGTGCCAAAGGTGACAGGGAGGCAGATCTGCCCCAGGGGGCTGGTGGAGCCGTCGACGACCCCGGAGAACGGCCTGGTGGGGCGGAGTCGTTCGTGCGACACATGGAGTATGCCGAAGGCTTCCGCGGAGAGCACGTTGAGTCCGGCCCCGCCGTCGATGAGGGTCTTGGTTACCGCCACATTGCAGATGGTGGGGGTGCAGAGCATCGGGAGCGCGCATGCACCTGCGGTGATCGCCGGGTGGTCTCTGGAGTCGAAGGCGAGGTCGGCCTCTGGTGCAGCCCATCCTGGAGGGACTCCCTGTGAGACTCGGGTGGTGCCCACTTGGCGGAAGAACTACTTGACGTGGCGATCCGAGGGCGGCGCCTGAGAGCCGTCGAGGAGGGCCACGATGGCGTGGGGCACAGGCGCCGCGAAGCGCGGGTGAAGATACCGCGCAGCTCCTCCCAGGAGGCCACAGACAACTCTGGCAGGCTGAGAAACTAGGTGCGTGGTACGCTGCTGAGGGCCATGGGGAGCCAGTTGGCCATGACCTTGTTGTCGCCGCCGGCCGCCGAAACGACCTCCTCGTAGGTCTGGAGGAAACCAGCAGGGTCTGCCGCGCTGTCTTAGCAAGGTGGCATCTACGGCGTAAACCAGGGTGGCCACCGCACCTGTCGCAAGGCGGGGGTGAAGGCTCGATGGCCCGCAGCACCGCCGCGCGCGCCCACTGAGCTGGCCGGAGGGGTGGAGCCTGGCATGGGAGCCTGGTGGATGGAGAGCGAGGTGGACGGAGAGGCGGAACTTTGGCACACCCCTACCTGGCATGCCAAATGTCGGATTTCGGGTTCCACAAACCCTTGAGAAGTTCGAACTCTCGGGTACGCATGAAGAACACTCTCTCCCCAGCACGCTCGCCCTACGATTGCATAGCCAAGATCGACGAAATCAAAGAACAAGGGACACGGAGGATTATACTAGTTCGGGCCACCTTACAGTGTAATACCCTACTCCAGTGTGTGTGGTGGATTGCCTCGTGGGGCTGAGGATGAACTAGTGCAATGGATGAACCGCTTTCGGAGGAGAGGTGTTCTTGGGCTCAGATGAGCTTATGGTGTGGTCAGGGTGGAATGGATCCGATCGCTTTTATGGTTTGATCAGCTCGAGAGAAGATGATATGCTGTCCAGATGACACTACAAAAAAATACACTTCCGTGATGATACGTGTTTGTCATAGTAGGTCATGTTTTTTGTCATGCATGTACATCCATGACAATTTTATGACAGAATCAAGATAGTCATACCTGTGCTGTCGTAGAAGTGTTCCATGACATTACCAAAATTATCATCACAGAAGTGTCCACTTCCATGACGATAAATCGTGCATCATAGAAGTGCTTTCGTCAAGGGTGACCGACACGTGGCATCCACCGTAACGGAACGCCGTTAAGCTATCGGGTCCGGTTTGTTTCTGATAACCCGTTAACAGCCCCGACCAATGGGGATTTTCCACGTGTAAAATCATCATTGGCTAGAGGAAGCACGTGTTACCTCACCGTTGGGACAGGTGTCATCCACTCATTGGACAGGAGGTGCCTATGATAGGTCGAAACGTGGCACGACCCAACAGTGGCCCATTCCGGTGAAAAAGGCCGGCCCAGTAAAAAATAGTAGGCCGGCCCATATAAGGCCTACTTGTGTCAGGTCCATTTAGGCCCACGACCCATACGAGATGTGCCAATTCGGCCCGTCAACGACCCGTTAAAGATTTGACACCATTGCAGCCCATCGTCAGTTCAAGCCCGTTAGTAGCCCGCTATATATTTGGGCTCAATATCGGCCTGATGAGATTTTGGCCTGTTAACGACCCATTCAATGGATGCTCCAATTTTCATGATGTACATCTTCCGGCCTTTTAGCTTCCCATTTAAATATTGGGCTAATTTCCGGCCCGGTGTGTCTTTCAGCCTGTTGACGGCCCATAAATCAATTGGGCCATTTGTAGTCGGACCTGAATTTCGGCCTTTTAGCGACCCATTTAAGTGTTGGGCCAATTTCCGGCCCGGTGTGTCTTTCAGCCTGGTGACGGCCCATATTTCTGTTGGGCCATTTGTAGTCGAACCTGAGTTTTGACCTTTTAGAGACCCATTTAAGTGTTGGGCCAATTCCCGACCCTGTGTGCCTTTCAGCCTGTTAATGGACCATAAATGAGTTGGGCCATTTGTAGTCGGACCTGATTTTTGGCCTTTTAATGGCCCATGCCCTTCATGGTCCAATACCAGCCCGGTTTCTCTTTCGGCCTGCTAAAGGCCCACAACACAGTTGGGCCATTTACAATACGAACTGACTTTCAGCCTCTTAGCAACCCATGCTCTTCATGGTCTAGTACAAGCCCGCTGTTTCTTTTGGCCCGCTAAAGGCCCACAGTATAGTTGGGCCATATGTAGCCCGAACTTAGTAACGGTCTGTTAACGGCCCGTGAAATCAATTGGGCCCACCTATTGCCCGCTTCGATGTCAGCCTGTTAACAACCCGGGAGTTAAGAGGCCCGACCATTAACTTTCGGCCTGGTAACGACCCATTAACTTAATGGTCCCACTAAAGTTCGTACATGTCTTTAGGCCAAATTAGATAATTTGAGCCCATTACGACGAGCAATTATGCACAGGACCAAAATCGATCAAGCAAAGGTACGACATACAGGGAAAAACGTTGCACATCCAGCATATATTACAGGAAATTACATCCACTGGGCAATCAAAGATTGATGCCAGTGCAAATAAATGAACAGAACCTAACGATCTACAACGTCACAATCTGCAACCTCAGCACGGATGACACCCATAAGCATGTGGGCAAGTTCTTGCTGCTTTGCTACACTGTCTCTGAAAACATTGATCAGTTGTTGTGTCGCATGACTCTGCACCTCTGATTCCTCCACCATTTCTATCATTCCTTCAACCATTAATTGGTTCACAAACATACATTTTTCCGTTGCATTCGAGACAGAGGATACTGAACAGATTCAGATGGCGATTTTGGCAGGCTTGTATTATTGTTAGGGGAGAGTGTCTCAACCACTGCATCATAACATAAATTAGGAAGGGAACCAAACAGATTAATCATGAGTTATTGGCATATTACCTAGCCTAGATTTATTGGAAAGAAACAATGGGGCTGCCTTGCTGTTTTCAGAGTTTGTCTTCTTATCTTCAGCAGCCTGCACCAAATTAAGACACTAGCATTGCTATCATTGGCCAAGTCAGATAATAGGAAAGCAACTTTGGCACAACAAACGTTTGGGCAACTAGCCAACACCAAATTAACACAATATGGCACAGCTATCATCAGCCAGGTAAGGTAATACGAAATTAACATTGACACAATGAATGAATGGGCAACCAGAGCAGCACTACAATTCAGTAATGTGCATGATATGAGATAGTACACTCATGCAACTCAGTATGCAAAACTACCAGGCAGTTTTCTTTACAAAAATCAACATTGGCGCCTTTAACATTTTGCTACAACTAATTTTAGATCAGCAAAGGTTGGATTCACGCCGATTAACAAAATACATGCTGATGTAAAAATATAGTGATATATAACAGGTACATACATCAGCATTGGAGCACAGAGAATTCCCGCAAGATATTTTCCTCGAATAGAATGCCAATGAAGGAAATCTTCTATCATTTAACCTTATTTTCTAAAAGAGAGATGGGTAAGAAACATGTAGAAAATATGATCAGAATGCTATAAAATTTCATGATGTGAGGATACGCACACGCTTCTTAGAATGGAGTTGACATTCTTTTGCTGGACTGGAGCGGACTAGTTCTTTGGCCACTGGAATCTGCTTATTATCAGTGGGAGCTGGGTTTCTCCGTGCTGGAGCAGTATCTATGAAAAATGGAGTTGGTTTATTATCTACTGGTGTTTGGATCTTTTGCAAATACTTGGTTTGTAACCCTTCAGATTCTAACATAGTCGTCTTCCCCTTGCATGCCTTATATAGAAGAATGGTGCTTCAATTATAAAACATGCTACATCAGAGATGGAATAGGTACTGAAGAATAGAAAGACATGACATATTGACATGTATTCCCTCCATCCGGAAATAAATGGATGGGTCTAGGCGTATTTCAGTTCTAGATACATCCAGTTTTATCCATTTCTGCGACATGTAATCCGGACAAAGGGAGTATGATGTAAGAGCTAGGGATACGACAGGACAACACAGTAAAAAAAACACTGAAAACCCACTTCAGAACCAAAGTAATCAAACCCACTGATATGAGATAGTACACTCATGCAGCTCAGGATGCAAAACTACCAGGCAGTTTTCCTTACAAAAATCAACATTGTGGCCTTTAATAATACATTTTGCTACAACTAAATTTAGATCAGATAAAGGTTGGATTCACGCCGATTAACAAAATACATGCTGATGTAAAAATATAGTGATATACAACAGATACTTACATCTGCATTGGAGTACAGAGAATTCCTGCAATAATCTTTCCTCACAGACGATACCAGTGCAGAAATTCTTCTATCTATTAAGCTTATTTTCTAAAAGAGAGATGCGTAAGAAACATGTAGAAAATATGATCAGCATGCTATACAATTTCATGATGCAAGGATACGCACACGCTTCTTAGAATGGAGTTGACATATATTTGCTGGACTGGAGCGGACTAGTTCCTTGGCCACTGGAATCTGCTTATTATTAGTAGGAGTTGGGTTTCTCTGTGCTGGAGCAGTATCTATAAAAACTGGAGTTGGTTTATTATCTTCTGGTGTTTGGATCTTTTGCAAAGACCTGGTTTGTAACCCTTCAGATTCTAACATAGTCGTCTTCCCCTTGCATGCATTATATAGAAGAATGGTGCTTCAATTATAAAACATGCTACAACAAAGAGATGGAATAGGTACTGAAGAATAGAAAGGCATGACATATTGACATGTATTCCCTCCATCCGGAAAAAATGGATGGGTCTAGGCATATTTCAGTTCTAGATACATCCTTTTTTATCCATTTCGGCAACATGTAATCCGGACGGAGGGAGTATGGTGTAAGAGCTAGGGATACGACAGAACAACACAGTAAAAAAACACTAGCTGAATGTAAAACTGTATGCTGGCGGAATACGTACAGAAAAAACTAAGGCAACATACATGTGTATGATTGGGAAACTAAGATGGCATTGCAACAGAGCACTAGAACAACACTTCAATGTAAAAAAACATGGTGTGGTAGATAGATGAAGTACACACTGATGAATAACAATGCATAAGATATACAGAAGCATGATGTCCAAATTAAGCAGATGGCATTGCGATAGAGTAGAATGACAATACTTGAATTTGAAAACATGTTATCATGAATGGAATAGGTGCTGAAAAACAGGAAGGAATGACATATTTACTTGCATGATCAGCATGCTAAGCACATGGCATTGCAAAAGAGTAGATACACTCCAAGACATTATATGCATGTCGTACCCATATCATGGGCCAAGTTAGAGCAAGGACCTTGTGGGGTGAAGAGGATTCAATATCTTTCTGCAAGTCTTCTGAAGAACTGCCTTTACATGTTCCATCATATTGGGTATCATTGACATCAAGTTTATTGGCCTTTACATTACTCTGTGAGGTTCTTGTGGATATATTAGTGTGTGCAATTATATCTGACATGCATGGAAGAAAACTAGTAGTTAGATTTATGTAATGAGTACCTATAGGAGACGACATAAATAATAGGACTGGGGTTAACTAGCATCAATAGGTCTAAAAAACTAAAGGGAGAACACAGATGAAAGCTACAGAATATGTATCGTTTGTACTCGAGATTAACTAGATGGCACACAAAAGTATTAAAGAACAACATAGGTAATACTAGAAGTGGTATAATACTATAATCACCAGCCTGTGGGATAGCATTGGCTGATGGATGATAACTATGGAACAACGTTACCTAAAGAACAAGTATCTTAGCTGAACTATGGAACAACGTTAACTCCGGAACAAGACCCGTAAGAGATCAGCATGAATATATAGTGAAATGTGATAATCTATTTTCCATGCTTAGATGAATAACAAAGCCATAAATGTTGCACACAAGTAAAATGAGAGTACAACCTATCTGGCCGCCATCCATAGGAGTGAGCATCATGTGCTGACTTGTAGATGGCCCTGCAGTTGTTGTGGCTGTCTGTAACATCCCGATTCTCGGAATGTTTAAGAAAAAGTTTTTCAAAATTCAGGACAAGAAAATTTCATTTGTTTATTTGGTAACAAAGCTTAGAAGGCACTTTTATAATTTGGAGGATTTAACTTGATCTAATGCGAACTTAAATTTAAGTTTGAGTTCTGTTGTTTTCTTTTAGTTTAGTTTTTTCTTAAGCATATTAAATATGCGTGTCTACGTTTTCTCTTATTTCTAAGTTCGTGTTCTCTTGTTTGAGCTTCTTTTTCATTTCTAGATTTTCTCTTAGGAAAATCAATTTGTGTTTCCTCTCTCAAACTTTGTACCGAATTCCCGTGGTCAATAGTCTTTCCTCTCTTACGTGTGTTAAACCCCACCTATATTTTTCTCACACCCGTATGGGCCAAACCAAGCTTTCTCTTTTATATTTTATTTATTCTTTTCTGGGCCGAAGCTAACCATTTTTAACCTGACTCTCCTTTTCTTTCTCATGGGCCTAGCCAAATGGCCCAGTAACCAGCCAAGCGAGCACCCTTCTCCTTCCTTCCATTCTCTGTACGTTACCTTGGCATATACAGACTACAAACAGGAGAGAAAGAGCCACCACGCCCACTCATCTTGCTTCCTTTAATTTCCTTATCTCTCCAACGTTTCCAAATCAAGCGAGCGTCTCTTCTCTTTCCTTCGTTCCTTTATATGCTCTCAACTTACAAAGAAGAAAATGTAAAGGCACACGGTACACAAGAGAAACATCCCTCCCTCATTCCCATAAATCTAATTGCTTTCCAAAACTGCAGCCTCTCATTACTGTGTGCCTCCACCTCCTCTTCCAATTCTCGTAGCACCCTGCCCTCTTCCTTCTCACTGCCTCCAGAAACTCTCTCCAAATAATGATGCTCCATAGACGCCGATGTTCAATTCCGTTGATGGAAGCCATCTCCATCTCAATCCTTGTGCTATAAACTCCCCCTTCACACCATGGATCCATTCAAAGATGAAGGAATGCGTCCCATCGATCACACATGCAGAATTTCACATCTCTGTCTACACTGTTCATCGTGCTGTTTCGTCAAGCTCGGTGAGCCTCTATCTAATTCCTTCCATATACATACTTTATCATATATAACCTACCTCCAAGACAACTAATTTACAACCTATAGTAATACTTGGCCATGCACATGATGGAGGCGTGTCGCTGCCACCACTTGGATCGCCGCCGTTGTCACGAGGACTAGTCCGATGGCTCCATCTGCGTTATCTTCTTCGTCTCGCACTGTCGATCGACCACACATGATTTATTTTTGCACAACTTCTTCGAATCCGTTCGTCGGGTTCATCTCATCGTTCCTCAAACCTGGTGAGCCACTCTTGAATTCCTTTTGTACACATGTTCAACATCGTACAGTGCATCTCATAGACATCACTAAGCAACCAATCTATGTCGTTGGTTGCGCCGATGCTTGAATGGAAGCCATCCGATGGCATGGTCACGTTCCCGTCATAATTGTTTACCGGATGATCTTGTGCCCAATAGGTGAAACCCTTCTTATGGACACGATGACCCCACGGTGAAGTTAGATTGTTAGTTTGGTCAAGCGTGTTTTAATATATATTTTAGCTTAGTCGTCTTGTATAGAATCCAAGTGTGTTTTGTGTTCGGTGAAACTTTACTGTTGATATGTTGATTTTCATATGTTCATGATATGCCTAGGAGTGGCTCCTAATTATTTTATAATCGTATGAGTTGTATCTGATTTACTAAATTTGTTTTACTCTTGTTTTAATTGTTAAATAGTAATACGTATTGAGTCAGCTCGGCAATTTGTGTTACCACGTATAGTAGTATTTTATGCTCGTGTTTTGAAATCCGTGAATGATTGTCATGTTTAGTAATTAGTTTATTAAATGTATATTTTGTTTGAGTTACAAAATATCATTGTGTAGTCATGTGTTATATGTGTGTGTGCCAATTTTGGTGGATGTTCACCATGTTTATAATTCTTTAGAAATGTTTTAGGAGTTGCTTTTATTTATTTAATCAAGAAAGAATTAATATTTGATTCTTTAGTTTTTGTTTATCATGACTATACCTTAAGTTTATTATATAAATAATTCTATGCCATGTTGCACATGTGCTGATAGACTACAATCGTGCGGTGTCTATGTTATATGTGTATCTACTTATAATACATGTTGTTGGATAATTTTATTTATGCTAGGTTCAAGATGTCAAATGAAGTGTTATGTTACCCTAGAACAAATCCAGTATAGTTCCTTGTTGCATAACACATTATAGTGTAGTTGTTCCTCTGGTTTTGTAGATCTCACCATCCTAGATTACCTAGTTGGTTCATATTTTAGATTTATATTGTTGCATATGGTCTATGCTTCTAGCAAATAACTTGTTTATTATTTATTAATTATCCTAGGATGATAGTTGATCATGCTTAGTAGCATGATGATATCATGTGTAGTTTTGTATCCTATGTCATTGCAAGTGTAAGTTGTACTAGATAGGTAATGCATGTCATATTTGTTATTCGAGCTATGATATTTTATTGCTTGATGTTGTTGATGCCACAATCTATTGTTACTTGCTTACATGCTAGTATGCTTACTCAACGTGCTTACGTGTCATAACTAAAATTACAGAGTTGTGTGTTAATGCCATGTTTGACATTAGATTAACTCGTATCAATTAAGTTATGTTATAGTTATGACTTGAATTGTATTGTATTGTGTTGGTATCCTTGTGTGGTATTCCGTGTGATGATCATCCATGTTTAGACTTAATATTAGTTTATCATGGCAATGCATTGTTGTATGCCTAGCGTTCGTTATATTTAGTTTAACTTAATTACTATTGTGTTTGTGGTATGCCTAAGACTAGACACCAAGCCATGCTCCCTTATTATACTCCGTGTGTTATAGTTATTTGTGTGTTGCTTATATTGCTTAACACGCCTCAAGGTATTATTATGAGTGGTTCATACTTGTTGCCACAGTTCATCATGCATAGGATAGTGTACCTTTCATGTTAGTAGAGTTGTGCATGAGGATACACTTAGTGTGTGCATCATGCTTGGTTATTTTAAGCATGTGGTGATATTATAATTGCTAGTGGTCATTAGTGTTAGCTATTGTTTAGACCTTGTCCTAGTTTAGCATCTTCTCATGATAAGTCGTCTGTGTGAAGCTTGCGTTATTAGATAAGACCTCTTTGTAGTTATCTGCTTATATGCTTTGCGTGAGATGTGTGTTATTATTTAGTTGTGGTTAATTTCTACTTGTAATCATGCCCTGCTATTGATTCTAGTAGGATGAGGTTGCATTATCATCTCTTACTATGTTATGTCTAGGACAGTTGTTATTCATTTATTCATGTCTTGCATAGTTCCTTTCTATTTGGTTGAGGAATGAATTGGTATGATATAATGGAGTTGATCCTATTTTCTTTCAATACAACTTAAGGGTTGAACGTAGACCCAACTTAGTCCATGTTGTTGAATGATGTTTCATTGCTTACCTGGAATGGTTTGTAATGTTGGTTGGTTGTCTTATGAGATTCTTGCTTTTGAATGCTATAGTTTTTATGTATGTTTGACTCTATTGGCCATTATAAATATATAGATTCTAACTAAATATTTATTTGTGGTCAACTTTTACTTTTGTCCTGCCATGTTGCGATTGTGTAGTTAAATGCATCGGATGGTTCCATTTCATGTGTGTTGATGCCATGGTGTTTGTTATATGGTAGTTTCCTATTTAGCTGAGATGTATAATGGGCACCACTTGGGGTCAATAGCATAATTCACATCAGAATGTTAGTCTTGATCGCCAACCTTCGTAGCCTGTGTCAACTTAAACCATGTCACTTTGTTGAATCATCTCTCTTACCTTCCTATCATGATATCTCATTTCGAAGCTCCATCTCGATCAATATCTTGTTATCCATCCTCTCTTAATTTGTTTTGGTTGCTATTTGGATTTACTATTGCTTTGGTATTTATTTGATGTTCATTTGCTATCGTTGCGACGAGTAGGGAGTGACGACGATGTTGGACATGTACATAATCAGGTTACCGAAGAAGGACTCAACAACGAAGGCATGCCTCCTTCTTTGATCATACTTATCCTATGTTTACAAAATTGCATTGAGTTTTATGGTTACTATATGCATGATTTTAATCTTTTATCTAGCGTGTCGATTGACACATTACCTTGATCTGCTTGTCGCCTATTCACTTGACACCTGAATATAATTATATTATTCTGGTAGAGTAGAAATGCTTAGCCATGCTTATTAACCTATATGTGCTTTGTTGAATGGCCTTTGAGTCATTGACAGTTGAAACTTATTGCTGAGCTAGGCCGGTTGGCCCTTGTTGATCTCCTCTACTCTCTTCTACTCTGGGTGAAACTTACCATATCAATACTGGCGCGGGCGACAGGTGAATCAAGGATTGAAGGAGCGATTGGCCGTCCTTCACGAGTTGGAGGGGGGAATCAGTCGTCCATGCCGCATGAGGCCTAATAAGTCTTGGATTTGAATATTCTGATAACAGTACAGCCACATGCTATATGGGCACTGGCTTGGTTAATTAGTTAGTTCACTCTTATTGTCGTCATCGCCGTACCGCAGATGGGATAGTTGCCTTGCGAGGAGTGTCCTCGGCACAAAAGGGGGCTCAGACTATGAACTGTGGTTACTTCCGTGTTGAAACCTAGTGGGCTTGGCACAATAAGTTTGGTCTAATGAAAGACCTCGTCACAATCCCCCTGTCGGTACACCAAATGGAGTACTATACCAGCGGCCACTGGTGGCAACAAGTCGGGATTGTGTCGTGTGGGTAAAGTGTACAACCTCTGCAGAGTGTAAAACTATTCGAATAGCCGTGTCCACGGTCATGGATGGCACATGAATCTTTCTTGACATACATGACCTGTCTTTCTTATTCCCTCTTTCCCCTATTCTTGGAACATGTGAAGAGTCTGAGTTGATCAAGGATCCTCACTTTGATGAAAGTTATTCTGGAGATAAAAACATGTGTTCATCAAAACTGCTTTTATCCAACTGCTATATGTTTTTGAAACAAAATTAGCTTTTATGCAAATGAGCCTTACAACCTTCCGTTGAAGCCACATGTAGCTATTAGGACATTCTCCGAGGGAGGCATGTTGAGTACGTAATGTACTCATGGCAATAATTTTGTTGACAATAGAGTTTCATGAAGACAAAGGTGATGCTACGACAGCTATGGCGATCCATAGGAGTGAGGCCATGTGGACTACATCGACTGCCTGTGGCTGTGATGGAGTCGCTACGCATTTTACTTCCCGCTGTTTTTCTGATTGTCAATGTCATGAGACATTTCACTAGGTATGTCTTGTGACAAATATACTACTTGTAATGCTTTTACGTATTCTGTAATGATATCATTTCACTGTGTTGTCAACAATGATCCTGGGGTTGACAATTAAACATAGGAGGATCTGGAAGATAATTCCGGGTTATCACAGAAGTGGTATCAGATCCGATGTCGACCTAGTTGCGTGGCCTTAGTTAGAATGGAAAGCCTTAGGACTATTTTCAAAATAAAATTATTTCGAAAAGGATCATTCTCGTAGTCTTCTCCTTCACTATTACTCTCCTTGTCTCATCTTATTCAATTGAAATTTAAACTCTACTTCTCTCCCATCTTCTTTCTAGTATGTGAAACCCTTTTCCCTGGCCTTGGTGTTGAAAAGTTAGAAGCTTCACATGATGTGGCGAGAATTTCAAGATGACTTCAACCCCTGAAGCTTTGAGGAGCAACATTTTTCCAAGAGAAGACACTTCGAGACCTCAAGAAGGCAATAACCGTCGATTATGCTTCAAACGTCAATGTCGAAGATCTGCACCAAGTTATGATGTGACCTGCCATATAGGATTAGGTTGGTTAACACCCCTGTAGCGATAGAACTCGTAGCTTGT
>LR738713.1:343767239-343788280 GCA_902687465.1 Secale cereale
GAAGAAATATCACATGAATAAAAATGGATATTTGATTTGAGAATTTCTTGCTCCGAGAGGAAGAAGGGTGGGAGGGTGGGGAAAACAAAGATAGCTTGGGATGAATGAAACAGACAAATCGTCAGATTTCCCAACGGCGTCCGTATGGAATAACTTGAAGAGAAGGCACACCGGTTGAAAAGGATTAACATGACCATCTTGATGATCAAGAAGGACTAGCACTCCCATAGAAATATGAGAACACCGCTTAAGAAGGTATGGAATCAACATTTGACATCGAAGCAAACTCGAATACCAGAATCAAAACAAAACAACGGATAGATATGTTTATGAAGAAGATTATGTTGCAACATATCTATCCGAACAGAGAATTGAACGAATGAATTCCGTAGGTACATCAACTTGTCGAGAAGCCACTAGGGGGAACAAAAGATAAATAAAAAGGAACAAGGAACAGATAGAACAAATACAAGATAGAAGCTTCGTTCGACATATTCGTGCTGAAAGCTCATGGAACGTGTTACAAAAGGGTTTTGCAATCCCCGGATCAGCATAGCCAAGGACCCTTTAAGATGCAACTCCCGATCGGAACAAGCCCATAAAACTACTTCACTCAATGTAGAACCCCGAACTTCATATCATGCATTCGTTGGAAGAATACCTAGAACTACTAGATGAACCCACCTATTAATTTCCGAAAGTTTCAAGTTATGCAATCAGGTGTTGGGGATACAGGGGAAGCACCGCGCACTCAACTCTAATCCTACATCCAGCCGTATCCATCCTTCAACACATAACCAGTCTTTCTCGGAAACCGTTTACCTCGGACCTTCGAAACGCATCCACTATACAAGCTATGGCAATACTCCCGAACTACCTCCCCAGTAATGGGTGATGTCGGGGTTATCTTGCCACTAACCGTATAGGAGAGTTTTCGATGTCGGCCGTCTTAAGTATTCTAGTACTGCCGCGATGGATTTGTGACGACAACACCTCGGAGCTCAACTCCCCGGGACACTGCCACAACCCCTAATGACAGGAGGCATCGAGAACAATGTTCTCGTCACAAAGACATCGAAACAATCCAAACAATACTCGCGAGATCCTAAAAAAAATTGGTGCGATTTTTGAAAGTAGAAGAGGCAAGAGTAATCGTCAGGAGTCCGCACCAGAGTGAAAAGAGATGAGGAGCAAAAGAAATCCTACTCTCCGATATAAATATAGGACTCAAAACATTTTAAGTGTGTGCCTAGACTCAACCGTCAACGATTCGATCAATCAGTGGGGGCTTCTAGGTCGGAGAAGGCTCTGATACCAACTTGTAATGCCCAGGATGGGGCTATACCTCCTACGTGTCGAGGCACGACTTAAAGGTATAAGCCCATCCTAGAATGATCTCAAGTTTGGTATCTTTGCACGACTCATGTAAAAGAGGGATTAAATTGCAAAAGAAGATAGTTGGCTTACACTCGCCACTTCACACAATACATTACATAAGCAAAACATCATTCAAAACATCACAACCCATCTAAGGGTAAGAACCAAAAGACAAGATACCAAATCAACATAAAGCCACAGGTCAGGATCGAATCCTAGTAGAAACCACTACTGATCGTCGAAACGTCACAAGCATACGGCCACTCTCTTCTTCGAGCTCCCAGTGAAGTACTTGAACCAGCTCCTGCATCAAACTCGGCTGAACCTGCATCTGGTGTTGTAGTAACTGTGAGCCACGAGGACTCAGCAATCCCATAACCATGGGTATCAAGACAAGCAAAGCTTTGTGGGTAGGAAGAGGTAAAGTGGTGAGGTTGCAGCAGCGGCTAAGCATAATATGGTGGCTAACTTACGAGTACCAGAATAAGATGAGAAGCTACGCAAACGGTCGCAAAAGTAGTGATCGCTAAAGATCCTGAACTACATACGAATCAAACATAACCCCACCGTGTTCTCTTCTCAAAGTGAAAAGAGACAGTCACGGTTACTCACACAGTTGTGTGTTTTACTTCGGATCCTCTGTCAAGTTTTCTACAACCGGACATTAACAAATTCCAATCTGCCACATAACCGCGGGCACGGCTTTCGAAAGATCATAACCCTGCAGGGGTGTCCCAACTTAGCCCATCACAAGCTCTCACGATTAGCCGAAGTGATAAATATAATATCATCACCCCTTATCTTAGGGAAATCCGATCAGGCTCGGCATCCCGGTAGCACAAGACATTTCGACAATGGTAAAACAAGTCCAGCAAGACCTCCCGGTGTGTCGACACCCTGATAGTAGCCGCGCGTATCTCGTCTCAGGACACTACCGGATGGGCGATTCTACAGGTATACCAGATACCTCGGGTTTCCCCAAGGCGGCCCCGCAGACTCCCCGTTTGGGACCAACACCATCAGCACTGGCCCCCCTGCTATGTAGAAAGAATCCTCGGGTAGCGCTAACTCCCTATGCAAATTTAATTAATTAATTAAGTTGTTATTATGAGAAAATTAAAACCAATGTTGGGCCTTGCTGGAGGAGTTTTATTCAAAGTCAAACTGTCAAGGGGTCCCCATGCACCCATCGTGTAAGGAACGCAAAATCAAGGAACATAATGCCGGTTTATTAGCGCCTAAGGTGGCATGAGTGGAACAAAACACCGAGCAAAAGGCCAAGCCTTCCACCCATGCCCAGTATATAGGTGTGTTAATAATAATTATAGATATTGTGATATTACAACAACAAGTTCCCTCCTGGAACAAACTTCATCTGCACCTGCAACTAACAACGCTATAAGAGGGCTGAGCAAGCGGGTAACATAGCCAAACAGTGGTTTTGCTAGGAAGGTTTCAAGGTTAGAGGTTTCATGGCAACAAGGAGAGGCTGACATAAAGATGGGTAGCGCGACATGTAACGATAGCATCGAGACAACTAAGCATGGCAATGGTAGTAAAGGTATCCAAGGGTATGATCATCTTGCCTGGGATTCCACAAGGGAGAAGAACGGATCCAAGAAGAAGACGGAGCAACAAGTCGAGCGAATCCTCACAACTCCGGAACGAAACCAAAGCTAACAAGAGAAGCAACCGGAAAGAAGCAAACAACACGGTAAACACACAAGCATAAACATGGCATACGATGCACATCCAAGTATGATGTATGTCCGGTTTAATTATGCATGGCATGGCAAAGTGCACAAACAAGTACTACAAGTTAAGTGGAGCTCAATATGCAACGAGTTGCATATTGACGAAACACCACATTTATATTTATTTAGTTGACTTGTTTATTTACAAGACAAGATTAAATGTTTGTTAACATGGCAAGAGGTGAAGCATAAGTAAACTACCTATTTAGACATTTTAAATGAGGCCGGAAAATAACAACAACAGTTCCGGAAAATCCCCATGAGCATGTTTAGCAATTATAAGCAAACAAAAATTAAGCATTTTAGTGTTGTTAACATGATGCAGATGACATGATCAAGTTTATGCAATTTTTATTAAAAGTTGACATGAAGAGATATGAAGTATTTGTCACCGTGGTGGATGGAAAGGGTGCCACGGCAACGATTCGAAAATGATGCAACGCAACATCTCGGTTCCGGTAACTCGGTGAGAGACCGGTGCAAAAGATGAGGTGGTGTGAGCGAGTCAAGTAAGATGAAAGGTGGGGTGATCCCGGCTTCCGGGTTCCCACGAGTCGGCGACTCGGCAACCGAGGAACATGACAACGGACGAAACGGGCACGGTGCACACAAGGGCAAACATTACATACAACACAACAAGCATACAACCATGGGTCATCGTATCGGGGTTATACCTTCGAAACACTCGTTTCGGGGCGGTTCGAGTTCGTAGTGGAAGTAGTGGAACACGGTTCATAGAGGAAGTAGTCGTTCCGTGAGTCGTGGTACACGTGTAGTCGTTCAGATCCCGTTCGGAGAGGTACTTGTCGTAGGGGTTCATGTCGCATCGTCGGACGTGGTGGTACTTGGCGTTCGTCGTCACGTGTAGTCGTTCTCGTCTCGAAGTCGTACACGTTCCGTAGAGGTACACGGGCCGACGGTAGGGGTACTTGGGGTATCCGAGTAGTCGTGGTACTTGGCGCTTCCGGCGACGGTAGTGGTACTTGTTCGAAGATGAAGTTGACGGTCCTCGTCGATGTCGCGGTACTCGTTCATGGTTCGTAGGCGTACATGTCAACCTGGCACTAGCGAAAAGAAAAACAGCAGCAACAAGTCTTGCGGGAAGGGACCATGGCAGCGGCACGGCGAGGTACTGACGAGGCTGGGGCGGCCGGCTTGGCGCGTCGGGCCAGGGAGGACGGCGCTCGGAGGAGGCTGGCGCTGCGGGGCAGAGCCGCGCCTTGGCGATGCGATGCTGGACGACGACGATGCGGGGCCTGGCCGCGGCGTCGCTGGTGCGCCTGGCGCGGAGGAGAGAGGGGCGGCCTTGCTGGAGGACGAGGCGACCTCTGGCCGCTGGAGGACGAGGCGGCTCCTGGAGACGAGCGCCCGGGAACGAGGCCTCGGGGCGAGGCGAGCGGCGGCCCTGGTGGCGCGGTTGGCGGGAAGAGGCGACGGGAGGCTGGCCGCGGGCCTCGGGCGGCAGCTCCTGGTCGAGGAGGCCGCGGGGCCATGGCGCATAGAGCTTGGGCGCGGCTGCGGCCCTGGCAACGGAGGGAGAAGGGCGCAGGGGCCGTCGCGAGGAAGGGGATCGGGGGGTTCGGGATGGAGGCGAGCGAGGCAGAAGAGTGGGGTGAGGGGGCTCGAGGGGAAATCGAGATGAGGGTCGGGACGAGGGAGTTGGTCGAGGCTCGAGGGACGAGGCCCCTGGCGGCGGACGCAGGGAAACGGGAGGAGCGAAGAGCTGCGGTTCGCTAGGGTTAGGAGCGCTGCGGTTGGGCCTGGGGAGGCCTGGGAGGAGTTGGGCCAGGGATGAGAATGGGCCAGGGATGAGAGGGAGGCTGACTTGGGCCTGGCTAAAAGGAGGCATGCGGCTGGCCTCTTTCTCCAAACTGCTGCTGATTCTTTTAGCAGAAGAAAATAATAAAAGAGAAGGACGAAAGGAAAAAAAAGGGGTTAGGGTCAAAGTTGCACAAGGGATTAATATTTTTCTCGGGCTCATAAAAATGAGCACGGTCCGAGAAAATAGAAAAAAAGGCATGACCGAAAAATATAATTCAAACATATTTGAATTGAATTCAAATGGGTTTGAACTAGACTTGATTATAGAAGTGTCCAAAAATGTTCGGATTTTTGGAGGAGCCTCGATAAAAGGAAAAAGAAATATAGGGAGGGTTTTGACGGAGAAACTCGAAGTAGGAAAAACATGGGGAAAATATGCACGTGTGTTGGTTAATTCCAAACAAATGGAATATTATTATATAGCTCCCTAATAATATTGAGAGGCTTTTATATGTTTTAAAGAGAAGACATTCTTCCCTCGATTTAAATGGCCGAAGGTCCACACAATTTATTTAGGTTGAGATGCAAAGATAAATGACATGAAGGCATGATGACATGATGCAATGCAAAAATAAATAACACAAGCACAAATGAAACACAAGGGGGAACCCGGAACATCTGGAATCTTCTGGAATCTTCTGGGATGTCGGTCTCGGGCGTCACATTTGTCTTGCTTGAAAATGAAGGGGCTAGCTTGGGCAAGAAGGATGAACATTGGAGCAAGATCAAGCATGGAGATGATGGCATGCGCAAGGGGAACAAAAACGGAGTTACAAGTGATGATTTCAGGACTTTGAAGCCACCATAATGAGTACGTGAAGCCTTGGGCGAAATATACAAGATGCCACTTCATAAAATTCATCCAGAGGCTATTATAGGTGCTGCGTCACCTTATTATTGTGCCAGGCCCATGTAATTTCGAAATACTTGAGTATAGGCTGTTTTTATAGTTCGTATGTGTGGGGAAACAAGAGGTAGGGTTGGTTTCGGACCCCTCCTCCAAGGGCCATGAAATTCCCCCCTCTTCCCCCATATATACAGCCCTTGGGGCGTCGTTTAGACTTTGGGTTTTGTTTAGATTAAAGTTCGCCATAGCTGCAACTTCGCGTACTTCGTTTGTGTTCAACGACCAGACAAAGACGTCATAGAACCCAACCTTGATCAATAAAGCTTTTCCTCTTATATTCGCAATATCTAGATTGCAATCTTAGTTTCTTGCTTGTTCTTCGTTTGCTTGCAGGAAATAGACCCTCGTGGTCAGGTTGATCGTGCTCCGGCGTGGTCAGTAACCCCTCGGAGTTGGTTTAGCGATTGCTAAGGCGCGACGTCCTCGCATGTTCGTAGTCGGATCGTCAAAGTCTACTCCACCGAAAACGATAGCCACCATCTCATCGAAAGACGGGACACCTTTGCGTCTATCAAGTGGTATCAGATTTCCAGGTTGCTCGGTGAGATTTTAGAATTTTTCATAGATTAGATCGAGTCTGTTCATCATACCTACAGTCCACGAAAAAGGCAAAAAATAAAAATTAGCGTTAGTTCCTCATATCCGAACCAGTTTGAGCCTTCGCGTAGTCTTTTCAATATTTTGCTTTGTTGAATTTGCGGTTGCATCATCATGTCAAGTTGCTGGTCTTAGCATCTAGTCTTTTAGAGTTTCGAGTTCTGGTCATAAGTTGTCACGCCGCCGCCGCAACATCTTCATCGCTACTACCACATACCACCACCGATCCGTATCCATATACCACCACCAATCCGTATCCATATACCACCACCAATCCGTATCCATATACCACCACCAATCTGTATCCATATACCACCACCGCTGCCATATACCACCACCACTGCCATATTCTACCACCATATACCCACCACCAATCTGAGTTCTTTTCGTTTTAGACTGGCTTTCGAGATCCATCTAGTTTCGGTTTCGTGTTTCCTTGCCTAAGTAGGACTAAAAAAAAGAGTCTGGAGACTGCTGGGCAGTTTTTAGGCCAAAATTTTGGCAGGTGAAAATATTTTTTCTCTATCCAGTTTTTAGGCTTTTCTGAGTCTTTTGAGACACGTGCCATCATACTATTTTTTTACCGTACTTTTTCTTCGTCGCTGCCCTGATTCCGAAAAAAAATCGTCAGTTTTTTTTGTGCCTATCATCTTAGTTTGACTTGGGAAGAGTTTTGAGACACTCGCCATTATAGTGATTTTCTGCAAAAAAAGGAGCGCAAAAAAAGAGCGCAAAAAAAGAAGCGAACAAAAAAACCAGAGTGTGCTTTCCCCTTGATTACATGCAGCGCCATGATTTTGTTAGTGTTCTAGGCTCGCGTCTCTAGTACGGTCTCGCCTAGGACCAGCACAGTACTGTCGTTGAGCGTTTATTCAACTTTGCATCTCTGAATTGATTATTGCTGACCCTTTTTGCTACCATCTTATAAGCCTTCCCAGTTCCACATACATTTACGTCGTGCGTTTGACTCTCCATGGTAATCGCTTTATCCAAGCTTTGAGAGTTTTGACTACCACGGTTGCCAATCACCACCTGCTGCTGGGTAAGAACTGGTAAGAATTTGAGATTTGCTTGACGGATTTGTGATGCCCCACCACCACCATTTTCTAGTAGTCTGTAGAATCATATTTTTGTGTGTTTCTATTGCTGCTAACCATGCCAGGATCACAAGTCGACGAGACTGACTGGGAGAACATGACGAACAAGGAGTTGCATGATAAATTTCAGCAAATGATGGGTCAACAGGTAGAAGATGTGATGACCAGTTTTGACAACGCACTAGCGAGGATGGATGGCATTGAGAAGTCAATTGACACCAAGTTGGATGCCAAATTCGCTGAAGTGCTTGCGCGTCTACCTCCACCTGCTGCACCATTGCAACAACAACAACCACCACCTTCACGTCGCGAAACTGCCCTCCGCAAAGCGAGCCATGTTGCTCTTTAGCGTGGCCAAACTGTTGGTGCTGCTGTTGATACTTCTGTGGCTCCTGCTGATGCTGAGGAGGAGGAAGATTACACAGGGGATTATGAGGATGAGGTTGATCAAAATCAGAACTACGTGCAACAACCAGCACCACAACCACCAGGTCGTCCACATGCAAATAATCGCAATGGTAGGGCTGCCCCACACCCTCACGTACGCGATCATAACCATCTCCCTAAACTAAAATTGAATATTCCACCATTTGAGGGTAGATATGTTCCTGATATATATCTTACTTGGGAGTTAGAAACCGAACAATGTTTTACATGTTTAAAATATCCCGAGGAGAGACGTGTTGCTGTTGCTCTTTGTGCTTTCACTAGTTTTGCTTGTGTGTGGTGGTCTGAATATTGTAGATTACATCCGGATAATATTCCAACTACTTGGGCTGCTTTGAAAAATGATATGCGTATTCGTTGGGTTCCACCATATTATCAACGCGAATTACTTCAGAAATTGCAGCGTTTAAGACAAGGACAAAATTCTGTAGAGGAATATTATCAGGAATTACAAACTGGCCTGATTAGATGTGGTATTGTTGAGGATAATGAGGCTATGCTTGCACGTTTTATGGGTGGCTTAAATAGAGAGATTCAGACAATTCTAGAGTATAAGGAGTATAATAATATCACTCGTTTATTCCATCTTGCTTCCAAAGCTGAATGTGAAGTGCAAGATCGACATGCCTTGGCACGAACTAATTTTTCTGTAGGTCGACCTTCATCATGGACACCGCGTGCATCATCTACTTCGACACATCCGGCTGCAGCACCGCCTACTTCATCCGTCACTTCTTGCCGTGATAAAAGCAAACATGCACCACCACCATCAACCAGGAGTACACCTTCCGGTCCTGCGCAGAGCTCTTCTTCATCCATGGAATCCAATGGGCCAACACATGATGTTACATGTCATCGTTGCACTGGTCGTGGTCACTATGCGAGCAAATGCCCATCGCAGCGTGTCATGATTGCTACTAAGGATGGTGGTTATGAGTCCGCTAGTGACTATGATGAGGAGATTGTGGCTCTTATTACACATGAAGAACATGGTGGAGATGATTCTGAAAATGAGACGCAATACATGGCTCCTGAAGACGCTGACAGGTATGAATGTTTAGTTGCTCAACGTGTTTTGAGTGTGCAGATCACAAAAGCGGAGCAAAATCAGAGGCATAATTTGTTCCATACAAAGTAAGTTGTGAAGGCACGTTCTGTTCGCGTCATCATAGATGGAGGGAGTTGCAACAACTTGGCTAGCATGGAGATGGTGGAGAAGTTATCTCTCACCACAAGACCACATCCACATCCTTACTACATCCAATGGTTCAACAACAGCGGCAAGGTTAAGGTAACACGTACTGTTCGTGTGCATTTTAGTATCTCCACATATGCTGATTATGTTGATTGTGATGTGGTACCCATGCAAGCATGTTCCTTATTACTTGGTAGACCATGGCAATTTGATAAAAAATATGTATACCATGGTAGAAACAATCAATATACTCTTGTTCATAAGGATAAACGTATTACTTTGCTTCCTATGTCTCCTGATTCCATTTTGAAAGATGATATTAATAGAGCTAATAAAGTAAAACATGAACAAAATAAGAGTGAAAATCAGATTGTGGCAAAAGAATTTGAGCAATAAATGAAGCCTAATAACACACCATCATCTCATGTTGCATCTGAAATTAAATTAAAAACTGGATATTTACTTGCCACCAAATCTGATATTGATGATCTAGATTTAAGCAAATCTGTTTGCTATGCTTTTGTGTGCAAAGAGGCATTATTTTCATTCGAGGACGTGCCTTCCTCTTTGCCTCCTGCTGTCACTAACATTTTGCAGGAGTTCACGAACGTCTTTCCACGAGACGTGCCACTGGGATTACCACCTATTCGAGGGATTGAGCATAAGATTGACTTAATTCCCGGTGCATCTCTACCCAACCACGCACCATACCGTACCAATCCAGAGGAGACGAAGGAGATTATGCGTCAAGTACATGAGCTACTCGACAAAGGTTATATATGTGAATCCCTTAGTCCTTATGATGTTCCTATTATTCTAGTGCCGAAAAAGGATGGTACATCGCATATGTGTGTTGATTGTAGAGGCATTAATAATATTACTATTCGTTATCGTCATCCTATTCCTAGGCTAGTTGATATGCTTGATGAATTGAGTGGCTCTACAATATTCTCCAAAGTTGATTTGCGTAGTGGATACCATCAAATTCGTGTGAAATTGGGAGATGAATGGAAAACAACATTTAAAACTAAGTTTGGATTATATGAGTGGTTAGTCATGCCTTTTGGGTTAACTAATGCACCTAGTACTTTCATGAGATTAACGAATGAAGTTTTACGTGCTTTCATTGGATGATTTGTGGTAGTATACTTTGATGATATATTGATTTATAGCAGATCTTTGGAGGAACATTTGGAACATTTACGTGCTGTTTTTATTGCTCTACGTGATGCACGTTTGTTTGGTAACCTTGGAAAGTGCACCTTTTGCACCGACCGAGTATCTTTTCTTGGCTATTTTGTTACTCCACAGGGAATTGAGGTTGATAAAGCCAAGATTGAAGCTATTGAGAGTTGGTCGCAGCCCAAAACGGTCACACACGTGAGGAGTTTCCTTGGCCTCGCTGGATTCTATCGGCGTTTTGTGAGAGATTTCAGTAGCCTTGCTGCACCTCTCAATGAGCTTACAAAGAAGGATGTGCCTTTTGTCTGGGGTACTGCACAGGAAGAAGCATTCACGGTATTGAAAGATAAGTTGACACATGCTCCTTTACTCCAACTTCCTGATTTTAATAAGACTTTTGAGCTTGAATGTGATGCTAGTGGAATTGGGTTAGGAGGTGTGTTATTACAAGATGGTAAACATGTTGCATACTTTTCTAAAAAATTGAGTGGGCCTAGTATGAATTATTCTACTTATGATAAGGAATTATATGCTCTTGTTCGGACTTTGGAAACATGGCAACATTATTTATGGCCCAAAGAAATTGTTATACATTCTGATCATGAATCTTTGAAGCACATTAAAAGTCAAGCAAAACTGAACTGTAGACATGCTAAATAGGTTGAATTCATAGAGACTTTACCTTATGTTATTAAACACAAGAAAGGAAAAGAAAATGTTATTACTCATGCATTGTCTCGTCGTTATACTATGCTTTCACAACTTGACTTTAAAATATTTGGTTTGGAGACCATCAAAGATCAATATGTGCATGATGCTGAATTTAAATATGTATTGCAGAATTGTAAAGAAGGGAGAACATGGAACAAGTTGGTCGTTAATGATGGATTTCTGTTTCATGCTAACAAGCTATGCATTCCAGCTAGCTCTGTTCATCTTTTGTGTTGCAGGAGGCACATGGAGGAGGATTAATGGGACACTTTGGCGTGAAGAAGACGGAGGACGTACTTGCTACACATTTCTTTTGGCCAAAGATGAGACGGGACGCTGAGTGTTTTGTTTCTCGCTGCACTACATGTCAAAAAGCTAAGTCACGACTCAATCCTCATGGTTTATATATGCCTTTGCCTGTCCCTAGTGTTCCTTGGGAAGATATATCTATGGACTTTGTTTTGGGTTTACCTCGAACAAAGAAGGGGAGGGATAGCATTTTTGTTGTCGTGGATAGGTTCTCGAAGATGGCACACTTTATACCATGTCATAAAAGCGATGATGCTGCTAATGTTGCTGATTTGTTCTTTCATGAAATTATTCGCTTGCATGGTGTGCCAAATACTATTGTTTTAGATCGTGATACTAAATTTCTTAGCCACTTTTGGAGATGTTTATGGGCTAAGTTGGGGACTAAACTGCTTTTTAGTACTACTTGTCGCCTCCAAACTGATGGACAAACTGAAGTAGTCAATAGAACTTTGTCTACTATGCTTAGGGCTGGTTTGAAGAATAACAAGAAAATGTGGTAAGAATGCTTGCCTCATATTTAATTTGCTTATAATCGTTCATTGCATTCTACTACTAAGATGTGCCCTTTTGAAATTGTCTATGGTTTCCTACCTCGTGCACCTATTGATTTGTTGCCTCTTCCATCTTCGGAGAAGGTTAATTTTGATGCTAAACAACGTGCTGAATTGATCTTAAAAATGCATGAGTTAACTAAGAAAAATATTGAGCGCATGAATGCTAAATATAAACTTGTTGGAGATAAGGGTAGAAAACGTGTTGTCTTTGCACCTGGAGATCTTGTTTGGTTACATTTGCGTATGGATAGGTTTCCTAATTTGCGCAAGTCAAAGCTAATGCCACTTGCTGATGGTCCTTTCAAAGTGTTAGAGAAAATAAATGATAATGCATATAAACTTGAGTTACCTGCATATTTTGGGGTTAATCCCACATTTAACATTGCAGATTTGAAGCCTTACTTGGGTGAGGAAGATGAGCTTCCGTCGAGGACGACTTCAATTCAAGAAGGGGAGGATGATGAGGACATCACTAACAAGGTTACACCCACAACTCCAACTGACACATATACATGACCAATTACTAGAGCTCACACACGCTAATTGAATTACCATGTACTTTCGTTTCTTGGAAATGATTCTAATGCTCATGAGAATATGATGCTGCCTAAATTGGATACATTTGTCTTTCTTACAAATGAAGGGCCTAGCTTGGACAAGAAGGATGAACATTGGAGCAAGATCAAGCATGGAGATGATGGCATGCGCAAGGGGAACAAGAACAGAGTTACAAGTGATGATTTCAGGACTTTGAAGCCACCATAATGAGTGCATGAAGCCTTGGACGAAATATACAAGATGCCACTTCATAAAATTCGTCCAGAGGCTATTTATAGGTGCTGCGTCACCTTATTATTGGGCCAGGCCCATGTAATTTCGAAATACTTGAGTATAGGCTATTTTTAGAGTCCGTATGTGTGGGGAAACAAGAGTTAGGGTTGGTTTCGGACCCCTCCTCCAAGGGCCACGAAATTCCCCCCTCTTCCCCCATATATACAGCCCTTAGGGCGTCATTTATACTTTGGGTTTTGTTTAGATTAAAGTCCGCCATAGCTGCAACTTCGCGTACTTCGTTTGTGTTCAATGACCAGACAAAGAAGTCACAGAACCCCACCTTGATCAATAAAGCTTTTCCTCTTATATTCGCAATATCTAGATTGCAATCTTAGTTTCTTGCTTGTTCTTCGTTTGCTTGTAGGAAATAGACCCTCATGGTCAGGTTGATCGTGCTCCGGCGTGGTCAATAACCCCTCGGAGTTGGTTTAGTGATTGCTAAGGCGCGACGTCCTCGCACGTTCGTAGTCGGATCGTCAAAGTCTACTCCACCGAAAATGATAGCCACAATCTCATCAAAAGACAGGACACCTTTGCCTCTATCAGTCTCCCACATAGGACGGTAATTTCGCGTCTCCCATTTAGTTGCTCAGGCAAATTCCACTGAGCAGAGGATCTTTAATGGTTCGTTCAAAATTTGGGAGAACGAGCATCCACGTCTACCTTACCAAGTCGTTTCGAATCAAATTTAGAAATATTAACCTGCCACTTCTTTTTTAGATGGAGAGATGATGCTCGAGAGTAATGTGTTTTATATGCTCGTTGCTAGCGATTTACTATATGACAAATAGTTGACCCACTCAAAAACGGGAATCAAACCCAAAATGAAATATCTCGATTCAATGAAATAGCTCGTTCACTAGGTCAAAATAGTGAACTAAATCCAAAATTGAAGACCTCAATCGAATAGCATGTTGTACAGTATTATAGTACTCCATGAACATGTTGAAAGTCAAATTAATGAACTTGTTTGATATACGCATATATCCGTTCATGTGTGGATTGCAGACAACATATTCTCCAATTTAAATATTTGAATGCAAGTTTATATTGAAACATGGTTTATATTAGTCTTTGATGCATAAAACGCGACCCCCCTCTCCCGGACTCCTGCTCTCTCTCTCTCTCGCCGACAATCTTCAATTCTGTCGCACGCATCCAACACACAAACCTTGTTGGTCCTCTCTCTCTCTCTCTCTCTCTCTCTCTCTTTGTGTGTGTGCGTGGGGGGGGGTCTTTCTAGTTCACATGCATATATACTCCATCTATAGGTCTCTTTCGCACACTATGTATGATTCTCTAGTCCAAGCTAGATATCTTGGGTGCACTCATCGTACGCACACAAATTCCTTGGCTCGTTGCCCGTAACTCTCTCACGCACCACTCTGTCGTCTCAGAGCTCTTCCCCCTCTCTCTCAAACTATCCATATACCTGGGTCGCACATACACATGCATATCTCACTCGCACTCGATAGGTCCATCTAAAACTCTATCTCTCTCCCTCGTTCTCTCTCCATCTCTCTCTCTCTCTCTCACACACACACACACAATCTCATGCCTAGCTAGCCAAGTATGATGGTCTCTCACTCAATTGTAGGCACGCACAGTCTCCCCTATATGTATATGACTAGCTAATCTTAGTATCCATCACAAACATGTGCATGGTCTATATCGATTTCTCTCGGGGCACCTTTCTATCACGCACGCACCTCCCTCGATCTCCCACCCATATAGTCCCCTCACGATCTCGAGGGGGTCTCTCTATCGTAAACACACCCTCTCGCCCTCCCCATGCGTCCATGTTCTCCATGTGTCCCTCCCGACCTTTGTACCTTGTTGGCCAGACCTCTATTGGACATGTGCTATAGGGGTGTCTCTCTCCGTTGCAAACAATAACACACTAGTTATCTTCGTGTATCTCCTCGCCTCGCTTTTCTATCTCGGAGATGCATGTGTGATATGTTCGCCTAAGAAATGAAAAAACACACTCTCTCTCTAATTTATCGTTTGTTGTCACTTTCTCTTTCACACACATACTCTTTTTGCACACTTACTCATTCTCCTTCACACGCACTTGATCCCTCTCGACTTAGGCACTCTCCTCGGTCCATAGCATATTGATTTATTGAAAAGTCAAACATCACAAAGTTTGACCATGTACGTGGAGAAAAACAATTACATCTGGAACGACAAACATATACGATTAGATTCACCATGAGATGTAGTTTCGTATGATGCATCTTTGGTATTGAAGATATAAATAACATTTGTGTAAACCTGATCAAAGTTTCCAAAGTTTGACTTCTAAAAAAATTACATGCACTGCATTATCGAGCGGATGGAATATCTCTTTCCTCCTCTCAGCTATCTGACGCACCACTCAGCCTTATCAGGGCTCCTCAATCTCTCTCAAACTTTATATCTCCCTGGTTCACACATACACATGTCTCACTCGCGCTATACATATAGACCCATCCAACACTGTCCGCCCTTGTTCTCTCTCTATGTGACACGCACCCCCCTAATAAGTATTAATCCCTCACTCCATCATAGGCGCAAGCACTCCCCCCTAAGTATAATTATCTCTCACTAGCCATCAGGAACACACGTATTGTCTCCTTCCATCCATACGTCTATCTCGATATCTCTCGGGGTATCTTCTATCGTACACACACTTTGTCACTCGATCTCCCACCCATGTAGTCCCATCACAATCTCCAGGGGATCTCACTATGACAAACATACACTCTCTCCTCCCCATGTCTGCATTTTCTCCGTACGTCTCTCTCGACCTCTCTCCCTTGTTTGTCAGACCCTCTTGGCCTCGTGCTAGGGGTCTTGCTCTCTCGGTTGCAAACAACCACACACTATCTCCTCAGCTTGCTTCCGTTGTCGAAGATGCATGTGTGATATGTTTGCATAAGACACACACGTCTTTTCTCAACTTTTATCGGGTGTTGTCCATGTCTCTTTCACACAACCACACACACTTTTTTCACTCACTCTTTCTATTTCACTCTCTCTCTCTCTAGTTAGGGACTCTCTCACGTCCATAAGCATATGGATGTTTTGAAAAGTCAAACCTCATAAAAGTTTGACCAAGTATATGTGGAGAAAAACATTTACATCTGGAAAGATCATTAGATTCATCACAACATGTACTTACTTCATACTATCATTTATCTTTGGTATTGTAGATATAAGTAATTTCTTTATAAACTTGGTCAAAGTTTCAAAAGTTTGACTTCTAAAAAAATGTTGGAACTACATTATCGAACGGAGGGAGTAGCTCTTTCTCTCTCTCTCTGCTATCTCTCACGGGCCTCCCCTCTCACACGAACACTCTATACCGACGGATTGTACGCTCACTGTGTCAGCGTATAGCTCCGTATATTGTTTAGTTGGCCGGTCAACCAGTCCACATGCTGCCTTGCCAGCTCGTGTTCTGTATCTTCGTGTGCTGGCCCATGTGGCAGTGGGTGAAAATAAGTAAACTAGAGGCCCATCTGACACACGATGAAGTAAGCAAAGTTGAAACCACTCGGGGTAGCACCCCGCTGATACGTCTCCAACGTATCTACTTTTCCAAACCCTTTTGCCCTTGTTATGGACTCTAACTTGCATGATTTGAATGGAACTAACCCGGACTAACGCTGTTTTCAGCAGAATTGCCATGGTGTTGTTTTTGTGCAGAAATAAAAAGTTCTCAGAATGACCTGAAACTCCACGGATAATTATTTTGGAAAATATAAAAAATACCAGCAAGAAGATCTAGACTAGGGGGCCCACACCCTGTCCACGAGGGTGGGGGGTGCCACCCTGCCTCGTGGCCCCCTGGTGCTCCACTGACGTATCCCCAAATCCTATATATTCACTTTCGGGGAGAAAAAAAACCAGAGAGGAAGAATAATCGCGTTTTACGAGACGGAGCCGCCGCCAAGCCCTAATATCTCTCGGGAAGGCTGATCTGGAGTCCGTTCGAGGCCCCGGAGAGTGGAGATCGTCGCCATCGTCATCATGAACCTTCCTCCATCACCAATTCCATGATGCTCACCACCGTGCGTGAGTAATTCCATCATAGGCTTGCTGGATGGTGATGGGTTGGATGGGATCTATCATGTAATCGAGTTAGTTTCGTTAGGGTTTGATCCCTAGTATCCACTATGTTCTCAGATTGATGTTGCTATGACTTTGCTATGCTTAATGCTAGTCACTAAGGCCCGAGTGCCATGATTTCAGATATGAACCTATTATGTTTTCATGAATATATGTGTGTTCTCGATCCTATCTTGCAAGTATATAGTCACCTACTATGTGTTATGATCCGGCAACCCCGAAGTGACAATAATCGGGACCACTCCCGGCGATGACCATAGTTTGAGGAGTTCATGTATTCACTATGTGTTAATGCTTTGGTCCGGTAGTCTATTAAAAGGAGTCCTTAATATCCCTTAGTTTCCAATAGGACCCCGCTGCCACGGGAGGGTAGGACAAAAGATGTCATGCAAGTTCTTTTCCATAAGCACGTATGACTATATTCGGAATACATGCCTACATTGCATTGATAAACTAGAGCTAGTTCTGTGTCACCCTAGGTCATAACTTCTACATGATGAATTGCATCTGACATAATTCCCCATCACCGATCCAATGCCTATGAGCTTTTCACATATTACTTGTTGCTTATTTACTTTTTCGTTGCTACTATTACAAAAACTACAAAAACACTATCGTTACTTTTATTGCCGCTACCGCCACTATAATATTACTTTGCTACTAAACTACCTTGCCGCAGATACTAAGTTTCCAGGTGTGGTTCAATTGACAACTCAGCTGCTAATACTTAAGAGTATTCTTTGGCTCCCCTTGTGTCGAATCAATAAATTTGGGTTGAATACTTTACCCTCGAAAACTGTTGCGATCCCCTACACTTGTGGGTTATCAAGACTATTTTCTTGCGCCGTTGCTGGGGAGCATAGCTCTATTCTTTAAGTCACTTGGGATTTATATTTGTTGATCACTATGAAGAATTTGAAGGACTCAAAAACCAAGATCTTACCCTCAACTACGAGGGGAGGTAAGGAACTGCCATCTAGCTCTGCACTTGATTCTCCTTCTTTTATGAGTAAACTTGCGACACCTACTCCTACTATTGAATCTGATATGTCGTATGTTCTTGATGATGCCACTTCTGCTATGTATGATAAAACTACTTCTATGCCTGATAATACTATGCCACTAGGTGAATTTCTAGATGAACAAATTGCTAAGGTTAGGGAGAATGCAAATATTGAAACTGATGATATTTATGAAAGTGATGATGAAGCTTCTCCCAATAGATATGAATTGCCTGTTGTTCCTGAGGGTTATGTTATGGATGAAGAAACTGCTAGAGACTTTCTTGCTTGCAACGATAGATATGATCTTAAGAAATTATTAGCTAAGCTGAAAGAAAAGTCCTTGAATGCTACAATGAAACATGACCCTGCTTTTGCTACTTCACCTATCTATGTTACTGATAAGGATTATGATTTCTCTGTTGATCCAGAGTTAATTACTTTGGTTGTATCTGATCCTTTCCATGGCTATGAGTCTGAAACTGTTGTGTCACATCTTACTAAGTTGAATGATATAGCCACCCTGTTTACCAATGATGAAAAAATTTGTTATTACTATATCCTTAAGTTGTTTCCTTTCTCGTTAAAGGGTGATGCTAAGACTTGGTTTAATTCTCTTGATCCTGGTTGTGTGCGTAGTCCCCAGGATATGATGTATTACTTCTCAGCTAAATATTTTCCCGCTCATAAGAAACAAGCTGCCTTACGGGAAATATATAACTTTGTGCAAATTGAAGAAGAGAGTCTCCCACAAGCTTGGGGGAGGCTTATCCAATTACTTAATGCTTTTCCTGATCATCCTCTTGAGATGCATAATATACTTGATGTATTTTATAATGGACTAATCGATGCTTCTAGAGACCACTTGGATAGTTGTGCTGGTTGTGTTTTCAGGGAAAGAACAGTTGATCAAGCTGAATTACTATTGAATAATATGCTAGCCAATGAAAATAATTGGACACTTCCTGAACCAGCCCCTAAGCCAACTCCGAAGAAAAGAGGTGTTCTGTTTCTCAGTCGTGAAGATATGCAAGAGGCAAAGAAATCTATGAAAGAAAAAGGTATTAAAGCTGAAGATGTTAAGAATTTACCACCTATTGAAGAAATACATGGTCTTGATAACCCGACATAGGTAGTAAAGGCAAATTCTCTTTATAGATTTGATGAAGGTGATATTCCTCGCTATAAGTCTGCTAGCCAATGCTTATATGAGTTTGACAATTTTATTGTGAAACAAGAAAACTTCAGTGCTTATGTTGGTAGACAATTACAACACAATGCTTATATGATCGAACGCTTGAGTGATTATCTGTCTAGAGCTAAAGGTGAACTGAAACTCATTAGTAAACATGCTTCCATGGTCACCACTCAAGTAGAACAAGTACTTAAGGCTCAGAATGATTTTCTCAATGAATTAAATAGTAAGAATAAAGACTATGTTGTTAGAGTTGCTACTGGAGGTGGTAAAGTGACTCAGGAACCTTTGTATCCTGAAGGCCACCCTAAGAGAATTGAGCAAGATTCTCAGAGAGCTAATTTAGTTGCACCTAGTTCTTCTAAGAAGAAGAAAAAGAAAAATGATAGGACTTTGCATGCTTCTAGTGAACCTGTAGCTGACATACCTGAGAATCCCAATGATATATCCGTTTCTGATGCTGAGACACAATCTGGTAATGAACATGAATCTAGTGATAATATTAATGATGATGTTCATGATGATGCTCAACCTAGCAATGATAATGATGTAGAGACTGAACCTGTTGTTGATCTTGATAACCCACAATCAAAGAATCAACGTTATGATAAGAGAGAATTTGTTGCTAGGAAGCACGGTAGGGAAAGAAAACCATGGGTTCAGAAACCCATGCCTTTTCCTCCGAAACCATCCAAGAAAAAGGATGATGAGGATTTTGAGCGCTTTAATGAAATGATTAGACCTATCTTTTTGCGTATGCGTTTGACTGATGTGCTTAAAACAAATCCTTATGCTAAATATATGAAGGATATTATTACCAATAAAAGAAAGATACCTGATACGTCTCCAACGTATCTATAATTTTTTATTGTTCCATGCTATTATTTATGAAGTCTTGGATGTTTAATGGGCTTTATCATACACTTTATATCATTTTTGGGACTAACCTACTAACCCAAAGGCCTAGTCCATATTGCTATTTTGTGTCTGTCTCAGGGTTTTGCAGAAAAAAGAATATCAAATGGAGTACAAACGGAATGAAACCTTCGCGAGAGATATTTTTGGAGAAAAACACGCACAGGGAGCTTGAGAATCACGTCAGGGGAGCGTCGAGGCACCCACGAGGGTGGGGGGGCGCGCCCCCTGCCTTGTGGGCCCCTCGAGCGTCCCCCGATGCCCTCCTTCTTCCTATATAAGTCTACGTACCCCAAAACCTCTGTGAACAGAGAGAAAACCCTAATTCCACTACCGTACCTTCTGTTCCCGTTAGATCCCATCTTGGAGCCTGTTCCGGAGCTCCACCGGAGGGGGATCCATCACGGAGTTCTTCATCATAATCATCATCGCCCTCACCATGAGTTGTGAGTAGTTTACCACAGACCTTCGGGTCCATAGCTAGTATCTAGATGGCTTCTTCTCTCTCTCTGGATCTCAATACAAAGTTCTCCTCGGCCTTCGAGGAGATCTATTCGATGTAATCTCAATACAAAGTTCTCCTTATGCCTTCGAGGAGATCTATTCGATGTGTAGGTGCGAGGGACTCGCGCGTGGTCTCCTACTGGATTGATACCTTGGTTCTCAAAAACTGAGGGAAATACTTACGCTACTGTGCTGCATCTCCCTTTCCTCTTCGAGGGAATACAACGCAAGCTCGAGAAGTAGCAAGAAGAATTTCTGGCGCCGTTGCCGGGGAAGCTTACGTAAAAGTCATATACCAAGTACCTATCACAAACCCTTATCTTTCGCATTGCATTTTTTGCCTCTTGTTTTCCTCTCCCCCACTTCACGCTGGCCGTTTTATTTGCCCTTCTTCCGTCGTGTGTTTATCGTTCGCTTGCTTCTTGTTTGCTTGTGTGTGTTGGATTGCTTGCTTGTCACTATGGCTCAGAACAATACCAAATTGTGTGACTTCTCCAATACCAACAACAATGACTTTATTAG
>LR738713.1:343788290-343827750 GCA_902687465.1 Secale cereale
AAATTCTCTTTATAGATTTGATGAAGGTGATATTCCTCGCTATAAGTCTGCTAGCCAATGCTTATATGAGTTTGACAATTTTATTGTGAAACAAGAAAACTTCAGTGCTTATGTTGGTAGACAATTACAACACAATGCTTATATGATCGAACGCTTGAGTGATTATCTGTCTAGAGCTAAAGGTGAACTGAAACTCATTAGTAAACATGCTTCCATGGTCACCACTCAAGTAGAACAAGTACTTAAGGCTCAGAATGATTTTCTCAATGAATTAAATAGTAAGAATAAAGACTATGTTGTTAGAGTTGCTACTGGAGGTGGTAAAGTGACTCAGGAACCTTTGTATCCTGAAGGCCACCCTAAGAGAATTGAGCAAGATTCTCAGAGAGCTAATTTAGTTGCACCTAGTTCTTCTAAGAAGAAGAAAAAGAAAAATGATAGGACTTTGCATGCTTCTAGTGAACCTGTAGCTGACATACCTGAGAATCCCAATGATATATCCGTTTCTGATGCTGAGACACAATCTGGTAATGAACATGAATCTAGTGATAATATTAATGATGATGTTCATGATGATGCTCAACCTAGCAATGATAATGATGTAGAGACTGAACCTGTTGTTGATCTTGATAACCCACAATCAAAGAATCAACGTTATGATAAGAGAGAATTTGTTGCTAGGAAGCACGGTAGGGAAAGAAAACCATGGGTTCAGAAACCCATGCCTTTTCCTCCGAAACCATCCAAGAAAAAGGATGATGAGGATTTTGAGCGCTTTAATGAAATGATTAGACCTATCTTTTTGCGTATGCGTTTGACTGATGTGCTTAAAACAAATCCTTATGCTAAATATATGAAGGATATTATTACCAATAAAAGAAAGATACCTGATACGTCTCCAACGTATCTATAATTTTTTATTGTTCCATGCTATTATTTATGAAGTCTTGGATGTTTAATGGGCTTTATCATACACTTTATATCATTTTTGGGACTAACCTACTAACCCAAAGGCCTAGTCCATATTGCTATTTTGTGTCTGTCTCAGGGTTTTGCAGAAAAAAGAATATCAAATGGAGTACAAACGGAATGAAACCTTCGCGAGAGATATTTTTGGAGAAAAACACGCACAGGGAGCTTGAGAACCACGTCAGGGGAGCGTCGAGGCACCCACGAGGGTGGGGGGGCGCGCCCCCTGCCTTGTGGGCCCCTCGAGCGTCCCCCGATGCCCTCCTTCTTCCTATATAAGTCTACGTACCCCAAAACCTCTGTGAACAGAGAGAAAACCCTAATTCCACTACCGTACCTTCTGTTCCCGTTAGATCCCATCTTGGAGCCTGTTCCGGAGCTCCACCGGAGGGGGATCCATCACGGAGTTCTTCATCATCATCATCATCGCCCTCACCATGAGTTGTGAGTAGTTTACCACAGACCTTCGGGTCCATAGCTAGTATCTAGATGGCTTCTTCTCTCTCTCTGGATCTCAATACAAAGTTCTCCTCGGCCTTCGAGGAGATCTATTCGATGTAATCTCAATACAAAGTTCTCCTTATGCCTTCGAGGAGATCTATTCGATGTGTAGGTGCGAGGGACTCGCGCGTGGTCTCCTACTGGATTGATACCTTGGTTCTCAAAAACTGAGGGAAATACTTACGCTACTGTGCTGCATCTCCCTTTCCTCTTCGAGGGAATACAACGCAAGCTCGAGAAGTAGCAAGAAGAATTTCTGGCGCCGTTGCCGGGGAAGCTTACGTAAAAGTCATATACCAAGTACCTATCACAAACCCTTATCCTTCGCATTACATTTTTTGCCTCTTGTTTTCCTCTCCCCCACTTCACGCTGGCCGTTTTATTTGCCCTTCTTCCGTCGTGTGTTTATCGTTCGCTTGCTTCTTGTTTGCTTGTGTGTGTTGGATTGCTTGCTTGTCACTATGGCTCAGAACAATACCAAATTGTGTGACTTCTCCAATACCAACAACAATGACTTTATTAGCACTCCGATTGCTCCTATTACCAATGCTGAATCTTGTGAGATCAATGATGCTTTGTTGAATCTTGTCATGAAACATAAATTCTCCGGCTTTCCTAGTGAAGATGTCGCTACCCATCTAAATAACTTTGTTGATTTGTGTGATATGAAAAAGAAAAGGGATATGGATAATGATATTGTTAAATTGAAGTTATTTCCGTTTTCACTTAGAGATCATGCTAAAACTTGGTTTTCCTCTGTGCCTAGAAATAGTATAGATTCGTGGAATAAGTGCAAAGATGCTTTTATCTCTAAGTATTTCCCTCCTGCTAAGATCATCTCTCTTAGAAACGATATTATGAATTTAAAGCAACTAGATCATGAGCATGTTTCACAAGCTTGGGAGAGAATGAAATTAATGATATGTAATTGCCGTACACATGGTTTGAATCTATGGATGATTATTCATAACTTTTATGCTAGCTTGAATTTTGCTTTTAGAAATCTTTTAGACTCGGTCGCGGGAGGCACTTTCATGGAAACCACCTTAGGAGAAGCTACCAAACTCCTAGATAATATTATGGTCAATTATTCTCAATGGCACACCGAAAGATCTACTAGTAAAAAAGTGCATGCTATCGAAGAAATTAGTGTTTTGAGTGGAAAGATGGATGAACTTATGAAATTATTTGCTGCTAAGAGTGCTTCTTCTGATCCTAATGATATGCCTTTGTCCACTTTGATTGAAAATAACAATGAATCTTTGGATGTGAATTTTGTTGGTAGGAATAATTTTGGTAACAATGCTTATAGAGGTAATTTTAATCCTAGGCCTTTTCCTAGTTATTGCTCTAATAATTACGATAATTCCTACAACAACTCTTATGGAAAGATGCCTTCTGAAATTGAAACTACTGTTAAGGAGTTTATGATCTCGCAAAAGAACTTTAATGCTATGCTTGAAGAGAAATTGCTTAAGGTTGATGAATTGGCTAGAAGTGTGGATAGAATTACTCTTGATGTTGATTCTTTGAAACTTAGATCTATCCCACCTAAGCATGATATCAATGAGTCTCTCAAAGCTATGAGAATTTCCATTGATGAATGCAAAGAAAGAACCGCTAGAATGCGTGCTAAAAGAGAGGATTATATTAAATCGTGTTCTTCTAGTTATCATGAAAATAAAGATGAAGATCTAAAAGTTATTGATGTGTCTCCTATTAGATCCTTGTTTTCTAGTATAAATCTTGATGAAGATAGGATTGGAGATGATCCTTCTTTAAGGTGTCCCAATGATTCAGAGTTTTTAGATCTTGATGCTAAAATTGCTAAAAGTGGGAGTGAGGAGATTAAAACTTTGCATAATGATGAACCCACTACCTTGGATTTCAAGGGATTCAATTATGACAATTGATTTTTGATTGATTGTATTTCCTTGTTGCAACCCGTGCTAAATTCTCCGCATGCTTATAGTCAAAATAAAGCTTTCACCAAACACATAGTTGATGCTTTGATGCAATATTATGAAGAAAAACTTGATTTAAAAGTTTCTATCCCTAGAAAGCTTTATGATGAATGGGAACATACTATCAAAATAAAAATAAAAGATCATGAATGCTATGCTTTGTGTGATTTGGGTGCAAGTGTCTCCACTATCCCAAAAACTTTGTGTGATTTGCTAGGGTTCCATGAGCTTGATGATTGTTCTTTAAATTTGCATCTTGCGGATTCCACTATTAAGAAACCTATGGGAAGAATTAATGATGTTCTTATTGTTGCCAATAGGAATTATGTGCCCGTAGATTTCATTGTTCTTGATATAGATTGCAATCCTTCATGTCCAATTATTCTTGGTACACCTTTCCTTAGAACGATTGGTGCAATTATTGATATGAAGGAAGGAAATATTAGATTCCAATTCCGTTAAGGAAAGTCATGGAACACTTTCCTAGAAATAAAATAAAATTACCATATGAATTTATCATGTGATCCACTTATGGATTGCCTTCCAAAGATGGCAATACTTAGATTTATCTTGTATCGTGCCTAGCTAGGGGCGTAAAACGATAGCGCTTGTTGGGAGGCAACCCAACTTCATATTTTTTGTTTTTGTTGCTGTTAGGGAATAAATATTGCATCTAGCCTCTGATTATATGTCGTTTCATGTTTTGTTTAGTGTTTGTGCCAAGTAGAACCTTTGGGAAGACTTGTGTGAAGTTTATGTGATCGCAGGCCTTGAATCTTATTATTTTCATCTTTCACTTCTCATGCTTTCATTACCGGAGTTCTTCATGGTGGTTCATCAAGATTTAATTCATCCTCGAAGTTTTCATCAAGATTCTTGTTGGAGCTCAAGCATTCTTCATCTTGCTTTCCAATTGCAATCCTTTCTACCTTATCTTTTCAGATGGTGTTATGCCATTTTTGACAATTTTCCTTCATGTTTCATGATTAACAAGTTGTCAAGAATGAAATATTTAAACCCATCATCCTTATTTTCTCAGGAGATCCTTTCAACCCCTCATTTTTATCTCTTGGAGTTATCTTGGGTTGTATTTCACCTAAAAGCTTTCCCTGAGAATTGTTGCTAGTGTGGTGCTACAAATGACCCAAGTTCTTCATTTATCATTCCGGTGAAATAAGTTTTTCGTCTCCTTGTTGATCTCAATCCAAGCAATTCGTTTCTGTTAGTGGCTGGTTGTCACCTCTTAATTTTAAGATGTTTTCCATAAGCCCACATCAAGCTTATTCATTTCGTGTTGATTTTTCCATCAACCCCATTCAACCCTTCTTTGTAAGGAGGATTTCCTAATTCATTTGTGGGAGAAGTTGTCATTGTCTTCTCCATTCATTCTTTCATTGATTTATATGCTATTCTTTCATTCCGGAGGCATTGTGATATTGATCTCTTTGACCGTCATCTCGTTTTTTATCAAGATCATGCTCTTGTCTTTTACAGTCCATTAACAGGAGTGTGGTGACCTCCATTCTAGTTCTCTCATCTTATCTAGTTTTGCCTCTCTTTTCAACCGGAGTGCTGTCTGAAATATTTCTTACCCCTTGTGCCATTCTTTCAATTGTTTCGGAGGCAATATGCTGTTGATTTCATCAGTATCATTCCATCTCCTTAAACTCTTGTTAATTCCTTTGATTTTCAGACGGAGTGCTGTCCCAATTCTGTCATTCTTTTTCCTTGGCTATACCGTTGCAGTTTCATACTCTTTTGGTTCGTAAGCTCTTGTTTCACGCCGTTCAACCTACAAGGTTCTCATAATGCTCCTTGTTACTCATTTTACCGGAGTGCTCTTAACTTCGTTCATCTCCGTTGTATTCTTTCTTTCAAGATTGTTCTACCTCTCAAGGTTCGTGGTTTCACTCGTCTGTCAAAGAAGCAACTTTGTTTTACCTCGTCTTTTTCGTTCCTACCCGGTGCCATCTCTAGGATCTCGGGTCGAGATCCTCTGTTAGTGTGGGAGAGTTGTGACGCCCGAAGACCGACGTCCAAGAAGATTCCAGAGATTCCAGATGTTCCGGGTTCTCCCGTGTGTTTCATTTGTGCTTGTGTTATTTATTTTTGCATTGCATCATGTCATCATGCCATCATGTCATTAATTCTTTTGCTTCTCACTTAAATAAATCGTGTGGACCTTCGGTCCATTTAAATCGAGGGAAGTGTGACTTCTCTTTATAACATATCCTCCTAGTATTATGGAGCTATTATTAAATCTTCCATTAGTTTGGAATCACCAATAACACATTTGCACCATTCTTCAATTTTCTTACATCCAACTCAACTTCATTTCTTCCTTTGAGGCCTTTTAGTAAAATTGTGTTGCAATTTTACTTCATCCACAAATGTTCCAAATCTTCCCATAAATCACATCTAATGTGTAGGGCCATCTCTTGAAATTCCAATCCATGTGAATTTCATCTAAAGGGATTTCTAAATTCAAACAGTTTGGCTTTTATTCAAACTTGTTGAATTTTCATCTTCCAAAAGTCCTCAGACAATTTTATTTATATTCCTCACATTTTTGTGAGTCCAGATGATTAACCCCATGCCCACTTCTATCCCAACTTCTCTTTCCTTTTCCTTCTTTTCTCTGTTTATTTTTTTAAATGCAGAGAGAGATGTGCTAGCCGGCCTCTAGGCAATCCCGTTGCCACTTCGGCCCAGCCTCCGGCCCATCCCTCCTGGCCCAACCTTCCCAGCCAGCCCATCAGCTCCTGGCCCAACTCCACCGCTAACCCTAGCCGACCGCACCCCAACTCCCTCGTTTCCCTCAGCCGCCGCCACCCCTCGTTCCTTTTTCCCTCAGCCTCGAGCGTCGCTCGATCCCCTCGCCCGACCCCGCTTCCTCCTCCCTTCGATCTCCCGCGGCCTCCTTCCTTCGCCGCGGCCGGAGCCCGCCAGGACCAGAAGCAGCCGACCGCGGCCAGGCCCTCGCCGGTTCCAGCTCTCCAGCCCCGAGCGCCTCCCTCCGCCGCGCGCCAAGGCCGCAGCCAGCGCGCCCCGTCCTCCAGCGCCCGCGGTCGGGGGCCTCGTTCACTGCGCGCCTCCCTCCGGTCCTCCAGCAAGGCCCTGCGCCAGCGCCGCCCCGGTCGCCCGTCCTCGCCTGGCCCACAGCTCCAGCGCGCCCTGCCTCCTCTGGCCGCCGCCGAGCCCTCCATCTTCCTCGCCTTGGAGCTCCTCCGGTCGCCTCAGCCTCCCCCAAGCGCCCGGCCCCTGCCTCGTCTCCTCTCCGCCATGCCGCTGCCATGGCCTCGACCTCCTGTTCTGTGCTCTCGCCTTTTTGTTTGCCCTTGTGTTGCTGCGTTTGGACCTCGGAGATGCGCCAAGTACCACTACGAACCCGAAAGAACAAGGAGGCGCCAAGTTCGTCTACCGCCGCCGTGGAATCGCCAAGACGACATGTACAACTACGTTGCCGAGATCGAGAACCCCCGAGTACCACGACGATGCGTCAAGTTCCACTACACCAACATGAGTACCACGACGACCGGAGCCATCGGAACCGTCAAGTACATCTACGGAACGAAGTTCGGCTACTTCCACTACCGTTGCCGACGAATCGTGTACCACTACCGTCGCCCCGTAGACGTCCGATGCCGCGACAAGTACCTCTTCGGAAACGTGAACGACTACGAACGGAACAACTACTTCCCTCTACGAACGTGTTCCCCGACTCGCGAAAACGTCTACTTCCACTACTTCCCCTACGTCCCTCGACGATCTCGAGCCGCCCCGAAACGAATGTTCCGAAGGTATAACCCCGAGACGATACCCGTGGATGAATGCTTGTTGTGTTGTATGACATGTTACCCTTGTGTGCACCGTGCCCATTTTCGCCTTTTGTCATGCTCCTCGGTTGCCTCGTCGCCAACCCGTGGGAACCCGGTGACGGGATCACCCCACCTTTCTTCTTGCTTGATTCGCTCACGCCATCTTTTCTTTTGCACCGGTCTCTCAACGAGTTACCGGAACCGAGATGTTGCCGTTGCATCACTTTCGGATCGTTGCCGTGGCACCCTTTTCCTTCCACCACGGTGACAATACTTCATATCTCTTCATGTTAACCTTTAATTACTAAATTGCATAAACTTGATCATGTCATCCGCATCATGTTAACAACATTTAAAATGTGTGAATTGTTGTTGCTTATAATTACTAAACATGCATATGGGGATTTTCCGGAATTGTTGTTGTTTTTCTGGCCACATTTAAACTTGCCTAAATAGGTAGTTTGCTCTTGCTTCACCTCTTGCCATGTTAACAAACATTTAATCTTGTCTTGTAAATAAACGAGAGTCAACTAAATAAATAACATGTGGTGCTTCGTCAATATGCAACTCGTTGCATATTGAGCTCCACTTAAATTGTAGTGTTGTTTGTGCACCTTGCCATGCCATGCATAATTAAACCGGACATGCATCATACTTGGATGTGCATCGTATGCCATGTTTATGCTTGTGTGTTTACCGTGTTGTTTGCTTCTTTCCGGTTGCTTCTCTAGTTAGCTTCGGTTTTGTTCCGGAGTAGTGAGGATTCGCTCGTCTATGTTGCTCCGTTTGCTTCATGGACCTGTTCTTCTTCCTTGCGGAATCCCAGGCAAGATGACCATACCCTTGGATACATTTACTACCATTGGCATGCTTAGTTGTCTCGATTCTATCATTACATGTCGCGCTACCCATCTTTTATGTCAGCCTCTCCTTGTTGCCATGAAACCTCTAACCTTTTGAAACCTTCCTAGCAAAACCACTGTTTGGCTATGTTACCCGCTTGCTCAGCCCCTCTTATAGCGTTGTTAGTTGCAGGTGAAGATGAAGTTTGTTCCAGGTGGGAACTTGTTGTTGTTATATCACAATATGTTATATTATTATTAACACACCTATATACTGGGCATGGGTGGAAGGCTTGGCCTTTTGCTCGGTGTTTTGTTCCACTCATGCCACCTTAGGCGCCGATAAACCGGCATTATGTTCCTTGATTTTGCGTTCCTTACACGATGGGTGGATGGGGACCTCTTGATAGTTCGACTTTGAATAAAACTCCTCCAGCAAGGCCCAACATTGGTTTTAATTTGCTCATAATAACAACTTAACTAATTAATTAAATTGCATAGGGAGTTAGCGCTACCCGATGATTCTTTCTACATAGCAGGGGTGCCAGTGCTGATGGTGTTGGTCCCAAACGGGGAGCCTGCGGGGGCACCACGGGGAAACTCGAGGATTGGTTCCCGTAGCTTCGCCCATCCGGTCGTGGCCTCAGACGAGATACGCGCGGCTACTATTAGGGTGTCGACACACCGGGAGGTCTTGCTGGACTTGTTTTACCATTGTCGAAATGTCTTGTGCACCGGGAAGCCGAGCCTGATCGGATTTCCCTAAGATAAGGGGTGATGATATTATATTTATCACTTCAGCTAATCGTGAGAGGTTGTGATGGGCTAAGTTGGGACACCCCTGCAGGGTTATAATCTTTCGAAAGCCGTGCCCGCGGTTATGTGGCAGATTGGAATTTGTTAATGTCCGGTTGTAGAAAACTTGACAGAGGATCCGAAGTAAAACACACAACTGTGTGAGTAACCGTGACTGTCTCTTTTCACTTTGAGAAGAGAACACGGTAGGTTTATGTTTGATTCGTATGTAGTTCAGGATCTTTAGCGATCACTACTAGTTGCGACCGTTTGCGTAGATGCTCATCTTACTCTTGTACTCATAAGTTAGCCACCATATTATGCTTAGCCGCTGCTGCAACCTCACCACTTTACCTCCTCCTACCCATAAAGCTTTGCTAGTCTTGATACCCATGGTTATGGGATTGCTGAGTCCTCGTGGATCACAGATACTACAACACCAGATGCAGGTTCAGCCGAGAAGGATGCAGGAGCTGGTTCAAGAACTTCTGTTAGTTCCACAAAGAGTGCGGCCGTATGCTTATGACGTTTCGACGTTCAGTAGTGGTTTCTACTAGGGGCGATTCTGACCTGTGGCTTTATGTTATTTTTGGTATCTTTCTTTTGGATCTTCAGCCGTAGTCGGGTTGTGATGTTTTGAATGATGTTTTTCTTATGTAATGTATTGTGTGAAGTGGCGAGTGTAAGCTAACTATCTCCTTTTGCAATTTCATCCTATTTTTACATGAGTCGTGCAAAGATACCAAACTTGAGATCATTCCAGAATGGGCTTATACCTTTAAGTCGTGCCTCGACACGTAGGAGGTATAGTCCCATCCTGGGCATTACAAGTTGGTATTCAGAGCCTTCTCCGACCTAGAAGCCCCCACTGATTGATCGAATCATTGACGGTTGAGTCTAGGCACACACTTGGAAATATTTTGAGTCATATATATATATATCGGAGAGTAGGATTTCTTTTTGCTTCTCATCTTTTTTCACTCTGGTGAGGACTCCTGACGATTACTCTTGTCTCTTCTACTCGCAAAATGCACCAAATTTTTTTAGGATCACGCGAGTATTGTTTGGATTGTTCCGATGTCTTTGTGCCGAGAACATTGTTCTCGATGCCTCCTGTCATTAGGGGTTGTGGCAGTGTCCCGGGGAGTTGAGCTCCGAGGTGTTGTCGTCACAAATCCATCGCATCAGTTCTAGAATACTTAAGACGGCCGACATCGAAAACTCTCCTATGCGGTTAGTGGCAAGATAACCCCGACATCACCCAGTACTGGGGAGGTAGTTCGGGAGTATTGCCATAGCTTGTATAGTAGATGCGTTTCGAAGGTCCGAGGTAAACGGTTTCCGAGAAAGACTGGTTATGTGTTGAAGGATGGATACAACTGGATGTAGGATTAGAGTTGAGTGCGCGATGCTTCCCCTGTATCCCCAACACCTGATTGCATAACTGGAAACTTTCGGAAATTAATAGGTGGGTTCATCCAGTAGATCGCAGGCATTCTTCCAACGAATGCATGATATGAAGTTCGGGGTTCTACATTGAGTGAAGTGGTTTTATGGGCTTGTTCCGATCGGGAGTTACATCTTAAAGGGTCCTTGGCTATGCTGATCCGGGGATTGCAAAACCCTTTTGTAACACGTTCCATGAGCTTTCAGCACGAATATGTCGAACGAAGCTTCTATCGTGTATTTGTTCTTCTGCTCCTTGTTGTTTTTATTTATCTTTTGTGCTCCCTACTGGCTGCTCGACAAGTTGATGTACCTGCGGAATTCATTCGTTCAATTCTCTGTTCGAATGATATTGTGAAGATTATGCTGCAACATATCTATCCTTTGTTTTGTTTTGATTCTGGTATTCGAGTTGCTTCGATGTCAAATGTTGATTCCATACCTTTCTTAATCGGTGTCCTCATATTTCTATGGGAGTGCTAGTCCTTCTTAATCATCAAGATGGTCATGTTAAATTCTTTTTCAACCGGTGTCCATTTTGTTCATCTCAAGTTGTCTTTGTTTTCCCCACCCTCCCACCCTTCTTCTTCTCGGAGCAAGAAATTCTCAGATGAAGTATCCATTTTATTCATGTGATATTTCTTCATTCTTTTCCTTCAATGTTCTTATCCGGTGATTTATCGTGAAGATGCTCAAGAGCATCAAGTTCATCATTCTGTTGTTCTCAAATTCTGCCAGTGGATGTAATTCAAGATTTCGGGTGTTGATCTTATCCTTTTCCTCATTTCACAATGCTTTCTTATTCCGGTGCTCCAATTAATCATTCTCCTCTTGCTATTCTTATCCAGAGTGTTCAAGGTATCTCAGAAGATTCGTGTTTCCATTCTTAATCCGTTCAAGCTATTCTGAGGATTATCATCTCATTCAAGCCATTTAATTCAACCGGTGTAATATCTCTTAAGCAATCTTTTTCAATGGTGATTTCTTTGAGTGGGCCCTAACCCACAGGTTTTTCCCAGGATCTTACCTGACTCTTATATTTTTCTGGAGTTATACTCAAATTCTTTTCAAAGTGTGATGTAAGAATGAATCCCATCAGTCACAGTCCTTCTCCAGGACCATTTTAAAATTCTTATTTCATCATTGATTCAACCTTCTAATTCTTCATTCCGGAGTGCTCAACAATTCTTATGGCATTTCTCGTCTTCATTCTCAACATTTGGAGACCGGAGAAGAGTTTCTCTTAAATCTTGGCCCGTTCTCTCAAGATTCTTCATGAATTCTTCTTATTGTGATCCTCCGAAGGCCATCATTTCAACATATTTCTTCGTTCTCAGTTTTCAACTTCGTCCTCCAAATATTCTTCATTGATGTCTCTTCGTTCGGCTCCATATTCTTACGGTGGTTCTTTCAAGATTACTCTTCCGTTGTTATCATATCAATTCATTTGTTCTTTTCACAATACTACCGGTGGTTCGTTGAAGATTTACCCAAGTTTGTACTAGATCTCTCTTTAATTCTTTGCAACGAGAATAGGCAGTATGCCAAATCCGTTGCTTGTCATCAATTTAATTGGATGAAGGATAAGCATACAGTAAATCTTATTCTTATTTTCTCGAAGTGACTAATCTCTTTTCCGGAGCTTGTTCATCATATCATATTCTCGCTTCTAAGTTGTTCATCTTGTTTTCCGGAGCTCCATGTTATTTCAATCATATCATTTCAAGCTCCATCTAATTCATCGCAGGCCTTGAATCTTATTCTTTTCATCTTTCACTTCTCATGCTTTCATTATCGGAGTTCTTCATGGTGGTTCATCAAGATTTAATTCATCCTCGAAGTTTTCATCAAGATTCTTGTTGGAGCTCAAGCATTCTTCATCTTGCTTTCCAATTGCTCCTTTCTACCTTATCTTTTCAGATGGTGTTATGCCATTTTTGACAATTTTCCTTCATGTTTCATGATTAACAAGTTGTCAAGAATGAAATATTTAAACCCATCATCCTTATTTTCTCAGGAGATCCTTTCAACCCCTCATTTCTATCTCTTGGAGTTATCTTGGGTTGTATTTCACCTAAAAGCTTTCCCTGAGAATTGTTGCTAGTGTGGTGCTACAAATGACCCAAGTTCTTCATTTATCATTCCGGTGAAATAAGTTTTTCGTCTCCTTGTTGATCTCAATCCAAGCAATTCGTTTCTGTTAGTGGCTGGTTGTCACCTCTTAATTTTAAGATGTTTTCCATAAGCCCACATCAAGCTTATTCATTTCGTGTTGATTTTTCCATCAACCCCATTCAACCCTTCTTTGTAAGGAGGATTTCCTAATTCATTTGTGGGAGAAGTTGTCATTGTCTTCTCCATTCATTCTTTCATTGATTTATATGCTATTCTTTCATTCCGGAGGCATTGTGATATTGATCTCTTTGACCATCATCTCGTTTTTTATCAAGATCATGCTCTTGTCTTTTACAGTCCATTAACAGGAGTGTGGTGACCTCCATTCTAGTTCTCTCATCTTATCTAATTTTGCCTCTCTTTTCAACCGGAGTGCTGTCTGAAATCTTTCTTACCCCTTGTGCCATTCTTTCAATTGTTTCGAAGGCAATATGCTGTTGATTTCATCAGTATCATTCCATCTCCTCAAACTCTTGTTAATTCCTTTGATTTTCAGACGGAGTGCTGTCCCAATTCTGTCATTCTTTTTCCTTGGCTATACCGTTGCAGTTTCATACTCTTTTGGTTCGTAAGCTCTTGTTTCACGTCGTTCAACCTACAAGGTTCTCATAATTCTCCTTGTTACTCATTTTACCGGAGTGCTCTTAACTTCGTTCATCTCCGTTGTATTCTTTCTTTCAAGATTGTTCTACCTCTCAAGGTTCGTGGTTTCACTCGTCTGTCAAAGAAGCAACTTTGTTTTACCTCGTCTTTTTCGTTCCTACCCGGTGCCATCTCTAGGATCTCGGGTCGAGATCCTCTGTTAGTGTGGGAGAGTTGTGACGCCCGAAGACCGACGTCCCAGAAGATTCCAGAGATTCCAGATGTTCCGGGTTCTCCCGTGTGTTTCATTTGTGCTTGTGTTATTTATTTTTGCATTGCATCATGTCATCATGCCATCATGTCATTAATTCTTTTGCTTCTCACTTAAATAAATCGTGTGGACCTTCGGTCCATTTTAATCGAGGGAAGTGTGGCTTCTCTTTATAACATATCCTCCTAGTATTATGGAGCTATTATTAAATCTTCCATTAGTTTGGAATCACCAATAACACATTTGCACCATTCTTCAATTTTTTTACATCCAACTCAACTTCATTTCTTCCTTTGAGGCCTTTTAGTAAAATTGTGTTGCAATTTTACTTCATCCACAAATGTTCCAAATCTTCCCATAAATCACATATAATGTGTAGGGCCATCTCTTGAAATTCCAACCCATGTGAATTTCATCTAAAGGGATTTCTAAATTCAAACAGTTTGACTTTTATTCAAACTTGTTGAATTTTCATCTTCCAAAAGTCCTCAGACAATTTTATTTATATTCCTCACATTTTTGTGAGTCCAGATGATTAACCCCATGCCCACTTCTCTCCCAACTTCTCTTTCCTTTTCCTTCTTTTCTCTGTTTATTTTTTTAAATGCAGAGAGAGATGTGCCAGCCGGCCTCTAGGCAATCCCGTCGCCACTTCGGCCCAGCCTCCGGCCCATCCCTCCTGGCCCAACCTTCCCAGCCAGCCCATCAGCTCCTGGCCCAACTCCACCGCTAACCCTAGCTGACCGCACCCCAACTCCCTCGTTTCCCTCAGCCGCCGCCACCCCTCGTTCATTTTTCCCTCAGCCTCGAGCGTCGCTCGATCCCCTCGCCCGACCCCGCTTCCTCCTCCCTTCGATCTCCCGCGGCCTCCTTCCTTCGCCGCGGCCGGAGCCCGCCAGGACCAGAAGCAGCCGACCGCGGCCAGCCCCTCGCCGGTTCCAGCTCTCCAGCCCCGAGCGCCTCCCTCCGCCGCGCGCCAAGGCCGCAGCCAGCGCGCCCCGTCCTCCAGCGCCTGCGGTCGGGGGCCTCGTTCCCTGCGCGCCTCCCTCCGGTCCTCCAGCAAGGCCCTGCGCCGGCGCCGCCCCGGTCGCCCGTCCTCGCCTGGCCCGCAGCTCCAGCGCGCCCTGCCTCCTCTGGCTGTCGCCGAGCCCTCCATCTTCCTCGCCTTGGAGCTCCTCCGGTCGCCTCAGCCTCCCCCAAGCGCTCGGCCCCTATCTCGTCTCCTCACCGCCATGCCGCTGCCATGGCCTCGACCTCCTATTCCGTGCTGCCGCCTTTTTGTTTGCCCTTGTGTAGCTGCGTTTGGACCTCGGAGATGCGCCAAGTACCACTACGAACCCGAAAGAACAAGGAGGCGCCAAGTTCGTCTACCGCCGCCGTGGAATCGCCAAGACGACATGTACAACTACGTTGCCGGATCGAGAACCCCAAGTACCACGACGATGCGTCAAGTTCCACTACACCAACATGAGTACCCCGACGACCGGAGCCATCGGAACCGTCAAGTACATCTACGGAACGAAGTTCGGCTACTTCCACTACCATCGCCGACGAACCGTGTACCACTACCGTCGCCCCGAAGACGTCCAATGCCGCGACAAGTACCTCTTCGGAAACGTGAACGACTACGAACGGAACGACTACTTCCCTCTACGAACGTGTTCCCCGACTCGCGAAAACGTCTACTTCCACTACTTCCCCTACGTCCCTCGACGATCTCGAGCCGCCCCGAAACGAATGTTCTGAAGGTATAACCCCGAGACGATGCCCGTGGATGAATGCTTGTTGTGTTGTATGAGATGTTACCCTTGTGTGCACCGTGCCCGTTTTCGCCTTTTGTCATGCTCCTCGGTTGCCTCGTCGCCAACCCGTGGGAACCCGATGACGGGATCACCCCACCTTTCTTCTTGCTTGATTCGCTCACGCCATCTTTTCTTTTGCACCGGTCTCTCAACGAGTTACCGGAACCGAGATGTTGCCGTTGCATCACTTTCGGATCGTTGCCGTGGCACCCTTTTCCTTCCACCACGGTGACAATACTTCATATCTCTTCATGTTAACCTTTAATTACTAAATTGCATAAACTTGATCATGTCATCCGCATCATGTTAACAACATTTAAAATGTGTGAATTGTTGTTGCTTATAATTACTAAACATGCATATGGGGATTTTCCAGAATTGTTGTTGTTTTTCCGGCCTCATTTAAACTTGCCTAAATAGGTAGTTTGCTCTTGCTTCACCTCTTGCCATGTTAACAAACATTTAATCTTGTCTTGTAAATAAACGAGAGTCAACTAAATAAATAACATGTGGTGCTTCGTCAATATGCAACTCGTTGCATATTGAGCTCCACTTAAATTGTAGTGTTGTTTGTGCACCTTGCCATGCCATGCATAATTAAACCGGACATGCATCATACTTGGATGTGCATCGTATGCCATGTTTATGCTTGTGTGTTTACCGTGTTGTTTGCTTCTTTCCGGTTGCTTCTCTTGTTAGCTTCGGTTTCGTTCCGGAGTTGTGAGGATTCGCTCGTCTATGTTGCTCCGTCTGCTTCATGGATCCGTTCTTCTTCCTTGCGGAATCCCAGGCAAGATGACCATACCCTTGGATACCTTTACTACCATTGCCATGCTTAGTTGTCTCGATGCTATCGTTACATGTCGCGCTACCCATCTTTTATGTCAGCCTCTCCTTGTTGCCATGAAACCTCTAACCTTTTTAAACCTTCCTAGCAAAACCACTGTTTGGCTATGTTACCCGCTTGCTCAACCCCTCTTATAGCGTTGTTAGTTGCAGGTGAAGATGAAGTTTGTTCCAGGTGGGAACTTGTTGTTGTTATATCACAATATGTTATATTATTATTAACACACCTATATACTGGGCATGGGTGGAAGGCTTGGCCCTTTGCTCGGTGTTTTGTTCCACTCATGCCACCTTAGGCGCCGATAAACCGGCATTATGTTCCTTGATTTTGCGTTCCTTACACGATGGGTGGATGGGGACCCCTTGACAGTTCGACTTTGAATAAAACTCCTCCAGCAAGGCCCACCATTGGTTTTAATTTGCTCATAATAACAACTTAATTAATTAATTAAATTGCATAGGGAGTTAGCGCTACCCGAGGATTCTTTCTACATAGCAGGGGGGCCAGTGCTGATGGTGTTGGTCCCAAATGGGGAGCCTGCGGGGCCACCATGGGGAAACTCGAGGATTGGTTCCCGTAGCTTCGCCCATCCGGTCGTGGCCTGAGACGAGATACGCGCGGCTACTATCATGGTGTCGACACACCGGGAGGTCTTGCTGGACTTGTTTTACCATTGTTGAAATGTCTTGTGCACCGGGAAGCCGAGCCTGATCGGATTTCCCTAAGATAAGGGGTGATGATATTATATTTATCACTTCAGCTAACCGTGAGAGCTTGTGATGGGCTAAGTTGGGACACCCCTGCAGGGTTATAATCTTTCGAAAGCCGTGCCCACGGTTATGTGGCAGATTGGAATTTGTTAATGTCCGGTTGTAGAAAACTTGACAGAGGACCGAAGTAAAACACACAACTGTGTGAGTAACCGTGACTGTCTCTTTTCACTTTGAGAAGAGAACACGGTGGGGTTATGTTTGATTCGTATGTAGTTCAGGATCTTTAGCGATCACTACTAGTTGCGACCGTCTGCGTAGATGCTCATCTTACTCTTGTACTCGTAAGTTAGCCACCATATTATGCTTAGCCGCTGCTGCAACCTCACCACTTTACCTCCTCCTACCCATAAAGCTTTGCTAGTCTTTATACCCATGGTTATGGGATTGGTGAGTCCTCGTGGCTCACAGATACTACAACACCAGATGCAGGTTCAGCCGAGAAGGATGCAGGAGCTGGTTCAAGAACTTCTGAGAGTTCCACGAAGAGCGTGGCCGTATGCTTGTGACGTTTTGACGTTCAGTAGTGGTTTCTACTAGGGGCGATTCTGACCTGTGGCTTTATGTTGTTTTTGGTATCTTTCTTTTGGATCTTTAGCCGTAGTCGGGTTGTGATGTTTTTAATGATGTTTTGCTTATGTAATGTATTGTGTGAAGTGGCGAGTGTAAGCCAACTATCTCCTTTTGCAATTTCATCCCTATTTTTACATGAGTCGTGCAAAGATACCAAACTTGAGATCATTCCAGAATGGGCTTATACCTTTAAGTCGTGCCTCAACACGTAGGAGGTATAGTCCCATCCTGGGCATTACACCTCCCCCTAGGAGCATGCGTTGATTGCTTTGTTTTGATGACTCGTAGATTTTTGCAACAAGTATATGAGTTCTTATGACTAATGTTGAGTCCATGGATTATACGCACTCTCACGCTTCCACCATTGCTAGCCTCTCTTGTACCGCGCAACTTTCGCCGGTGCCATAAACCCACTATATATCCTTCCTCAAAACAGCCACCATATTATTCCTCAAAACAGCCACCATACCTACCTATCATGGCATTTCCATAGCCAATTCGAGATATATTGCCATGCAACTTTCCACCGTTCCGTTCATAAGACACGCATCATATTGTCATATTGCCATTGCATGATCATGTAGTTGACATCGTATTTGTGGCAAAGCCACCATGCATAATTTTTCATACTTGTCACTCTTGTTTCATTGCACATCCCGGTACACCGCCGGAGGCATTCATATAGAGTCATACTTTGTTGTTGTAGTATCGAGTTGTAATGAAAGTGTGATGATCATCATTATTAGAGCATTGTCCCATGGGAGGAAAGGCTAAATCTATAAAGCCCTTCCGCAAAAAAAGAAAAGAAAAAAAAGGCCATAGAAAAAAAAGAAAGGCCAAAAAAAAGGGACAATTGCTACTATCTTTTTTCCACACTTGTGCTTCAAAGTAGCACTATGTTCTTCGTTGTAGAGAGTCTCATGTTTAGTCACTTTCATATACTAGTGGGAATTTTCACTATAGAACTTGGCTTGTATATTCCAACGATGGGCTTCCTCAAATGCCCTAGGTCTTCGTGAGCAAGCAAGTTGGATGCACACCCACTAGTTTCTTTTGTTGTGCTTTCATTCATATTTAGCTCTAGTGCATCCGTTGCATGGCAATCCCTACTCACTCACATTGATATCTATCGATGGGCATCTCCATAGCCCATTGATACACCTAGTTGATGTGAGACTATCTCCCTCCTTTTTGTCTTCTCCACAACCACCTCTATTCCACCCATAGTGCTATGTCCATGGCTCACGCTCATGTACTGCGTGAAATTTGAAAGGTTTGAAAGAATAGAGTATGAAAACAAGTGCTTGTCTGAAATCGGGGTTGTGCGTGATATGAATATTTTGTGTTATGAAGATGGAGCATAGCCAGACTATATAATTTTGTAGGGATAACTTTCTTTAGCCATAGTATTTTGAGAAGACATGATTGCTTTGTTAGTATGCTTGAAGTATTGTTATTTCTTATGTCAATATAGACTTTTATCTTGAATCTTTCAGATCTGAACATTCATGCCACAATTAAGAGAATTACATTGAAAAACTATATTGGTTGGCATTCCACATCAAAAATTCTTTCTTTATCATTTACCTACTCGAGGACGAGCAAGAATTAAGCTTGGGGATGCTTGATACGTCTCCAACGTATCTATAATTTTTGATTGTTCCATGCTATTATTTATGAAGTCTTGTATGTTTAATGGGCTTTATCATACACTTTTATATGATTTTTGGACTAACCTACTAACCCAAAGGCCCAGTCCAGATTTCTGTTTTTTGCCTGTTTCAGGGTTTTGTAGAAAAAGAATATCAAACGGAGTCCAAACGGAATGAAACCTTCGCGAGAGATATTTTTGGAGAAAATCACGCACATGGAGCTTGAGAACCACGTCAGGGGAGCATCGAGGTGCCCACGAGGGTGGGGGGTACGCCCCCTGCCTCGTGGGCCCCTCGAGCGTCCCCCGATGCCCTCCTTCTTCCTATATAAGTCTACGTACCCCAAAATCTCCGTGAACAGAGAGAAAACCCTAATTCCACCGCCTTACCTTCTGTTCCCGTGAGATCCCATCTTGGAGCCTGTTCTGGAGCTCCACCGGAGGGGGATCCATCACGGAGTTCTTCATCATCATCATCATCGCCCTCACCATGAGTTGTGAGTAGTTTACCACAGACCTTCGGGTCCATAGCTAGTATCTAGATGGCTTCTTCTCTCTCTGGATCTCAATACAAAGTTCTCCTCGGCCTTCGAGGAGATATATTCAATGTAATCTCTTTTTGCGGTGTGTTTGTCGAGATCCGATGAATTGTGAGTTTATGATCAAGATTATCTATGAAATATATTTGGTTCTTCTCTGAACTTTTTATGTGTGCTCATAATATCCTTGCAAGTCTCTTAGAATTATTGGTTTGGTTTGGCCTACTAGATCTATAGTTCTTGCAATGGGATAAGTGCTTGGCTTTGGGTTCAATCTTGCGTTGTCCTTTTCCAGTGACAGTAGGGGCAGCAAGGCACATATTGTATTGTTGCCATCGAGGATAAAAAGATGGGGTTTACATCATATTGCTTGAGTTTATCCCTCCACATTATGTCATCTTGCTTAAGGCGTTACTCTATTCTTATGAACTCAATACACTAGATGCATGCTGGATAGCGGTCGATGTGTGGAGTAATAGTAGTAGATGCACGCAGGAGTCGGTCTACTTGTCTCGGACGTGATGCCTATATACAATGATCATGCCTAGATAGTCTCATAATTATTCGCTTTTCTATCAATTGCTCGACAGTAATTTGTTTACCCGCCGTAGAATATCGCTATCATGAGAGAAGCCACTAGAGAACACTATGGCCCCCGGGTCTATTCTCAACATATCAATCTACATCTACTTTATTTTTATCGCTTTGATTTGCTGCTCTTATAAACTAAAAATCCCAAAAATATAAACTATCATCTCTATCAGATCTCACTTTCATAAGTGACCGTAAAGGGATTGACAACCCCTTATCGTGTTGGCTGCGAAGTTCTTATTTGTTTGTGCAGGTGCGAGGGACTCGCGCGTGGTCTCCTACTGGATTGATACCTTGGTTCTCAGAAACTGAGGGAAATACTTACGCTACTGTGCTGCATCTCCCTTTCCTCTTCTAGGGAATACAAGGTAAGCTCGAGAAGTAGCAATACCTGAAGTAGAAATTTCCACCATGCTTGCCAATTACACTTTCAAGGGTGGAATACCTAAGAAATTAGGAGATCCAGGAGTACCTACTAGACCTTGATCCATTAAGAAAAACTATGTTAAAACTGCTTTGTGTGATCTTGAAGCCGGTGTTAGTGTTATGCCTCTCTCTTTATACGTAGATTTGACTTGAGTAAGTTGACACCTGCTGAAATATCTTTGCAAATGGCTGATAAATCAACTGCTATACCTGTCGGTATTTGTGAGAATGTGCCTGTTGTAGTTGCAAAAGTTACTATTCTAACGGACTTTGTTATACTTGATATTCTCGAGGACGATAATCTGTCTATTATCCTTGGTAGACCCTTTTTGAATACTGCAGGGGTTGTTATTGATTGCAACAAAGGCAATGTCACTTTTCATGTCAATGGTAATGAGCATACGGTACACTTTTCGAGGAAACAACCTCAGGTCCACAGTATCAATTATATTGGAAAAAAGATCAACTATTACTATTGGAGGTTTTGAATTTCCTCTTCCTATTGTCAAGAAGACTTATGACATTCTTATTGTTGGGGACATACATATCCCCATTGAGGTAACCTAGTGTTATTCGAAAATTCTCCTGTTTCATGTTATTCGGAAAGAGTTTATTAACAAGACATGATCAACCTTGTTAATGGATTCCTTTTGATGAGCATGAGATAGGTGAATCTAGATAGCACAACCTTCTCTACCCTCCTTTTACTTTCTGTTAATTATGATAAATAAAGCAAAAATAGTATTTTCTGTCTGTTTCCAGACTTATCCGTGCAATAAGAAATACCTCGAAAATAAAAGTTCTCCAAATGCCCTGAAAATGAAATATGATTTTTTCTAGAATATTTGAGAAAATATGGCACAGAACACACAGCGAGGGGAGCCAGCACCTGGCCACGAGGGTCCAGGGCGCGCCCCCTGCCTCGTGGGCCCCACGTGGCCCCCCTCCACTTATTCCTGCACCCACACTCTTCTTATTCATCCCAAAAAAATCACCAACCAGCTTAAACCCGAGTTCTAGCTCATCTTGCTGCCATTTTCGATCTCCTTGTTCAAAGCACCATTCACCAAACTGTTTGGGAAGATTGTTCCTTGGTATGTGACTCCTCCATTGGTCCAATTAGTTTTTGTTCTAGTGCTTTATTTATTGCAAATTTTTGCTACTATGGTGACCTTGTTCTTGAGCTTGCATGTCAAATTTCCTTGGTCCCAAGTAGTTCTAATGCATGATATAGTCTCTAGGCACTAGTAGGAGCTGTTGCTATCAATCTTGTTGAGTTTGGTTAACTTTTATCTTGAGTTACTAAAAATTTCTGAAAAATGCATAGGAAAAACTTCCAAGGTGGTTCTTCAAGGAAGCAAGAACCGATGCTTGCGTTTCGTGAGCCGGACGATGAACTACCGAGGGATGCTGACGTGCGGCCTTGTGAATGGCCGTCAGATGACTTTATGGATCAGGTTGGCATCAAGAATGAATTTTATGCATATGTGCGCAACGCTGACCTCGAGGGCTTCATACAAGGCAAAAGGGAGATACACTATAACCATGGAGGAGGCAAATGCGTATTATAATATGAGAGAAGCAGCCCGCCTTCGAGCTGCAGCTCAGCATGCAGTAGCTGCTGCATCACAGTACAACCCCAACTACGACTTTGGATATCCGTCAGGCCAATACTGGCCATAGACCAACTTAGGCCAAAAGCCTAAGCTTGGGGGAGTACGTGTTTCTCACCGACTTTACATTCATGTTCACACACTTATTCTAGTTATCGGTGCTCACACTCTTTCACTGTACCATCCATGTTTAGTTTCAATTTCTTTTTCTTAGTCTTTTTCCTGTGTGCTAGAAAAAAAACCTTAAGAAAAACAAAAAAATATTAGCCATAGCTTCTAGCTAGTTTACTTTCTTTCCTTGCTTGTAGTAGTAGTAACTAAAAGAAAACCCAAAAAGATTTACCGTTCTTCTTATGCTTGTTGGGAGCTTTCCCGTGTAAATAGTTTCTTTTCTTTTCTTTGGGGGTTAAGAGTAGAAGACCATGAATGAAATTGCTTAGTGGCTCTCATACGCTTTATTGTTGATTTAACCTTGAGCCATATTACCTTGTCTTCTCTCTTGTATTAAATGTCTGCAGATTCCAGCTTAGTCCAATGCATGTGCACTATTATTATTATCCACACCATTCGGTCGTGCGAGTGAAAGGCAATAAGGATGATATATGGTGAACTAATTGAGATGAGAAAAGCTGGTATGAACTCGACCTCTCTTGTTTTTGTAAATATGATAGTTCATCGTTCTTGATTCAGCTTGTTATGAATGAAACATGCTTGCAATAACAATTAGAGATCATAGCTGCTTATGCCATGCTTAATTAGCTGAGAGTTTATAATGGTCTATCTTGTGTGCCAACATGATATTAAAATGGTGGTGATGTGGTATGATGGGGTGGTATCCTCCTTTGAACGATTTAAGTGATCTGACTTGGCACATGTTCACGCATGTAGTTGAAACAAATCAACATAGCCTCCATGATATTTATGTTCTTGGTGACTTATATCCTACTCATGCTTGCATTCATTGTTGATTAATTTTAATGCATGTTCATGACCGTTGTTGCTCTCTAGCTGGTCGCTTCCCAGTCCCTTTCTAGCCTTCACCTGTACTAGGCGGGAATACTGCTTGTGCATCCACTTCCATAAACCCCAAAGTTATTCCATATCAGTCCACCATACCTTCCTATATGCGGTATTTACATGCCGTTCCAAGTAAATTTGTATGTGCCAAACTCTAAACCTTCAAATAAAATTCTGTTTTGTATGCTCGAACAACTCATGTATCAACTAGGGTTGTATATATCTTCCATGCTAGGTGGGTTATTCTCGCGATGAGTGGACTCCGCTCAGCATTCATGAGAAAATGGCTGGTAAACAGGATGTCCAGTCCCATGCTCAAAATCATAATAATTAAAAAAAACTCCCCCAGGGCTGTTGCAGGTTTGGACGGTTCCCGTTGTTTCGGGCTAGCCGTGGAGTGTGCTTGTTGGTGGTTGGGGGAGTATAAACTTTACCATTATGTTTGGGAACCGCCTATAATGTGCGTATCATGGGAGATATCGAGATTCTTGGTTGTTATGTTGACAATGAGAGTATACCGCTCAAAATGTTATTCATCTCTATTTAAAAATCGAGCTCTCGCACCTCTACAAATCCCTGCTTCCCTCTGCGAAGGGCCTATCTGTTTACTTTTATGCAGAGTCATCATCCTCTTATCAAAGAGCACCAGTAGGAGAGCACCTCTATCATTTGCATGTATTACTATTAATTTTCATTGAGTATGATCATGACTGGATCTCTTTAACCATGAATTACAATGTCTAGTCTGTCCTTGATCTTTAAAGGTGCTCTGCATTTATGTTTTACGGTCTCAGAAAGGGCTGGCGAGATACCATCTTGTTATATCATATCATGATTGTTTTGAGAAAGTGTTGTCATCCGAGGTTTATTATTATTGCTCGCTAGTTGATTATGCCATTGATATGAGTAGACTTGAGACCTGAAAGTTATTGTGAATGTGGTTAGTTCATGATCTTGCTGAAAACCTGAATGCTGGCTTACATATTTACAACAACAAGAGCAAACATAGTTTGTCAAAGTTTTTCTTTATCGCTTTCAATTTATCAACTAAATTGCTTGTGGACAAGCAAAGGTTTAAGCTTGGGGGAGTTGATACGTCTCCAATGTATCTACTTTTCCAAACCCTTTTTCCCTTGTTTTGGACTCTAACTTGCATGATTTTAATGGAACTAACCCGGACTGACGCTGTTTTCAGCAGAATTGCCATGGTGTTGTTTCTGTGCAGAAATAAAAAGTTCTCGGAATGACCTGAAACTCCACGGAGAATTATTTTGGAAAATATAAAAAGTACCTGCAAGAAGATCCAGACCAGGGGGCTCACACCCATTCCACGAGGGTGGGGGGCGCGCCCCCTACCTCGTGGCCCCCCTGGTGCGACACCGACGTATCCCCAAATCCTATATATTCACTTTCGGGGAGAAAAAAAATCAGAGATGAAGAATTATCGCGTTTTACGAGACGGAGCCGCCGCCAAACCCTAATCTCTCTCGGGAGGGCTGATCTGGAGTCCGTTCGGGGCTCCGGAGAGTGGAGATCGTCGCCATCGTCATCATCAACCTTCCTCCTTCACAAATTCCATGATGCTCACCGTCGTGCGTGAGTAATTGCATCGTAGGCTTGCTAGACGGTGATGGGTTGGATGAGATCTATCATGTAATCGAGTTAGTTTTGTTAGGGTTTGATCCCTAGTATACACTATGTTCTGAGAATGATATTGCTATGACTTTGCTATGCTTAATGCTTGTCACTAGGGCCCGAGTGCCATGATTTCAGATCTGAACCTATTACGTTTTCATGAATATATGTGTGTTCTTGATCCTATCTCGCAAGTCTATAGTCACCTACTATGTGTTATGATCCGACAACCCCGAAGTGACAATAATTGGGACCACTCCCGGTGATGACCATAGTTTGAGGAGTTCATGTATTCACTATGTGTTAATGCTTTGGTCCGGTACTCTATTAAAAGGAGGCCTTAATATCCCTTAGTTTCCAATAGGACCCCGCTGCCATGGGAGGGTAGGACAGAAGATGTCATGCAAGTTTTTTTCCATAAGCACATATGACTATATTTGGAATACTTGCCTACATTGCATTGATGAACTGGAGCTAGTTCTGTGTCACCCTAGGTTATAACTTCTACATGATGAATTGCATCCGACATAATTCCCCATCACCGATCCAATGCCTACGAGCTTTTCACATATTGCTCGTTGCTTATTTACTTTTCCGTTGCTACTATTACAAAAAGCACAAAAACACTATCGTTACTTTTATTGCCGCTACCGCCACTATAATATTACTTTGCTACCAAACTACCTTGCTGCTGATACTAAGTTTCCAGGTGTGGTTGAATTGACAACTCAGCTGCTAATACTTAAGAGTATTCTTTGGCTCCCCTTGTGTCGAATCAATAAATTTGGGTTGAATACTTTACCATCGAAAACTGTTGTGATCCCCTACACTTATGGGTTATCACCCGCATGCTAGTAAATTGAGGGCACATTGAGGACACACTTCTTCCGCGTGGAGGCCGCACTCGCGCACCATTCACCACTGCGTAGCGGCATGCACAGAAGGATGCACTCACGCACACCCAGCACACAACACACACCAGCACACGTGTACAACGACGTCGCCGCCGGTTGAGATGGACGGCGAGGTAGCGAACAAGCGAAGGCGGCTCGAGTCAAAACCGCATTCGGTGAGCCTAGACTTCATCAGCAGCCTCCCCGACGACATGCTGCTCGTCATCATCGGCCTCCTCCCCACGAAATCTGCCGTGCGGACCACCCTGCTCTACCGGCGGTGGTGCCCCCTCTGGCGCCGCGTTCCCCTCAACCTCACCATCGACAGCTGCCCTTGCGACGGGGATAACAAACGCATGGCCGCAGTCTCCAAGATCCTTTCATCGCACCCTGGGCCAGCTAGACGCCTTGACATCCGCATGTTCAGTACCAACTGCAAGGTCCAACCCAAATTCGACGAGTGGTTCTTATCCCCCGCCCTAGATCAGCTTGAGGAGCTCAGCTTTGAAGCTGGATGATGTCGCTCTCTGCCGCCTTCCGCGCTCCGCCTCGCGCCAACACTGCACCACGCCAGCTTTAGCTCCTGCTATCTTCCCCAGATTAATGTCGCACCCGCCCTTCTTCTCCCTCAACTCAAGCAGCTTGACCTCTTCAACGTTGTCATCTCGAAGAAGGCTATGGAGCACCTGCTCCGCAACTGTACTTCGCTCGAGTACCTTCGTCTTGAGCAGATCCACGGGTTCATTAGCCTCCACATCGCCTCAACGAATCTCCGATAGATTTATGTGTCTTGCTGGCCCCGCAACAAGACATCAATTGGGAAGAGATCACTCCAGCTGTTCCACGTTATGGTCATTGAGAATGCGCCTTTCCTTGAGAGATTGCTAGCATCGGTTCTAGATGGTCTAACATAAATGACAGTGTTGGTGCACTCGTCTGCCAAATTCTCTGAACTCTTTATTGGATCCGTAATCGTTCAGGTACAACACTCATCTTCTTTTCCGTCTTCTTGAAATTTACATTTTTAAATTTCTTCTTGATGTATTTACGACCGTCTTCTAGAAAATGATTCCCACAAGCTTGACCCAGTCTATGCGCACAGTGAAGATCTTGGCAATAAAATCTATCGGCCCCAATCTGGATCAAGTTGTTGCATTCCTTACATGCTTTCCGTGCACGGAGAAACTACTGATCGAGGTCAAACTTCTTTCTATTAGTAAACGGTAATCACAATGTAGCTCAAATTTTTCGTAATTTTCCCAAATTACGATGACAAGTGTAGTGTTCAAAACTACATATACGCACTGCACCGAAAGAAATGTTTTTAGTATTTTTTTCTCACGTGATCACCTGCATCGTTTTTTTGTTGTACTACTATAGTAGCCTAGGCTAGTCATAGTGGAAAGTAACTTAGACCACTCCAGTAACTCTATGGTTATCCTAAGAGCAAGTACTACCTCCGTCCTGGTTTACTCTTCCTATTTTGTAGTATCAAAATTTGACCATAGATTTAACTGATAAAATGTTAATGCATGTCACTAAGAACTATATCGTTGGAATCGTATTTGAACATAATTTCAAATGGTGTAATTTTTAGTGACATGCATTGGCATTTTCTTACATAAATATATGGTCAAAATTTTATACTAAATAAGAGGTAGTACAAAAGTGGGCTATAATGGCCCTCCACTATGTAGGCCAAAACACGTGCCAAATTCACTTGTGATGCATTTGGCATCGATGCCCCTCCATTGCTCACCTGGTGCCCCAATTTGGATCACCTACTTTGCTCCGGTGCCAAATTAACTCACGCAATGAAAAAACACTTGCGTGGGAGAGAGAGAGAGGATCGAGGCAATAAAAAACATTTGTTTGGGAGAGCGAGAGGCTGGTGTAGTTGGTTTGATTGATTTGTTTATACATGTGGGTCTGTGGGCACAACGGTGCCAACTCTCTCACATCACGAGAGCGGTGCCAAAATCTTTTGATTTGACATCGATGCGTATTATGTGGCATACTTTTGCGAAATATGGCATCGGCCACATAGTGGAAGGCAACAAATGCCCAAGCTCTTCACGTACTCCTAGGTAAATGAGAGGAAAGAGAGAGAGAGAGAGAGAGAGTGAAAAAATATCACTAGCCAGCCAACCCTATCGTATGAGCGAATGATATTGGTACCTCTTGATGACACGACAATCTTATACATCCAGCTGCTCTAATATGTTCTCTTCTTTTGCAGATAAAAAAGACCCGAAAGTGAAAAATGTGCAGCACTATAACAATCTCATCGAATGCCTCGATCTTCATCTTATAGAAATTGATTTGATCGACTATCGAGGCAGCACATCTGAGATTAAATTGGTCAGGTTGTTTGTTCTGGAGGCAAGTGTGCTCAAGGTAGTGAGGTTTGGCGTTCTCTGGTGCAACAATGAATGGCGTGCTGATCACCGCAAGCGTCTAAGCCTAAATGACAAACTCTCCGCAGAAGCTGAATTTGTTTTTGAAACATCAAGTGGCCAGAGACTCTAAAAGTTATTTGCCTATTAGTGACTTGTCAGGGCGGTGAATTTTAGTTTGTACGATAATGCTGCATCCACCTAAAGTAACGAAATTTCTTACGTAAACTTCCTAGTAATTCCCTCTTCGTAGGTGCAGCATTACTCCTAACATTTGTAATATTAGTTTGAAACTTGTAATATTGCCGTGTCATATTCCTGCGTTTTCAAAATCCTGCGAATCAAACAGGTCCTGAGTCAGTGATGGTGTTGTGCCTGCCATCTTTCACCAATAGCCGTCGGATCTAGATCTGACGCATACAAACCAAACTTCTCCAGTTTTGCAAAAAGATGCCCGCACTTGTTCCCTTTTTACGAACAACTCCTTGTCTCTCACAATCAGCCTTATCTCCTCCCCACCACATCTAGACGGCGATGGAAAAATCTGGCGCGATGGCCGCTGCCGGCGCCGTCCACCCCCAATCTTGGTGTTCCGTGCAATGCACGGGCATCTACGCACGGGAAACTATGTCGAACACGGCTAGTTGTAAGCAGGCTAGGTCTACAGCCATGATGATAGTGACTGCAGATGGTGAGTCTGACTATGGTATGCCAAACACGACGCCTATACTCAGGTGTCATCTCCGGCGTACGGTCTTGTCACTTCATTGTGAGGAGCAACATGTAATAATTTCACCAACGGGTAGTATAGTGCTACTACTACATTGGTAGTACTACTACTACTAGTACTAGCACCATCGTCTGGATTTAGTAGTACTACCACGTCCATCTGGATTTAGTATTTGACTAGCAATATCTAGTAATGCATGTCACAAATAATGTACTACTCCCTCTGTAAATAAATACGTGGTTTATTGTTTTATTCCTATCGGTGATATAACTTAATGTCTTTTTGCTACTTAATACGATTACATGCAATTAACTAACCACTGCATGTGATGTTTGGTAGTCTCAAGTCATTGAAAGCATGCACGGGCACGGAGGGGGACGTAACTTCATTGACTTACTGCACCTGCCTTTGGGTGTATGACACGTGGGACCAACGGGTGGCTGGCCAACCTGTCATGCAGCCAAAGGCAGGTGCAGTAGAGGGGCGAGGAGTAGATGGCCAACACGCACGTGAATTCAACGCAGTCTGCACTTCTCATATAAAGGCTCCCGCCAGTCCAATCTACGAAATCGTACACACCTACGCACCCAAGGGCAAGAGTGATCACTCCAATCGCAAGATCAGTTGACTAGAAGCTAGACCCATGGAGGCGATGAGCGCGAGCATCAGCCGGCTGTGCCAGATGGTCCACGATGCCAGCCTGCGGCCCGGCACCGAGGAACGTCTCCAGGTAGTACTTGAGGCCGCCAGGGCGAGGGGCTGCTTGGACGACAGCTTGATCTCCTTGTTCGACGAGGTCCTCGTTGTCTTCCTCGACAACTTCACCGTCGTCAAGAAGCTCGCAGATGACCTTGACGTATGCCTCCAGCCCATGCGCCCAGGCTCTGTGATGCCCGCCACCCTCAAAGGCCTCTATGGTGACAAACTCTTCGACGCACTGGTGGCCCTGCGACTGCCCGCCGTCGCGCCGGAGAATGTCCACCTCGAGGTCGCGCTCGCCACGCAGCGCCTAGTACAGCAAGACACCATCGACATAATCACCCATGCCTAAACGCAAATCGTCCACAAGGACTACTACATGCAAGAGGAGGACGATAGGACGCTGGCCTTCTTGGACCGCAGGGCAACCTTGGACGACATTGTTCAGAAGCACGTTGACCTTGCCGCCAACGCCGTTGCTCCTCACACGTCAGTTGGTGACCTGGTGCACTAGGGCGTGAGGATGTCGTTGATGGATCCGTATGTATCTTTATCTTTCCGTCAAATCCATGTAGTAGTATATGGTACTACTAGTAATTATCTTACCTTTCGCATCAACTTCATAATTTTCCTACGTACTCCATGCATGAACCGCGCCAGAACCAAACTTCTCATTACTCTAGGGAAAATCGTTATTTCTATTTGTCGGTCACGCCATGGAGCAGAACCAAATTTTACAAGTTACAAGTTCAAAAGGAAAAGCCTGCCGTGTTCGCGTCGCACCCCCACACGGTTGGTCGGCATGCCGCTCAAGGGGGAATGCGTGATGTGTTGCATTTTCACTTACAAGTGGGACCGCAGTTGAGCAAACCGACTGTCGGAAAATCCCCACCCCGCCCACCACGTGATGGCTGAGAAAACAGGAGGGAGAAAAGAGATGGCTGTAGCACGGACTCCAAGAAAATTGGTGTCGGATGGGACTAGTGTGGGTGGTATGTGCCGTATTGCTAGACATGAATTCTAGTTATGGCCCATGCCACCCCACTATATCGAGGTGCTGGTTACGTAGAACAAATTTCCTGGAGTCCGTGCTCAGCCCTCCTCTATCTCCTTTCTTAGCCAGCCAGCAGACGAGCGGAGCCCATCATCTGTTTGCTCATATGCGGTCCCACATGTTAGTGAAAACGCAAGAGTACCCACTGAACCTGCACATCTTTCACCTCGATGTGCTGGTGACGAAAAACAAATCCAATAAAGATCTTTGGTGGCTGCTTTTGGAGTTACTCAAGAGTAGTAAGATTCTATTTATAGTTTAACCCAAGATGCACATCACGTGGCTTCAACTACCACTCTATTTTGTTGCATGACACGACCTGGATGCTGGATGTCCCACGTGTCGGCAAAAGGAGGAAGAACTCGACCAAATCTTCGTTTGTGCTCTCGGATTAGATTAGTTGTGCTAATTAAAATTTTATTGTGTAGAATGGATGCAAGTTTTGGTATTGGGAAGAAGAGTACAACGATATATTGATAGAGTGCAATTTAGTAGATGTTCTAGCACTTTTAGCTAGCATAGAGGCTAGAGATGAGACTAGTGCACTTGTTGATAGAATAGAGGCTAGACACATCTACTTCTTTACACTCGAAGAAGAAAGATGCACGCATGATCGAGCCTCCGCAGATCAACAATGAATGTATCGAGAAGGCACTAATCCAACTTACAGGAGCAATTATGGAAGTTGGATATCTTCTAAAATGTATTCTTGTGGTTCTTATTTTTCTATTCAAAATTTTGGTGATGTATTTCCATGTACCAAAAAATCAATGATGAAAAAAAAGATATGTGTTTGCAAAGAAAAATGTACGCGGCCGGGATGCATCCGCGTGTTCGGCGCAGGGCCACCGCATCCGAGAAATGGCCCGGACATGACCCCATTTCCCTACCCAAACGGACAGAATCCGGGCAAAACAGACGTCCGTTTGGGGTCGTGTGTTAGAGTTGGCCTTACAAGTAGGACCGTAGTTGAGAAAACTGACTATTGGCAAACCCCCACCTCGCCCGCCGCGCGATGGACGAGTTAGAGAAATGACAAGGTTGAAGAGATTGCTGTAACACGGACTCCAACAAATATGGTGTCAGATGGAAGTCGTGCTGGTGGCGTGTGCCGTACTCCTAGACATGAATGCTTGTTTTGGCCCATGCCACCCTACTACTCCTACTACTTATAGTAGTAGTATCAAGGATTCGAGGTGCTAGTTACGTACAATGAACACATTAACATATGGCCCACCTCACATTGTGGCCAAATTTCCTGGAGTCTGTGCTAGGTTAAAAAGTGTTTTTTGTGAGGATGGGTGGCTGGTCTCAAGTTTAAAACCTGTTGTATTACGTACGTAGACTTAGAGATAGTGCAACATGTGAAGCTAGTACAAATAGTGTACTATTGTTGATTGGCCTCATCCGATAACCTGTTGCAATGCACGTACAATTATGTATTCGGAAAATATATTTTTTCCTCGATGCAGCACCCACTCAGAGAAGCAACTCGAAAGCCATTCATAAATTTAGCAAGTTTATCACAGACATATCATTTTATTACCTACAATAGGTCATCAACCCACAACGACAACGGGGATACATTATAAATACTAAAGTTTTCATCACACAAAAAATAACAAGCAATGAAATGAACTTCAACTCAACCAATCCTCGGCGTTGGAAACGCTTGCGTTGAACCACAAGTGATTCTCTGGGAAGGGCCAGCTAGTGTCAATCTCGAGACCAACGTAGGGCTGATCATCTAGGCTGAAGCGACCTACTATATCACGACCAGGGTAGGGAGCCACCGCAATATCCGACATATAGATACAGTTGCTTCTCATAAATGGTAGTAACGTTGTGTCAACAACAGTTGGATCGCCTTTCACCATCATTGGATAGTTTTGTCCAAGGAAGAGCGAGTTTACTCCAAGACTATCAATAGTGTACCAGGGAGAAGGTGTTGGCGCTAGCACACTAGTATCCATCCCGAATAGCATGCAACGGGTGTTGGAATAAGTCCGGAGAGTTCGACCATGGGAGACAACACCTGCTCCCTCAGTAGTAACATCAGCAGTGGGCAGTATACAGACAAGAAGTGGTGATCCATTGGACTTAGTTGCCAGCCGCCAGTGAGCATATGGGCCCTGCTCGTCCTCATGCTCGTGATTATCACCATCGTCATCTCCCCCTTGGTTATAAATTGTTTCAAGTATAGGTGGTGGAATGTTCACACGACCTTGGAAACACAAGAAGAAGGTTAATTAGTAGAGAAGGGAAACTTGCTAACTCGCATGCACGTGGATGAAACAATTATAATTACGGTGAAAGACAAACGTACCGAAACAATAAGGATCCCATGCAAAAACAGTGCCACGAGTGGTGGCAGCAAACACAAGACCTTCGTATTCAATTGCATCATAGTACACATCCGTGTATAGAAACTGATTTTTGAGCAATATCCATCCAGTCAAACCAGGAAGGACGGCAACAAACTTGTCGAAGATAGCAACAACTTTATAGGTCTTGTAATTCCAGGAGCGGTTGGGAACTTGAGAAATTTCTATCTTCCGTAGACGACAGTCACCATGATCATATTTGAACGTACGTAGATCATCTGTGTGCTCAGCCTCAGGGCACTCGGAGATTTTTGGAAGTGGAATCCGCTGACGAGTGTACACATTCACAAGTTCCCACTCGCAATTGTACCCAATATAAACAACCCAATCTCCATTTGCGCCTGCCCAATGCTTGCCCTCAAGCGATGGCATCTTAACATCATACGTATCATTATCAAGCGGCATCAACTTGCACAAGGCGAGGCTTCCCTCGTCCCCGCGCCAGTCAGTAGGGTCACGGCAAAGAAGATAGGGGAGATCAAACCGCTCCTAGACCCTTGGGTTCCTTGTAATGATGTTATTAGTTGAGTTGAGAATGTTCTTGAACGAACCTGCCATGCTAGCCGAGGTGATGATGTCGCATCGATCAATGAGTTCCCCCACCACGTCATCTTTCATATCGGGGCAAGAATAACGAGGTTATTTCCGGCTTGTTCCCTCCATGGAGAAGACGATCGAACAATGGCAGAAGGAAGGGTGAAGGCAAATGGAGGAGGGAGGAAGAGCGTGCGACAGCAGTTCCAAATCGAGAGGGAAAGGCGAAGAGTCGATGGACGGTTGTCAGTTTGCCACGGTACACGAAGAGGCGCCCCGGCCTACACGTCCTTTCGGAAATTGTACAAAAGGACTCGCCGTCGTCTCACTGACATGTTGGAATGGGACCACATGTCAACGAAACATGGTGTGTAATTTCTCGTGCAAAATGCGATCTGGCCGCGTTGGCCTGAGGTGCCGCATTAGTTATCGCTGAATAATATAAAATATTATGAGTGCATACGCTCCACCCCGAGGTTGGTAGCTCCTTCTCGATCGTCGGGAATCTATGTTCTTCCACTCTTTTGTTTAAGACATGAGCTTTGTTTGTCCTGTTGCCGGCACGCGGGGCATCTATATGCCCCCATTTTACAAAATCATACTATATGCCTCCATGACACGCGGGACATCTAGCATCAAGGTGGCGTGTCATGCAAGAAAATGGAGACATGTAGTGCGTAAGTGAGTCGTGCACTTCGATGACATCTAGTACTACACAATATTTTTTATCCTCCATGGCACGTGAATAGTGCACGTACTCAATGATAGAGAACGGGATGGTAGCCATGGACATGGTTAGCCCTTTTTGAAGAGAGTACTAATAAATACGTAACTTTGATGTGTCCTGTCAACTCGCAGAACGACGAGAAGGTTGCTAACTATGCCTTCTCCCTTGCCAACGCGTGCGCGGCGGCTCGCAGCACGAGGAGAAACTTTTGCTTACAAGCGGTGGACGCGTAGCAGTTCATTTGGTGTCCGATTGCCAGAAGTAGTACCATCATTATTGTTCGACTTCCGGAAGAGGAGAAGAGACAAGCGCAAGGTCACCTACTAACCTATAGTACTACTATAGCCAAAGCTGGTCCAACTTTTTAGAGCATGGTTAATTAATATAGGCGGCTCTTGCAGCAGCACATCATTTAGAGGAAGCACTCTCTTCGTAGGATCAAAGGAAGTGAAACAAAAGTTAGAGTGGATGCTAGATTGCCAATTAAAACATGATTACATAGGGAAAAAATCCTATAGTATTCTGTCCTATGAATCAAACGACCAATGTAGGAAAATTTTGAGGGGGGTCTCTCCAACAGTGTTCGTTGGCTCGCACCTAGCATCATGGTGGTCGAACTTGGAGTCATTCTTCTGGTACACGGGACCACATGTCAACGAAACATGGTGTGTAATTTATCGTGCAAAGTGCGATCTGGCCGCGTTGGCCGAGGTGCCGCATTAGTTATCGACCTATATTTATAATGGCGTGTCGTTCAGTTTTGAAGCACGACTAACTGGTACTATTTGCAGAGAAAATATAAACTACTCTACCACTACTCCACCTCTAGTACTAGTAGTATATAAATATATATAGGCTGGAGCTTCAGAGCTTTCTTGCTAAGGGCTGCCCACTTGCTTCTCACACTATCACCCTCTCTCCAGATCAAAAAAAGTCGGGCTCTCTCTCCTCCTCACCGGTGGTCATAGATCCACCGGGGAAGAAAAGGACGTGCAGCGTTGACGCACTCATCATCGACGAGCGAGGTCACACACTGACGACAAGGCCATCCTCTCAGACCTAGCGCCCGCGTGGGATGGCCTCCGTCCCCAAGCTTGCTACCATAGTGCGTGCGGAGGATGACGACCACGAGCGAAGCCACTTCCCGCCGACCCTCAGGTATGCTACCTCTTTTCGAACCATACCCTTGTTCTATTGCCCCATCTGCCACGTCGCTGCAAGTGGATCTTTTTCCACTCCACCATCTTCCCAATTCGCTATCCTCTGCTCTGCTGTTCACGCAGACGAAAACCTTAATTTGCACTATTAAAGGAAACCCTACTTCATGCAGACTAATCCATGTCTGGGTTAAATAAGGAAAGGAAGGGAGACTGTACTGTCCAAGAGAGTGGGCATCGAACCCGCATGTAGGTTGAAAAGGGGAAAATCAGTAGCTAAGGAACGAGTCTCGTGTCTCTTGGTTGAAGAAGGGTAGAAAGGCATGACAATGCAATAGAGAATGACCAGGTCGATCGGTTAGTTGTCCGCACATAGGAAAAAGGTGGATGAACATAACATAAATGGGACGTAATCCACATATGCTGCCTGGATATTAGCTGCTCTAGGCAACCATACCTCCCTCACCACTCTATGCGTCCGTGGAGGTACATCGTATTGGTGCGCCCACTATCCGAATGGGTCTCCCATGCTCTTATTGCCACTTTTTGCTGTTAGTATAACGCCAGTGGTAAAGTCAACCAATGCCACTGCTAAAGTGATGCCACATTTAACTAATGTCGCACTCAGTCTAATGCCACCGATAAATTTAAGCAATGCCATTTAATGTCTCTGGATTATTTCAGGGTTAGCTGTTGATTGTGGATGTATTAAAGATTTTTCAGCTAAGGCATTCTAATGTTGTTGCATAACCAGTATACCAACGATTAAACTTGTTACTACTTTCAGTTTTTTGCACTGTTAATGCCTATAGATTACATACCTCACTTTCATGAGATAAGTCAATTTTTTTGTATAGTGTCACCAAAATGCCAAGGCGCTGATGTCATTTTATTTTTGTTAAACTGGACAAAAAATTATGAAGACAAGAGGAAAGGTCAAGAGTGGGCACCTACTTATCCGGCTGTTTTCTTTGATTCGGTTGGTCAAGTTTTGTGTTTAATCGATTATCAAGGTTGGGATAGCAATTTTTAGGTCCTCTCGAGTTCGAAATGATATATACCTTCAAGGTACATGGTTTGCAAAAAGAATTATACGATCATTAGTTCATAATGCTAGTTACCTTCAGACTTTTGTATTTAGTTTAATGTTGTTGTTAGCTAGTATACCAATGCTGAAACTTGTTACCATTACATTTTGTATTGTTAATGCTTATAGAAATCATCGAGTGCTAGCTTATGGAGATCAGTTCGGTAAAACCATTATACTCTACCCCGTAATAAAAAAATTACTCCACTGTTCCACTAGCCAGTGGATTAGTGTATATTTGTACTATTTGAATGGTGTTGCATTAGCGTATCGACATATATAAGGTGTGGCAAGCTTTCCAAGAGCAACAAGTTTCAGCATTCGTATACTAGTTGTGCAACAAGTTTCAGCATTGGTACAAAGGGTGTAGAGTTCACTCAAGTACTGCTAGTAAAGCTAGCCGCACCTTTGTTAAGATTGGGATAGCAATTTTTTCATGTTCACCCGAGTTCGAAATGATATTTACCTTGAAGGTACATGGTTTGCAATTTTTTAATGCTGTCATTAGTTAATAATGCTAGTTACCTTCAGACTTTTGTATTTGGTTTAATGCTCTTGCACAGCTAGTATACCAATGCTGAAACTTGTTACCTTTACATTTTGTATTGTTAATTCTTATAGAAATCTTCCAATGCTAGAGCTTATGGATATCTTCCAGTGCTAGAGCCTATAGAAACCTTTGCCCATTAAGAAATTGGAATGCTTATATTTGTGAGTCTATACTTCAAGTAGTGCCACTTTTATAGTAATCACACTTTTAATATCTATGCAAACACGGATGCTCGATTTTAGTGGAACTGCACAAAAAGTCCAACCGGTTCAACATTAGGAGCATGTTTTCTTCCAAACCTTTATATCCAATTGGTGGCACTATGAGCTATTCATTAAGAAGGTACATAGTTTGCTTCTATCTTGCTACTCTTTTTGTAATGTCATTAGATAGTAATACTAGTGGTTCGCTTGTGAATTTATTGGCAGGGTGGACCTACATTGGAGGTGCAGGACAAGATTCAATGCTTGTATGATCAATTTCGGTTGTATCGATTTCACCTCTTCCATCACTGCGAACATGGATATCCTTGGTCTGATGAAGAATAGGCACTATATTTCTGCTCTGAACAAGCAAATCAATTCAGTATGAAATTGTCCAGTGCAAAACATGATTGTATCAAATTGTCGAGTGCAAAACATGACAGATGCTAAGCGGAAGAGACATGTTTAAACCGAAAATACAAGGTGGGGTATATGTTTACTAGCTACTTGATTTTTGTGCAGACAGAGATGTCTGCCCGTTGCTATTTGGCAAACACACAAAGTGACCACAATTTTGATTAAACTGCACAAGAGAATAGTATAGTCACTGCATGCAGTGCCATTTGAAAATAGACACAGAAAGATTGGATAGTTACTTCATGGACTGCAGAAAAGTAGTACTGTACTATTTATTGTCCAACACTAGGTGCTTCATTGCTTTGTTCTGATTATACAATGGGCATCATTTTGCCTAAGTTAAAGTTTGTATTCCGAAAATAGTCTCGCCATGTGATCGAGAGAAGACCAAATCATATTCCAGTGGATGTTCCTCCATCATGTGTGGTTTATTCTGATGGTTCCGGCTGTTGGTGAAACCACTTACGTTTGCAAGAGGAATTGTAGACTTCACTAACAAATTTGTCTTTCAGTCTATACTGAATGTTGGCCAAGAGAAGTATCCATGTTAGTAGGAAGAACATATGTTTTTTGTAGATCTTTGCTTTTGGAGCTACATATTTGTATATGATCTGTGAATCATTGAGATGCATTAACATGTTGATCTTATGTATGGGAATCATACTAGTTGGTTTTAGTTGTGGCTGATCTTTGCTTTTGGAGCTACATCTTTGTATATGATCTGTGAACCATTGAGATGCATTAACAGTTCCTTATATCTGTTCGCTCAGTGTTTACAAGTTACTGATCGATCACTAGCTAGCCTACTAATGCGCTCCTGGCAGTTTTTGTTGCGACGCAAGATCCGAAGTGGCAGTTTTTTGAATAAAAATGCCTACCTCTGAAGAAACTGACAAGCTGCTCTGAAGAAAATGCCATGTGAATCTAAAGAAACTGCCAGCAAAAATGTTCGCAAATGCCTTGTCTCCCAGTGAATGTTCATCAGTTAATGCGATCGTACACGTACACCATCCGACCTACTCAATCCTACACGTACACTATTCGACCTACTTGATCCTACACAGATAAATAGCAGATCACGCACGTACTACCTCCTTTCCGGTTTGCAGGGCTCAATTCAAAAAATTACCTACTCGATCCTACACAAATAAATAGCGGATCACACACGTACTACCTCCTTTTTGGTTTGCAGGGCTTAATTCAAAAATCTCACCAACCAAGGTAGATGATGAGTGGTGGAATGATTTTTGACAAGGAGGGAGTACCTTATCTGGATGATTCGAGTTCACAAATGCCTTATCTCCCAGCTAAATGCCTTATCTCCTAGCTAAAGTTCATCAACTAATGCCCTTGGCTGCGACTCGTTGCATGCTGCCCCGCGTACTGGCTGCGAGCAATTTTGAGTGCCTGCATGCAGCCGGCCGTAATTAAGGCAACTAACTGATGCGAAAAAAGATCCGCTTTAATTGTTGCGGGCCTTTTAAATCCGTGGAATCATTATTGACAAGGAGGGAGATGATTCGAGTGCACTCGTTTGACCGTCATGCCGGCGTGCGACCCAGCACGGACAGGACGGGACGGCACAGTCAGAATTTCAGTTTCTCTAGTTTTCCATGCCTGCTTAATTATGCATTGAATTCCGATGACCGTCGCGCTACCTTCCGCCTATAAGTACTGTTTTCCGGCCTTCTATGGTGGCACAGTGACCCAACTCACCCTATCCTCCTAAGCCCCCACCGCCCCGACGTCGCTCGCCACTTATCCTTGCTCTCTCCACGTCCGCCATGCCCCCACCCGTCCTC
>LR738713.1:343827760-343845880 GCA_902687465.1 Secale cereale
GTAATTAAGGCAACTAACTGATGCGAAAAAAGATCCGCTTTAATTGTTGCGGGCCTTTTAAATCCGTGGAATCATTATTGACAAGGAGGGAGATGATTCGAGTGCACTCGTTTGACCGTCATGCCGGCGTGCGACCCAGCACGGACAGGACGGGACGGCACAGTCAGAATTTCAGTTTCTCTAGTTTTCCACGGCAAGCTGGCACGCTAAGCCATGCCTGCTTAATTATGCATTGAATTCCGATGACCGTCGCGCTACCTTCCGCCTATAAGTACTGTTTTCCGGCCTTCTATGGTGGCACAGTGACCCAACTCACCCTATCCTCCTAAGCCCCCACCGCCCCGACGTCGCTCGCCACTTATCCTTGCTCTCTCCACGTCCGCCATGCCCCCACCCGTCCTCGATAGGCGAGGCCGGAGGCGGTCACCGCCGGAACTAGTGTTCGGTTTTTCACCCGAAGGCAGACGGAGGGAGGAGGCATTCTATCGGTCTTTAGATGGCAATGCAAAGATCGAGGACTTGTTGGAGCGCGACCGCCTGGCGGAGGAGCAGGAGTGGTTGGAGCGCGACTGCTTAGGAGCAGCGTATCGCCGATTTGTGCCGCCGGCGGGACATGGAGCAGCAACGCACCGACGCTCCAGGTCGCGATTAGAGCGCCCGCAACTGGGCCGACTACGTGGAGGCCGGCGCCCGGCAAGTAGCCCTGGAGGCTGTCGAGCACGCACGCGTTCGCGATGCCGATTTTTACTACCAGCTCGTCAAGTGGGTTTCCCGCTTAGAAGCCGAAGCTTCGGTGGACCACGCCGGCATGGAAAGGGCCAACGCGCGCGAGCAACGTGCCCTATCGCACCTCTGGCAAGTTCGAGGCGAGGCGGAGGATGCCAGTGCCGGCGTTTAGCGTGTACCGCAGATGGCGGCCGACATCGTCTAGTTAGCTAAGAGTAAGTTAGTAGTTGTATGCTACTAGAGTATTAGTGGGAGTAGATAGTTAACTTGGCTATGATGGTTGTCAATGTGGAAGCTCAGTACTCTATATGTGGACCAGTCCTATTACTTTGCTCTGAATGTTGAACTTTCCGTTTGAACATATGGAATGGGCTGTTATTTTTTAAATGAGTTGTATTTGTCCTCCACGGGTTTAGAGGCTGACTTGTGGGCCTACCAACTTAACGCGTACACAATCAGGAGATGATTGTACGTGGAGAGGATGACAGCAGGGACCCGCCAAGGTCATGGCAGTACGCAAGCAAGTGCCTCCTTATTTCAAGCCAATAAAAAATGGCTCCTCCTAGTGGATTTCTGACATCTGGGTTCCTTGCCATTGTCAACGTAGTCAATAAACGAGAGAATTGCACAACGAGCGACTGACACCAGGGACCCATCAGCTTGCCCAGATAATTTTGTTTTGGGTTAATTTGATAAATGCCACTACAAATCTGGTGTTTCTGAGAAATGCCACTGCAATTTCCAAACTTTGAAAATGCCATTTCATGCCATTTCCAGTGGCATTTTTCGAAGTCAGGAGTGGCGTTTTTCAAAGTTTGCAAATTACAGTGGCGTTTTCCAAAGTTTGCAAAAATTGAAGTGTCATTTTTCAAAGTTTGAAAATTGCAGTGACATTTTTATGAATCGCCATAATTGGAGTTGCATTTATCTAATTTGTTTTTGAGACGGAAACAGGGTGTCAACTGGGCTGTGCGGGGCACTCTGGCCTGTCTAGACAGTCTTCTCTTTTATGTTTACCACATACCAGCCCAGTAGTTTTTTTTTCTTTGTGAAAATGGCTAGCCCAGTTTTTTTTTGTAATTTGCCAAGTAAGTCGCTTTGTCATGCCTGTTGGGCTGCAAATCTTTCAAGACGAGGAGAGCTTCATTCGGCTGGACGAGAAAATGGCCTATTAGTAATGAGAAATGAGTTGCACATTTTTAAAACACATCAAACCGGCAATTAGTTTCAAATTTATTTTTCATTTAGAGATTTGAAATTGCATTAATTTTTATGCGTGGACGATTTGTTTGATTTTATATTGATATACATTTATTTTAAAAATAGGTTTGAATGTGACTCGAAATTTCGGGATTAAAAACAGTTCGGACCGCACCAAAATATGCAAAATTTCGTATAATTTTTTAACCGTGGCCACAATATGGGCTGTAATGCTAACAAAAAGAATATGGGATAAAAAAAACTTAAGAATTAGCAAATGGGCTGTAAATTATTAGAAATAATGGCAGATGGGCGGTATGCTATTTTCCAAAGATTTGAGGCTTTTCTAAAAAAAAGGTTGACACACAAGAAGCGACTGTTGGATGTCCATCCAACGGTCGTCGTGCTTCTTCAATCTATGCTCTTCCTACTCCAGCCGCTCAAACAAGCGCCGGCAGCACTGCCTCCTCTCTCCTCCCCGTGGCCGGCTGTGCTGCCGCGCAGGCCTCACCGCCCCACCATACTCCCATCGCTGGCCTAGCCATCCCTCTACTCACCCACACCTGGTGTTATTCTCCGGCGATGGCAGACAAACCAGTAAACCCTCGTAAAGTCGTACTCCCCTCCGCGTGGGAAACACCTGCCGAGTCTTCCCTGCCTCCATGTCGTTCCCTTCCTAGGCCTCGCCGTCGTCCACCGCCCTGGTGCTCTCGGCGCGTCCTGGTCAACATGGTCAACGACCGACATGCATCTGAAGTGGACTGTACGTGGAGAGGCTGACAGCTGGGTCCACGACCGCACGCAAGGAAATGCCTCCTTATTACGCGCAAAATAATGATTCCTCCACCTGACATCTGGGACCCATCGAAAGGGCCTCTGTATTTCACGAAAAAGCGTTACCACCGCTGACAGCTTGGACCCACCAGCTATATCTTCGCACGCAAGGAAGTGCGTCCTTATTACGCGCAAAAAAATAAATACTCCCCTGCTAGCTGGGACCCAGTATAGTGGCAGGCTGACTTGTGGGCCTACTAAGTTGACGGGGATGGAGAGCTTTGTCAACTTAGTCAATATGCACGATTCTAGCTCCAGTGACCGTACGATGTCCATCCAACGATCATACGTAGTGCTTCTTCAAATACGTAGTGCTTCTTCAACCTCTGTTCTTCTTGCTCCAGCCGCCCAAACCAGCGCCGGTCGAGCCTCGTGCTCCTGCCTCCCGTGGCCGGCTGCGATGCGGCGGAGGCCTCACCGCCCCCTACTACTCCCACCCCTGGCCAGGCTGTGACACCCCGAGACCGGTGCGCCAGGTGTCAGCCAGTTATTCGTCGTCATTGCCTTGTCATCTGCTTGCGTGTTGCATCTTGCCATGTCATCATGTGTGTTGCATCATCATGTTTTCAAAACTTGCATCCGCCCGAGTCCCCTCGTCCTTTCCGTTGTCTGTTCTGAGCCCAGACACACTCACAGCGCCCGCGGCGCCTCCGAATATTTATTTTGTGAGTGGCCGGAAAACTTTCTCGGAATGGGTTGAAACTTGGCGTGTGGTCTTATTATAGCATAGGTAGACCGCTTGTCAAGTTTCGTCGTGTTCGTAGCTCGTTTGATAGCCCAACGGTTAACCGTGTTAACCGCCGGAAGCCTTTTCTCTTTTGGCCCAGCACCCCTTTCACACAGCCCACCAAGCCTATTCTAACCCCTCCATGCTTTTGGCCGTTCGATCACGATCGCGTGGCCGTGAACGGCTCCTCATTTGGACACTCCTAGCTCCCTCTACCTATAAATATGTGGCTCCTCCCGAAATTCCCGCAGATGAAACCCTAACCCTCTATCCACCCCGCAGCCAATCAGGCTTCGCCACATCACCGCCGCCGGCCCGCGGAGCACATCCGGGGCCCGCGGGGGCCCATCCGCCGCCGCCGCTGCGCGAGCCAGCGTCGCTCCGCGCCCTCGCCTCCCGTCGTGCCCCGCCGCCTTCCCACCTCCGACCAGCGAGCCGCCGGTCGCCGGTTCCCCGCTGCCCCGCCGCCGCATCATCTGTGCGCCGCCGCCATCCCGCGCCCAGGCCGCACCGGGCCCCGCTGCGCCTCTGTGCACCGCCGCCGGCCTCGTGCGCCGCCTCCCCGCCCGGAGTCGCACCTCGCCGGAGATCCAACAGCGCCGCCGCGCCATGCCATCGAGTTCGAGGGATCCCTCGCCCCGTCGGTTCCCCGGCTCGCTCCGCGCCTGGGCCGCACCAGCGTCGGCCCAGCTGCGTCCCCCCGGCCCAGCTAGCTGCGGCCCAGCCCCTCCAACCGGTTGCCTCCTTCCCAGATCTGGTCCATTAGGCCCAATGTGAGCGCCTCTATTTTTTTCCTTTGCCTTAAAAACTGCTAAGTCATTTTCTGTCAGTATTTTGTTGCTTATTTTGTGATGTTGTAAATTGATGTGTGTTTATCCAAATGATGCAAATGATATGTCAAAATGTTCGTGGTGATATGCTCTACACTTTGTTCCATTGTGCCATGCTTGTTTGACTTCATCTAGATGCTCTTATCTCTGTTGCAAGAGTGCTACTTGTTATAAACTGCTGCTACTTGTTATTTTGTTTCCATGTTTGAGATATGATAACTTAGTGCATGTTTATCCAAATGATGCATATGATATATCAAAATGTTCATTGTGAAGTGTACTACATGATGGTTGTTGTAGCTTGCTTGTTTGAGTCCATATTGCCATGTTAATATCTGTTGCAAAAGTGCATTTGGCTGTTAAGAGCTCAAACTTGTTATGAGATGCTGATTTCAATTGCTCTTTGCTATTGATGTGTTTGTCCTCATGCCACATGCCTAGATGTTTCATAAGCACAATAATATGGTCTTTGAGGTGGTGCATTTAACTTTCCATGATATGCCTTGTGTTGACTTAAGCATGCTTGTAAATATGCCATGTTGTTATTGCTGTTTTATACTTAGTGAAAATTCTGCTAAGTCTGGAATCTGTTTTAACCTGATGCTATGTTTGCTTGATGCCCTAGTCAAATCCATGTTAGTTTTGGGGTGGCCGTTGATCATGTCTTGTTGTCCATGTTATTGTCTATCCATTCATGCCCTTACTTGCTCATATGACCTCCTGTAGCTTATTTATTTCTTGCTCTCAAGTTGCTATAAAATATACTTGTCAGGATTTTAACAGCATGTTCAATTTGGTGTAGCTTGTTGCTATTGATCCATGCCTCCTATGGAGATGCTCCAATGGAGTTGTTTGCTGTAGGATATGTCTACTACATGTATATGCTATTTATATACTTGTTGGAGTTGATATGCATGTTGTTTTGTGCCTCCGAAGGGAGCATCGTGATGATGTTTTTGTCTTCCCAGATTTTGGCTAAGTCTGGAATATTTTATTGCAACTTGCCATGCTTGTTTAAATGTGTTCCAGCAAGCTTTTGGGTGTGTTCTAAGTTCATACTTGTTAAGTAACATGTCTACTTCACATCCGTGCTTCTTGTTATCATGTTTGGGTGATTTAGCTTATATTTACATTGCTCCGAAGTTGCTATGTGGCTGTTAACATCAGCTTGTTGCTATATCTTGTTTCATGTGTATCTTTTAGCCCGTTGCTCCGTTTTGAGTGTGCCTTATATGAAACTTGTGTGAGTTTGCATGTAGAATCATAATATCATGCTGGTTACCTATTTGGAGTGTGTTTGCTTGATGTTTGGGTGTATTTTTCACTGTTGCCTTGCTTGTCTTGTTTTGCTCATATCTTCTAGGCCGTAGCTCCGAATTAAACAAACTTTATACGAAACTTGACTAGAATTTCGTGTAGATCATCATGGTGCATGTTAACCTGCTGTTTATCAACTTTAACTTAAGGTTTGTTCAGATCTGGACTAATTTCAAACTATGCATATGAGGACTTACCGGATTTGTTATATGTAGTTTCCGGCCTCATTTAAACTTGTTGACTTGTGTAGTTTGTGAGTGCATCATACCTAGCCATGTATTGCTTCCTATATAGGCTTGTCTTGCATCATACTTGCTTGAGAATATTGTCATGTTCTTGTGTTGTTTTCCTGTGCTTCCTACCTTGCCATTTATTGCATCATATATAGACTTGTCTTGCATCATACCATGCCATGTATTGCATCTATATAGACTTGTGTTGTTTTTCTGTGCTTCCTACCTTGCCATTTATTGCATCATATATAGACTTGTCTTGCATCATACCTTGCCATGTATTGCATCATATATAGACTTGTGTTGTTTTTCTGTGCTTCCTACCTTGCCATGTACTGCTTCCGATATAGTCTTGTCTTGCATCATACTTGCTTGAGCATATTGTCATGTTCTTGTTTTGTTTTTTTCTGTGCTTCCTACCTTGCCATTTATTGCATCATATATAGACTTGTCTTGCATCATACCTTGCCATGTATTGTCAGCCCCTCTCCTTGTTGCCATGTAACCTCTAACCTTTGACACCTTCCCAACAAAACCATTGTTTGGCTATGTTACCCGCTTGCTCAGCCCCTCTTATAGTGTTGTTAGTTGCAGGTGAAGATGAAGATTGTTCCATGTTGGAACTTGATGCTTTGGGAATATCACAATATCTATTATTATTATTATTATTATTATTATTAACACACCTATATACTAGGCATGGGTGGAAGGCTTGGCCTTTTGCTCTGTGTTTTGTTCCACTCATGCCACCTTAGGCGCCGATAAACCGGCATTATGTTCCTTGATTTTGCGTTCCTTACACGGTTGGGTATATGAGGACCCCTTGACACTTCGTCTTTGAATAAAACTCCTCCAGCAAGGCCCAACATTGGTCTTAATTTGCCTCATAATAACAACTTAAGTAATAATTAAATTGCATAGGGGGTCGCACCCTCGGGTACTCTTTTCTACATAGCAGGGGGGCCAGTGCTGATGGTGTTGGTCCCAAACAGGGAGACTGCGGGGCTACCACGGGGAAACTCGAGGATTGGCTCCCGTAGGCTCACCTATCCGGTTGTGGCCTGAGACGAAATACGCGCGGCTACTATCAGGGTGTCGGCACACCGGGAGGTCTTGCTGGACTTGTTTTACCATTGTCGAAATGTCTTGTGCACCGGGATGCCGAGCCTGATCGGATTTCCCTAAGATAAGGGGTAATAACTATTATTACTTCAGCTAATCGTGAGAGCTTGTGATGGGCTAAGTTGGGACACCCTTGCAGGGTTATGATCTTTCGAAAGCCGTGCCCGCGGTTATGTGGCAGTTTGGAATTTCTTAATGTCCGGTTGTAGAAAACTTGACAGAGGATCCGAAGTAAAACACACAACTGTGTGAGTAACCGTGAGTGTCTCTTTTCATTTTGAGAAGAGAACACGGTGGGGTTATGTTTGACTCGTAGGTAGTTCAGGTTTTTTAGCGATCACTACTAGTTTGCGACCGTTTGCGTAGATGCTCATCTTATTCTTGTACTCGTAAGTTAGCCACCATATATTGCTTAGCCGCTGCTGCAACCTCACCACTTTACCTCTTCCTACCCATTAAGCTTTGATAGTCTTGTTATCCATGGTTATGGGATTGCTGAGTCCTCGTGGCTCACAGATACTACAACAACAGTTGCAGGTTTCCGATGTCTTGACGTGAGAGCGATGATCGTTGTTTGGAGTTCTTTCTTCTTCTTCTTCTTCAGTCTTGGGTTAGGTTCTGGGTCGGCAGCCTGGGATAGCAGATGGATGTCGTTGTGCTTTTCATGTTTGCATCCGTAGTCGGATGCCTTGTATTGATGTTGTATTCATGTAACTTGTATGTATTGTTGTATCCCCCATGTATGTATGTAATGATATGATGTAATGATATCCATCTTGCTAAGCGCCCGAAATGCGGTTGTGCCCCAATCACATAAGTGTCACGTGATCGGGATAGAATCGCATCTTGGGCCTGACAAGTTGGTATCAGAGCCTCGACCGACCATAGGAGCCCCCTTGATTGATCGTAGAAAGGCCGTTGTTGAGTCTAGCAGAAAACTTTTTCGGAGTCTAGTTATATCGGAGAGTAGGAATTCTTTTTACTCCTCGGTCCCTTCGTCGCTCTGGTGAGGAATCTTGTCGTAGGTGTTTTGAATTACTCCTCTCCCCTTCAATTTTTTTTAGGATCGTGATTAGTTTTTGTTCGTTGCGTTGTTAGTTCTTTCATCTGGTGCATCTCTCGTCAAGTGTTTTCGACCCTCTTCTTCTTTGCAAGTTCAACCCTCAGTTCTTTTCAACCGACGATGTTTTTCCTGTCCGAAGTGGTCTTTGTTTTTCCCACCCGCCCACCCTTTTGCTTCTCGGAATCGGAGTCCTTAATCGAGTATCCATCCTACTCGTGTGAATCCTTTGCTTCTTTTCCTCAATTGTTCCAACTGGTGAATTCTCGTCTAGTTCGTCATCATTCATCTCCTTTACTCTCCGATGAATTCTCCTCTCGTTTGATATTCTTCACCTCTTCTTCTTTCCCGGTGGATTCAATTCAAGTATTCGGTGCTCATCATATTCTTTCCCCTCAGCTCAGATGTTTCCTCTTGCTCATTTAGTTCTCGCCATTTAACTATTCCGGAGTTCTGAACAAATCTCAGGAGATTTGTCTGTGTCCAATTAATTCGAGGTTGTCACGTCATTCGAGTCTTTTAATCATTCCGGTGCATCATCTCCTTTTCAATCCTTTCCAACGGTGTTTTCTTTTGGTGGGCTCATAACCCACAGGTCTTTTCCCAGGATCTTACCTGACTCTTCTAATTTTCCCGGAGTGTTCCAAAATTCTTTTCAAGTGTGACGTAAGTATGGATTCCATCAGTCATATGCCTTCTTCTAGGTCGCTTTTAATTCTTTTCATCATTGGTTCAACCTTCTTCTTTTAATCCTTCCGGAGTATTTCAGGAATTCTTTTCTTTGTCTTCCTCCGAAGGCCATCATTTCAGAAGATTTCTTCGTTCTCAGTTTTCAACTTCGTCCTCCAAATATTCTTCATTGATGCCTCTTCGTTCGTCTCACATTCTTTCGGTGCTTGTTCAAGTATTCTTTAATCAGTTCGCGATCTCTTCGTTCTCGCCATTCTATTTTCCCCAAGAGTTTTATTCTTCCCGGAGATTCATTCTCTTGTATTCACTCCATTTTAATTCTTCACGGTGGTTTGTTCTCTTTCATCACTCTATTTTAATTCTTCCCGGTGGTTCGTTCCTTTTCTTCACTCGGCTTCAATTCTTTACGGTGGTTCTCTCAAGAGTTCTTCTCCGGTGTTATCATATCAATCCATTCTTTTATTCCAATCCTACCGGTGTTTCATGAAGATTTTCGCAAGTTCGCGATATATCCATCTTTAATCTTTTCAACGAGAATAAGTGATATGCGAATCCATTGCTTCTCATCAATTTAATTGGTGGAGGATAAGCATAACATAATTCTTATTCTTTGTATCAAGTTGATTTATTCCTTCCTTTGGAATTTATTCTTGATGAATAAATTCTAGTTCCAAGTGTTTTATTCTTTTCTTTTCCGGAGTTCAATGTTTTCTCGGTTATCTCGTCAGAACCCCGAATAATCATCGCAAGACTTATTCTTGTTCTTGAATCCTTCACTTCTACATTCATCATACTTTCGTTACCGGAGTTCTTCGTGGAGGTTCATCGCAATTCAAATCATTCGTCAATCGTTCATCTAATTCTTCTGGAGCAGCTCAAGCATTATTCTTTTGTCTCTCTCGAGCAATTAATTCTCCTTATTCTTTTGAAAGGGAGTCTTGCATTTCTTCATTCTCAGCTAATCCATCTTTTCGTTGTGGCAGAATATCACCTCAAGTTTCGGGATGATTTCCATAAGTCCACAACAAGTTAATTATTTTCGTTGTTGATTTTCAACAACTCCGTTCACCCTTTCTTCGCAAGGATGCTTTGAATTCATTCGTGGTGTAAGATGTCATCTTCTTCTCCGTCCTTTTTCATTGCAATTCTTCCGGAGGCATTGTGTTGTTGCTCTCGTCGAGTATCATTTCATCTTTTCAAGTTCTTGTTCCATTCCATTAATGTTCAACCGGTGTGCTATTTCTTTTAGTGGCCGGCTATGCTGCCGCGGAGCAACGCCCCCTACTATTCCCACCGCTAGCCAGGCCCTGCGGTGACGGCAGCCTCACACTGCAGCCGAACTAGTGAACCCTCGTACTCCTCTCCGCGCGGGCTTCCACTGTCGTGTCTTCCCCGGTTCCGCATCGTCCCCTTCCTAGACCTCGTCATCGTCCACTGCCCTAGTGCTCTCGGCGTGGCGTGGTCAACATGGTCAATGAACGACTTCCATCGGAAGAGTACTTTACGTGGAGAGGCTGACAGCTGGGTCCACAGCCACAGCAAGGAAGTGCCTTCTTTTTACGCGCAAAATAATTATTCCTCCACCTGACAGCGGGGACGCACCGGACGGGCCACCGTATTTCGCGAAAAAAACGTTTCCCCCTGATTGATAGGACCCACCATCTACATCTTCGCACGCAAGGAAGTGTGTCCGGGCAAAAGAATGATTCACTCCCCTGACTGCTGGGACCCACCAGCTACATCTTCGCACGTAAGGAAGTGCCTGACAGTCGGGACCCACCTGGTCGAAGCGTACGTAGCGTTGTCATTCTGGTCGCGAATGTGTACGTACATACTAGTCAATGTAGAGGCGCACACGTGTCGTAGTAGAGGCGCGCACGTAGCATGTACACGTATGTACAGCGGCCAGTGTGCAAGAAAGAAAATATGGCCACGTACGTACATACGGGCAGGGTCTCAAATGCCTACTCGCGCATACGTACGGCCAAGGCTCGTATACATGGCTAGGTCGGAACGGAGAAACAACGTCGTCATCATGTTCATGGGGAGCCAACTGGCTGGGTCGGAATGGAATGCGTCGTCGTGTTCATCGGGAGGGCTTGGACGGAACAACCGATGGAAACGAGGCTTGACATACCGCAGAACGGAGGAAACGGCCTTGTATTCGACCGACCACGGTCGAAACGGGATCCTGTTCATCGGGAGGGGTCTGGCGTACCACACAACGGAGGAAACATACCTCATACGGTCGAAATGGGGGTCCTGTTGATCGGGAGGGGTGTGGCATACCGCGAAATGGAGGAAACATACTTGTGTTGGAGCGCTACCGTCGAAACGGGGGTCCTGTTCATTGGGAGGAGTGTGGCGTACCGCAAAACAGGACTCCCCGGGATACTGTTCATCTGCACCGTCTACCCCCTCCAGCCTCCACAGGCTACTGTTCATCCACCGTCGACCTCCTCCTGCCTCCACCTACGACTGTTCAGCCACCACCGCGCGCTACTCCACCGGCTACTGTTCAACCAACCCTCTCTACGGGCTCCTATTCAACCACCCCTCCACGGGATACTGTTCATCTAGCCCTCCACCGTCTACTGTTCATCTAGCCCTCCACGGGGTGGTCCTATTCATACAGCCCTCCACAGGGTCCTGTTCATCCAGCCGCAACCGGCTCGATTGATCGGGGTCCTGTTCATCCAGAGGCAACACAACGGGGTCCTGTTCAGCCACCCCCACCGGGAAGTGTTCATCCAAACCCCCCCAACAACACTCACTGTTCATCCAGAGGCAGCATCGATCGGCTTCCGTTAGCAGCAGTAGCGAAGGAATCGCTCGATCAGGTTCAGTTAACAACCATCGATCGATCGCTCGGGTTCAGTAACGCGTAGCCTGCAGTGCAATTACTCGGGTTCAGTTAGAGCCCAATGCCTCGCTCGGGTTTAGTTAGAGCCCAACGCCTCGCACCCACGCGCGTGCGTGTACAAGAGAAACGCGCACCGCTCGGCCCCGACCACCCACCGTAACCGGGAACACCCCGATATTTTCCTCGCCCTCGCTTCTACCATGGTTTTTTCCATCATGGACGGCCCAAAGAATGTCATGCAGCTGCGTCTCTAGCCCGCCCTGGACGAAAAGCCAATTTTCTGTCATGATTTTTTGTCATAGAAGTAGGACCCCACCACATCTATGATGATACCGTGTTTTGTCACAATTATTGTCATAGAAGTGTCATAAGTACGACATAATTTTTTTCATTCGGCCCAAAATGTCATGGATGTGTCTTTTTTTTTGTAGTGTGATCCCTTGCTCTATGGTGGTGGCTAGGTCCTATTTATAGTGGCCTTGTTCCTCTTCCCAAATATCGGCGGGAAGGGATCCCACAATGGCCAAATTTGAAGAGGAACAACTAGTACAAGCTATCCTGACAAAAGCGGTCTTTGCCCGCCAAAGGCTCCGATGGTGACACCGCGTCGGGCTCCACGATGACCTCCATTCTGCCATCCTTACGGTCCTTGGTCTTGTTGAACCGATATGGAAACCTTTGCTTGATTCCTCGGGACTGTGCGCCTACGCTTGCCCCCTTGGCACCAAAGGGGAAACTAGTACACTACGCCTGCTGGCACCCGCCTGGCCTTGGTCGTCATGGCTCACATCACGTGAACCTCGCGAGGTGCGCCTTGCATAGATATCTCCGCTCCTCGGGAGCTAGCCTAGGGAGGCTTCCCCCAGGGAGGTCTTGCCATCGTCCGCCTCATGAGGCTTGGCTCCTCGCGAGGGTCTTGAGCTGTGGTTGCTGAAGCTGGGACGTACCAGGTCATCGAGGGAGCCACGTCACGGGCCGCAGGTAGGCAAGTCTGGGTACCCCCGTTCCGAGGACGCCGACAGGTTAGATGTGTTTTTGTGGTTTAAATTATTGTTTGTGCTAAGGAAAGCCTTTGGGATGATTTGGTTGATAGTTGGTTTGATTGTGTTGAAATTTAGAAACTTTTGCGTCCAGAGTTAGAATTTCTGACGATTACTGGAGTGCGATAAACTCTTGAATTTTTTACATGTAATCTGAATACAAAATGTCCACATTGTCCTAATTTTTCAGAATTTTCAAAGAGAAGTATGATAAAAAAATTGCGTCTTTACAGACTGTTCTGTTTTTGTTGTGTTATGTGCTTATTTTGATTGATCTATGGTTTCTTTTGAAGAGTTTTTGCCATGGAAAAGTTAGAGTATAGTAGATATAATAAAATTAGAAAATAGGAATTGGTTGGCTACAATACTTAGAGTAAAGATTAGTTTTGTTATACTAACGAATCTCACGAGGTTTTGTTGTGTTTTGTGTGATTAAAGTTTTCAAGTTTTGGGTGAGACCACGATGGCTGAAAGAATAAGGATTAGCAAACGGCTAAGCTTGGGGATGCCAGAGGCACCCCAAGATAATGTTCAAGAAGTATCACTAAGCTTGGGGATGCCCCTGAGTGGCATCCCCTCTTTCTTCTAACGAGCATCGGTATATTACTTGAAACTATATTTTTATTCGTCACATATTATGAGTTTTGCTTGGAGCGTCTTCTATGATAAGAGTCTTTGCTTGTTTTGTTTGCTATTTTGTCACAATCATCCTTGCTGTACGCACCAATTTGAGAGAGCCAAAACTAGGCTATGATTTGTTAGAATTGTTCTCTATGCTTCACTTTCTTTAGAGCTATGGAATTGTTCTAGTGCTTCACTTATGTATTTTTGAGCTTGGTGTGCTTTATTATTTTTGAAGAAATTCTCTCATGCTTGACTTAGATTAATTTGAGAGAAGAAAATTTTATGCTCGTGTTCTTCACTTATATTTGTTTGAGCTTATCAAAAGCAACATATAAAACCAGTCCCAGTATGATAGATATCCAAAGGGGATATAATAAAAACTTTCATGAAGATCATTGGAAAAAATAAACTTGATTCTTTGTAATAGTTTTGAGATATATGATAGTGATATGTGAGCCATGTTAATGAGTACTTATGTTTTAGTAAGAATATTGATGTTAAGGTTTGTGATTCCGTATGCAAGCACGAAAGTCAATAGTTATGCAATGAAATTACATCCTACTTATGGTGCATTATTCGGTGTTAGTTATGCTCAATGCTCGCTTATGTGATTTTTTGTCTCTTGGTTGGTCGCTTCTCAATCGATTCGCTAGCCTCCACTTGTACTATGTAGAAATACTACTTGTGCATCCAAATCCTAAAACCCAAGTTGTGCCAAATGAGTCCACCATACCTGCCTATATGCGGTATTCCCTTGCCGTTCTAAGCAAATTTGTATGTGCCATCTGTAAATTTCAAAATAAACTCATGTTTTGTGTGCCCGTACCGCTCATGAGGCAGTGAGGGGTGGCCGATATTTTTCCATGCTAGATGTGCTATTCTCAAGATGAGTGTTAATTCACTTGTCATTGCACGAGAGTAGGACAAAGGTATTAGGGATGCCTAGTCCCGAAAGAAAAAATAAATTTACTTTATGTTGTCAAATAATAAATTCCTTGGAAAGTGTTGGTCTGGAGGGAACTCGTGGATACGGTTAGCCATGGATTGTGAAAGAAAAGGTGGAAAAGGAATAAATTTTAATTTCTATTCGGGAACCGCCTATGATGTATCTAGCATGGAAAAGTTCTGAAAGCTCTAAGTCATTTTCGTTGACTGGAAAAGTATACCTCCCAAAATTATTTTTATCTCTTAATTTAAGCTTTGAGCTCTAGCACCTCTACAAATCCCTACTTCCCTCTGCGAAGGGCCTTTATATTTACTTTATGAAATTTTAATTTTATTTGAGTCTCCACCTTCTCTTATAAAGCACCAACTAAGGGGCACTATGATTGTACTTGAGCATTGGTTGTAGCTAATATGCGAGTGTGTTTCATGAATCGATCAATGATTGGGCATGATGGGCTAGGGATAACTTGCTTTAGTATTGATATTTTGAAAGACATGGTTATTTGTTGGTATGCTTGAGTATTGAAATCTTCAAGTGAAAACTAGACTATTGTTTTGAACCATATAAAAGTCCAAATGCCCATGCTATAAAGAAAATATATGTGATGAACATGATAGGCAGCATTCGACATCGGAAATTCTGTTTTTATCATTTACCTACTCGAGGACGAGCAGGAATTGCTTTGGGGTGCTGATACGTCTCCAGTGTATCTATAATTTTTGATTATTCAATGCTGTTATATTATCATTCTTGGATGTTTTACAATCATTTTATAATAATTTTAAATTATTTTTTGGGACTAATCTATTGACATAGTGCCCAGTGTCCGTTGATGTTTTTGCTTGTTTTTTACATCGCAGAAAATCAATACCAAACGGAGTCCAAATGCAGTGGAACGTTTTGTGGATTTTTTTGGACCAGAAGACATCCAGTGGGCCAGAGAAGCACCTGGGGGGTGCCCCGAGGGGGGCATAACCCACCAGGGCGTGGAGGTATTTATAGAGCGAAGAGGTCGTGCAGGAGGCCACAGAGGCGAGCACAACCCACCTGGGCGCGCCTGGCCCCCAAGGCGCGCCTAGGTGGGTTGTGCCCACCTCGATGGCCTCCTGCACCGCCTCTTCGCTCTATAAATACCTCCATACTCCAAAAACCAGGGGAGTCGACGAAATTTTCTTCCAGTCGCCTCAAGTTCCAAAACCACGAGATACAATCTAGAGCCCTTTTCCGACACTCTACCGGAAGGGAACACGATCACGGAGGGGTTCATCATCCTCATTGGTACCTCTCCGATGACGTGTCAGTAGTTTACCATAGACCTACGGGTCCGTAGGTAGTAGCTAGATGGCTTCTTCTCTCTTTGTATCTCAATACAATGGTTTCTTGGAGATCTATTTGATGTAATGACTTTGTGCGGTGTGTTTGTTGGGATCGAATGAATTGTGAGTTTATAATTAGATTTTCCTTGATTTAATATCCATTCTTGATTATTATAGCCTCGTATTTCTTCTTTGATATTTGGGTTTTGTTTCGCCAACTTGATCTATTTATCTTGCAATGAGAAGAGGTGCTTTGTATTGAGTTCGATCTTGCGGTGTCCTTTCCCAGTGACAGAAGGGGCAGCAAGGCAAGCTTGTATTGTTGCTATTAAGGATAAAAAGATGGGGTCTATTCAAATATGAATAGATATTGTCTACATCATGTCATCGTTCTTATTGCATTACTCCGTTTTTCCATGAACTTAATACACTAGATGCATGTTGGATAGCGGTCGATGTGTGGAGTAATAGTAGTAGATGCAGGCAGGAGTCGGTCTACTAATCTTGGACGTGATGCCTATATACATGATCATTGTCTTGGATATTGTCATAATTATTTGCTTTTCTACCAATTGCCCAATAGTAATTTGTCTACCCACCGTATGCTATTTTTCTCGAGAGAAGCCACTAGTGAAATCTATGGCCCCCGGGTCTATTTTCCTATCATATACTTTCAGATCTATATTGCTATTTGCTTTTTCCTCTATTTACAACTTTTATTTTCAGATCTACATTATCTAAAACACAAAAATACCTTGCTGCGTTTTATTTGCTTTTATTTGCATCTTTCATTCTACTACTATTTTATCAAGCCAACTTGGCAATTTCTAGCACCGTTACCCGAAAGGGATTGACAAACACTTTAACGTGTCGGGTTGCAAGTATTTGTTCTTTGTGTGCAGGTGCCATTTACATAGTATTGTGTGGTTCTCCTACTGGTTTGATAGCCTTGTTTTGATCGCTGAGGTAAATACCTACTGTAGCTGTGCTGCATCATCCCTTCCTATTTGGGGAAATACCGACATAGCTTCAAGCGACATCATGCATCTCCATGGATAGATCTTGCGTGAGCGTAGAAATATTTTGTTTTTCATGCAACGTTCCCCAACAAATGGTCCAAGGGAACCAGTCCCTACAAGGCCCATGCGCTTGGGAAGGAGAAACCCTAAGTGGAAGGGAGTCCACTTGCCTTGGGAGGGAAGTTTCCTCCCTTGGACGCCTCCTCTCCTTGTAGGAGGGGATAGGGCTACGCCCCCATCCCTCCCACACCCCTATATATAGCGGGGAGGGGGCACAAGGGCTGGACGCACCAAACCCAAGCCTCCGCTCTCCCGATAAGCCTCTAACCCGAGCCATGTTAGTGTTCCGCTGCCATTACCACCAACACGCTTTCAAGTTGGTTTAGATATCATCTACCTCCTCTCACTCGCTTGCTGGATAAAGAAGGAGAGGACACCGTCGAGCCGTACGTGTACTAAACTCCGAGGTGCCGTCCGTTTGGCACTAGATTGGATTGGATCATGATTAGATCGCGACGAGTATGACTACATCAACCGCGTTACGACGCTTTCGGTCTACAAGGCTACGTACACATACTCACCCCTCGTTGTTATGCATCTCCTAGATTAGATCTTGGGTGTTCGTAGGATATTTTTTTGTTTTTCATGCAACATTCCCCATCAGTGGTATCTAGCTCTATGCGTAGATGTATATGCACGTGTAGAACACAAAGAGTTGTGGGCATTGATGCTCAAATTGCTTACCTCTATTGTCTTATTCGGATTCGGCAGTATTGTGGGATGAAGTGGCTCATACCAACTGTCCTCGCACATGAGATCGGTTCCGACTCACATGCAACTTGTTTTGCATAAGGTGGCTATCGGGTGTCTGTCTCTCCTACTTTAGTTTAATCTAATTTCATGAAGGCGGTCCTTGTCGAAGGTTAAAAGACATCTTGATTATCACTGTTGTGGCTTTGCGTAGGTAAGAAGAAATTCTTGCTAGTTTCCCCAAGCAGCCACATAAAATTTGCAACAACAAAGTAGAGGACATCTAACTTGTTTTTGTAGGGCATGTTGTGATGTGATATATGTTGATGTATGATACATCTCTGTCGTATCTATAATTTTGATTGTTACATGCCAATATTTTTCAACTTTTACATACTTTTAGCAACAATTTATATGATTTATTTGGACTAACTTACTGATCCAATGCCCAGTGCCAGCTCCTGTTTGTCGCATGTTTTTGTTTCGTAGAAAATCCATATCAAACAAAGTCCATACGCTATAAAAATTCATGGAGAATTATTTTGGAATATATGTGATTTTTAGGGGTGGAATCAATGCAAACGGGGGCCCACAGTGCCCACAACCCAATAGGGCGCGCCACCAGGGCCCAGGCGCGCCTTGGTGTGTTGTGCCCTCTTCGAACGTCAGTTGGATCCCTTCTTCTGGCGCAAGAAAGATAATTTATGGAAAATAAAGTGTAAAAATTTCAGCGTAATCGGAGTTACGGATCTCCGGGAATTTAAGAAACGGTGAAGGGTGAGATCTGGGACGCGAAACAGAAGAAGATAGAGAGACATATCCA
>LR738713.1:343845890-343898649 GCA_902687465.1 Secale cereale
TCCAATGCCCAGTGCCAGCTCCTGTTTGTCGCATGTTTTTGTTTCGTAGAAAATCCATATCAAACAAAGTCCATACGCTATAAAAATTCATGGAGAATTATTTTGGAATATATGTGATTTTTAGGGGTGGAATCAATGCAAACGGGGGCCCACAGTGCCCACAACCCAATAGGGCGCGCCACCAGGGCCCAAGCGCGCCTTGGTGTGTTGTGCCCTCTTCGAACGTCAGTTGGATCCCTTCTTCTGGCGCAAGAAAGATAATTTATGGAAAATAAAGTGTAAAAATTTCAGCGTAATCGGAGTTACGGATCTCCGGGAATTTAAGAAACGGTGAAGGGTGAGATCTGGGACGCGAAACAGAAGAAGATAGAGAGACATATCCAATCTCGGAGGGGCTCTCGCCCCTCCGCCGCCATGGAGGCCATGGACCCGAGGGGGAACCCTCCTCCCACCTAGGGAGGAGGCCAAGGAAGAATAAGAAGGAGGGGGGCTCTCTCCCCCTCTCTCTCGGTGGCGACAACACCAACTTGATCCCCCTCTATGCAGTGGTGTAACACCTCTTTCCCCCGCTGTAATCTCTACTTAAACGTGGTGCTCAACACTATATATTATTTCCCTATGATATGTGGTTATCCTATGATATTTGAGTAGATCTGTTTTGTCCTATGGGTTAATCGTGATCTTCTTTGGTATGATTGTATATTTTATTTATGGTGCTGTCCTGCGGTGCCCTTCGTTCTCTTGCAAACATGAGCGGGCCCCGCTGTAGGGTGCTGCAATATGTTCATGATTCGCTTATGGTGGGTTGCGAGAGTGACAGAATCTTAAAACCGAGTAGGTGGGTTGTTTCGTATGGGATAAAGAGGACTTGATACTTAACGCTATGGTTGGGTTTCACGACCTTAATGATCTTTAGTAGTTGCGGATGCTTGCTAGAGTCCAATCATAAGTGCATATGATCCAAGTAGAGAAAGTATGTTAGCTCATGCCTCTCCGTCATATAAAATTGCAAGAATGATTACTGATACTTGTTATCGATTGCGTAGGGATAAATGAATTTCTTGTTGACAAAAGATGTCCACTTTTACTGCCTTGCAATTTATTCGTAGTTTTATTCTCGCAAAGTACTCCTAGTTTCATACTTGTTCTAGGTAATGCAAACATTAAGTGTGCACAGAGTTGTATCGGTGGTCGATAGAACTTGAGGGAATTTTTGCTCTACCTTTAGCTCCTCGTTGGGTTCGACACTCATACTTATCAAAAAAGGCTACAAACAATCCCCTACACTTGTGGGTTATCAAGACCTTTTTCTGGCGCCATTGCCGGGGAGCAATAGTGTGGGGTGAATATTCTCGTGTGTGCTTGTTTGCTTTATCACTAAGTAGTTTTTATTTTGTTATTGTTTTCTATCTTTAGTTATGGGTAGGAAATACAAAATACCAAAAAAAATAGTGGTACCTACTGAACCAATGGTTGAAGAACCACGCAAAATCTATCACACCACTGAAGCTTTTTACTTGGATCATCTTCGATCCCTATGTGCCCGAGCTGAAACCCCAACTAGCTTAGTTGAGGGAAAATCATTAGATGAGCATGCTTGTTATGTGCGACACCGCTTATCTCAAAAAGGGAAACTTTTATGGCGTCATATTAATACTTTCAAGTGCTATGCTTGGAATTTATGTGAAATAGATGATTTTACTTGTTGTTCTGAGGACCCTAAGAAACACCTTCCTTACCAATGTGAGTTTAGTGATAATGGAATCATATCTTCTTATGCTAAGGGTGTTTATAATTACTTTGATGTTCAACAAATTGAAGAATTTGTTGCTTTTGAGGGTGCTTATGAAATTGGTTCTTTGATTGAAAAGTATGATGCTACTCTTTACGAATCTGAAAATTGTGACATACTTAAATATTGCTATGGTAACTATGCTTCCAATGCTTATATTAAACCATATATTGAGCACTTCTCTGTTGTCAAAGAAGAGATTAATATTTTGCAAAAGTCCATGGAAGAAGAAATTGATAAAACTATGAGCTCATTGGATTAAAAAGATGAGGAGGAGAGCAAAGAACAAAAGGATGAAGAACAGATTAGCTACCCGTGCCCATCTTTTGATGAGAGTAACTCTTTATCCCATACATTGTTTAATTTCCCTTCTAGTTTACCGAATGATGAATGCTATGATCACGTTGATTCCTTTGAAATATCCATTTTTGATGATGCGTGCTATGCTTGTGGCCATGATGCCAATATGAATTATGCTTATGGAGATGAACTTGCTATAGTTCCTCATGTTAAACATGAGATAGTTTCTATTGCAGCCACACATGATAGTCCTATTATCTTTTTGAATTCTCCCAACTACACTATATCGGAGAAGTTTGCACTTATTAAGGATTACATTGATGGGTTGCCTTTTACCATTGCACTTAATGATTTTGATGAGTATAATATGCATGTGCTTGCTGCTCATACTTGCAATTATTATGAGAGAGGAACTACATCTCCGCTTCTCTATGTTTTCAACATGATAAAATTGCAAGAAACTAATTATACTATGCATTGGCCTTTACTTGATGTATATGAATTTTTCTTGTATGCTATGCCATTGCATAGGAAGAGAGTTAGACTTCGTTGTTACATGACACACATCACTTTGTGCTCACTACTAAATGCCAAATCATTGCTAATTAAAATTAGCTTTGATATACCTTGTGATCCGGGTGGATTCATTACTTGAGCACTATATGCCTAGCTTAATGGATTTAAAGAAAGCGCTGCCAGGGAGACAACCTGGAAGTTTTAGAGAGTCATTTATTTCTATTGAGTGCTTTTATAAAGTTTACAAAAAATTATAGACGGGAACTTAAAACTTTTTCAAAAAGAGAAGCGATTGAAAGGTGATGCATTGCGGAAGTGAGGGTCAACCTTGAACACTTGTGTTTATGCTCATGGAAACAATGTATAATATTTCACGAAAGTTCTCACAAAAATAATTATCCCCTTGTACAATTCCATTGTATTATAAAAATAATGAGCCAAGATTTGCCTTTAGGATGATTAGATTGCTTGTTGGTCTGTGCGGTGCAAAACAGAAAGTTTGGTTGTAGTGCGCGATTTTACATTTTTTACTGGAGCATCAAACGGTCCTGAAACTTTTTTCACAGTCTTTCTATACACATTTTTTATTTTGTCCTAATTTTTCAGAATTTTTAGAGTTACAGAAGCATGGTGAATGTTCAAATATTTCCAGACTGTCTTGTTTTCACAGATTGCTGTTATAGCTTCATTATTTGTGTATGTTTGAATTCTTGTTCAAGTCTCCTTGACTTGGGGCCATAGGATTGTGATAGCATACAGTGGGTAATGTTTGTTTATAATTATAAAATAATGTTAGAGCAGTACATGATGGGATTTCATTGATCATATGCACTAACCCCGCCACTAAAAGTTCGATTAAGTTTTGTGTGGATGAAGTGTTCAAAGATCGAGGAGGTCTCGATGTGAGGAGAAGGAGGAGAGGCAAGAGCTCAAGCTTGGGGATGCCCAAGGCATCCCAAGTAAATATTCAAGGAGACTCAAGCGTCTAAGCTTGGGGATGCCCCGGAAGGCATCACATCTTTCTTCAACAAGTATCGGTATGTTTTCGGATTCGTTTGGTTCACATGATATGCGTAAATTCTTGGAGCATCATGTGCTTTTTATTTTTCTTTTGATAATGCACCATGCTGGTATGAAATAGTCCTTGGCAAATTTATAGAATGCTCATTTTACTTCATGTGACGCCCGAGACCGACGTCCCAGAAGATTCCAGAAGATTCCAGATGTTCCGGGTTGCCCGTGTGTTTCTTTTGAGCTTGTGTTATTTTTTTTGCATTGCATCATGTCATCATGCCATCATGTCTTATTTTATTTTGCATCTCAACCTAAATAAACCGTGTGGACCTTCGGTCCATTTAAATCGAGGGAAGGATGTCTTCTCTTTATAACATATAAAAGCCTCTCAATATTATTAGGGAGCTATTATAAATAAATATTCCATTCGTTGGAATTCACCGTAACACACTTGCACAATTTCCCCATGCCTTCTCTTTCGCATTCCTTGCCTCAAACCTTGTCAATGTTTATTTTCCGTCGTATCGGGGTTCTTCCAAAAACCCTCCTTCTATTTTATTTAAATTCCTGACATTTTTGTGAGTCCAGGGATTTTTACCCTATGCCTTAATCCTATTCAGATCACCTCCTTCCTTTTCTTTCTCCTTGCTGTTTTATTTTTCTTTTCTTAAAACAACATCAATTTAAAAACAGAGAGCAGCCGCAGCTGGCCCAGCATCTGCAGCTGGCCCAGGCCGGCCCAACCCCTCCCTCTTGGCGCAGCCACCATGCCTCCCTCTCCTTCCAACCGGCTCAGGCCCAATTCCCTCTGGCCCAATTCCTCCTTCCCCTTGGGCCTCCCAGGCCGCAGCCCACCAACCAGCTCCCTCGACCCCGCTAACCCTAGCTTCGAGCCCCGATCGCTCGTCCCTCTCCCCCGTTTCCTCACGCCGCCACCCTCTCCCATCTCGATCCCGAGGCCCCAGCGCCCGATCGCCTCGCACTTCCCTTCTCACCTCGATTCCCCTCGCACCGCACCCAGTCCCCTTCGTCTCCCTCACTCACCCCTCACCACCGCCGCGCAGGCCCTTCGCTAGCCGTCGCCGGCCGCCGCGGGGATCCCCTCCTTCCTCCTACGCCCGTCCAGCCAGGGCCCCGATCACGCCCGGCCTCGTCCTCCCTCCGGCTTCGTTCCCCTCGCGTTGGCCACCTCCGTCGCCAAGGCAGGACCCGCGCCAGGGCTGCCGCTCCCCTCGCCCCAGGAGCCCCGGCGCCCCTCCTCCGTCGCCTCCTCTGCGCGCCGTCGAGGCCGCGGCACCAGGGCCGGCCGGAGATGCGCATCGAGCGCCCTCCTTCTTCCTCGACGCCGGCCAGGCCCGGCGACCCGCCGGCGTGCCCCTGCCTCCCCTCCCGACGCGGAGCCCAGCAGCGGCCACGCCCCTTTTCCCTCGACGCCCGGAGCCGTCGTCCCGCAGCCTGCGGCTCCCTCCGTCCGCGCCGTCGTCGACATGGTCCCGTGCCTGCTGCATCCTCCCTCCCGTGGCCCGAGCGCCGCCCTGCTGCGACCTCCGTGCGCCGCCCCGGCCCCTGTCCAGCAGCCCGGCCGCCCCGTAGCTCCAAGCGTGGCCTCATGCCTCCTTGGACTGTTCCGTCGTGCTGTTGTTGTTTGTTTGTTGTATTGCCATGTACTGCTGCTGTTTTTTTTTTGTTTTCGTCAAGTGCACGAGGACCTCAAGTTTTGGCAAGTTCAACTACACGATGAAACGACAAGTACCCCTCCGATGCAAGTACGTCTACGAACCGGAACGACTACGCAAGATGACACGCCAAGTACCACGACGACCCGAACGACTACCATCGCCGTGTACCACTACCGTCGCCCGGAAACGAGGAATTCGCCAAGTACCACGACACAATGACGTGAACCACTACTTCCTCTCCGATGAATGAGAACAACTACTTCCCTCTACGGCATGTACCACTACCGTCGCCCCGTGTACCGCGACTCGTGTACCACTACTTCCACTACTACGCCTTCTTCCTCGACGAACGGAACGACTTCTTCCTCTACGCTCTCGAACCACCCCGAAACGAGTGTTTCGAAGGTATAACCCGAGACGTGACCCGTGAGATGCTTGTTGTGTTGTATGAGCTGTTCTCGTGTGTGCACCGTGTCCGTTTCATCTTTTGTCATGTTCCTCGGTTGCCTCGTGGCCGACCCGTGGGAACCCGGTAACGGGATCGCCCCACCTTTCATCTTGTTTGACTCACTCACGCCATCTATCTTTTGCACCGGACTCTCAACGAGATACCGGAACCGATATGTTGCCGTGGCATCATTTTCGGAATCGTTGCCGTGGCCCCCTTTTCTTCCACCACGGTGACGATACTTCATATCTTCTTCTTGCTAACCTTTTAATAAAAACTTGCATAAAACTTGATCATGTCATCCGCATCATGTTAACAACATTGATATGTGTGAATTGTTGTTGCTTTATAATTATTTAAACATGCTCATGGGGATTTTCCGGATATGTTGTTGTTATTTCCGGCCTCATTTAAAATGTCTAAATAGTGTAGTTTTACTTGCTTCACCTCTTTCCATGTTAAAAACATTTAATCTTGTCTTGTAAATAAACGAGAGTCAATTAAATAATTAAATGTGGTGTTTCGTCAATATGCAACTCGTTGCATATTGAGCTCCACTTAACTTGTAGTTTTGTTTGTGCACTTTGCCATGCCATGCATATTTAAACCGGACATGCATCATACTTGCTTGTGCATCGTATGCCATGCTTATGATTGTGTGTTTACCGTGTTGTTTCTTTCTTTCCGGTTTGCTTCTCTTGATAGCTTCGGTTTCGTTCCGGAGTTGTGAGGATTCGCTCGACTGTGTTGCTTCGTCTACTTCTTGGATCCGTTCTTCTCCCTTGTGGAATTCCAGGCAAGATTACCGAACCCGGATACCATTACTATCTTTGCCTATTGCTAGTAGTTCCGCTCTATAGTTTTGCCTCGATGTCCATGTCTTTCTTGTCAGCCTCCTACTTGTAACCATGAACCTGTTTAACCACCCTACCTATGCAAACCGTTGCTTGGCTAAGTACGCTTCGCTCAGCCCCTCTTATAGCATTGTTAGTTGCAGGTGAAGATTGAAGATGCTTGCTTCATGTTGAAGTTTGGTTGGGTTATATCACACTATATAAATGCTTAAATGAAATCATCTATATACTGGCAGGGTGGAAGGCTAAGCCTTTTGCTTGGTGTTTTGTTCCACTCATGCCGTTAGGAACCGTATAAACCGGTGTTATGTTACTTGATTATGCGTTCCTAACACGGTTGGGGTGTATGGGACCCCCTTGATAAACCGCTAAGTGCTAAGTCTTTTCCAGCAAGTCCCAACATTTGGTACTATTTGCCTCATAATAACAACTTAATTAATTAATTAAATTTGCATAGGGGGTCGCTCCCTCGAGGATTCTTAATTCTACATAGCAGGGGGGGCCAATGCCGATGGTATTGGTCCCAAACGGGGAGTCTGCGGGAACCACCACGGAGAAACTCGAGGATTGGGTCCTGTAGAATCGCCCATCCGGTCGTGTCCTGAGACTTAGATACGCGCGGCTACTATCAGGGTGTCGACACGCCGGGAGGATTTGCTGGATTAGCCTTACCTTAGTTCGGTTTAACTTGAGCACGGGATTCCGAGAATACTCGGGTCTTCCCACCTATGGAGTTGTGACTCCGCGGATCGTGGGCTTGTAATGGGTCAAGTTGGAACACCCCTGCAGGGTTTGAACTTTCGAAAGCCGTGCCCGCGGTTATGTGGCAGATGGGAGCTTGTTAATATCCGGTTGTAGATAACTTGACACAATGTTTCAATACACTACCAGCATGTGTACCGTGACTGTCAATTTCCGAATAGGGATTCGGGAGTTGAACACGGTGGGGTTAAGTTTGACCGGCTTTAGTTAGGATCACTTCATGATCATCTTTCGACCGAAGCACTTCTCTTCTCGCTCTCTTTTACGTAAGTTAGTGCTAGTTGCTGCTGCCGACTCTTGTTGTTCCTTCACCTCTTGTTCTTTCTTTAGCCTTGTCCTCACCCAAGGCTTGAATAGTCTTGTTACCCGGGAACGGGATTGCTGAGTCCTCTGTGGCTCACAGTTACTTCACCACACCAGATGCAGGTTCAGCCGAGTTTGATGCAGGAGCTGGTTCAGTACTTCACCGGGAGCTCGATGAAGAGTTTGGCCGTTTGCTTGTGATGTTTTCGACGATCAGTAGTGGTTTCTACTAGGATTCGATCCTGACCTGTGGCTTTATGTTGTTTTGGTATCTTTCTTTTGATCTTCGCCCGTAGTCGGGTTGTGATGTTTTGAATGATGTCTTGGCTTATGTATTGTATTGTGTGAAGTGGCGAGTGTAAGCCAACTATCTCATTTTGCAATTTAATCCCTCTTTTACATGAGTCGTGCAAAGATACCAAACTTGAGATCATTCTAGGATGGGCTTATACCTTTAAGTCGTGCCTCGACACGTAGGAGGTATAGTCCCATCCTGGGCATTACACTTCACTTATATCGTTTGAGTATGGCTTTATAGACTGCTTCATGTGCTTCACTTATATCATTTGAAGTTTGGATTGTGTGTTTCTCTTCACATAGAAAACTGATGTTCGTAGAATGCTCTCGTGCTTCACTTATATTTATTAGAGCATGTTCTTTTGTAGAAAGAATTAAACTCCCATGCTTCACTTATATCTATTTAGAGAGTCAACAAGAATTAGTCAATTGCATGGTTAGTTATAAAATCCTACATAAAACTTATGGATCACTGAATATGATATGTTTGATTCCTTGCAATAGTTTTGCGATATAGAGATGATAATATGTGGGAGGTACTAGTGGATGATTGTGTTTAGTAAGATATTGGTGTTAAGGTTTGTGATTCACAAAGCATGCATGTATAATCTCTCGTTATGCCGGGAATTTGGAGCGCAATTTATGCTTGGTTGTCCATCTTTGTGTGAAAGTCGGGGGCGCGCGATGGTTAACTCCTACCAACCTCCCCCCTAGGAGCATGCGTAGTATTACTTTTCTTCGAGGGCTAATAAAATTTTGCAATAAGTATGTGAGTTCTTTATGACTAATGTGAGTTCATGGATTATACACACTCTCACCCGTCCACCATTGCTAGCTTCTCTAGTGTCGCGCAACTTTCGCTGGTGCATAAACTTTATTAAACCTTCCTCAAAACAGCCACCATACCTACCTATTATGGCATTTCCATAGCCACTCCAAGATATATTGTCATGCACTTCCATCATATAGTTGACTTGAGCATTCATTTCCATCATATAAAGTCATACTATGTTATAGGTATCGAGTTGTAATTTTTATTTCTATTGAGTTATAAGTAAATAGAAGTGTGATGATCATCATTATCCATTATTAGAGCATTGCCCAAATAAGTGAAGGATGATGGAGACCATGATTCCCCCACAAGTCGGGATGAGATTCCGGACAAAGAAAAGAAAAGGAAACAAAAAAGAGAAAAAATAGAGAAAAGGAAAAAAGAAAAAAAAGAAAAGAAAGAGAAGGGGCATGCAAATTCCACAAATGTGCTTTAATGTAGCACCATGTTTTTCATATAGAGAGTCTCCTACGTTTTCACTTTCATATACTAGTGGGAACTTTTCATAGTAGAGTTTGATGCATACCCACTTAGTTTCATATTGAGCTTTCATACACTTATAGCTCTTAGTGCATCTGTTGCATGGCAATCGACGATGTGCCTCAGATTTATTCTGACAAGTGGTATCAAAGCTAGGTTGTTCGAAGGTGTTGTTGTGTTGATCTGGAGGAGGTTTTGGGGAGATTGTGACTATGGAAGCTAGTTGATGGCTTTGTCGACGGGATTTTATCTTGGTGATCGCGTGGGACACGACAAGAGAGAGCAACAAGACGATCTGGTCCAAAACAAGAAGCAATTGGAAGCTGACGGAGTTCTCGTTGAGATCGGAAAGCAGCGGTTGCAACAAGCGTCGGATTAGTGGACAGTCTGCATGAGTGTTGTGACAGCAAGGGACGTGCGGCGATCAGTCAGCAGCTCGATCGAGCGAGCATGGATGCGCGCACGTGTGGCAGCGTGTGCTTATCGATCACAAGGTGCGACTACAATCTGGAGGCACGCTTGGCAGGCCAAGCAGCTGAAGCCGAAGTGCACACGCGGTGGGCTGGCCCAGCGGGGCTAGCTGGTGTATGCACATGTTGTGCTTGTGGATCAGGCGCGGCTTCCAGCAGCGTACATGCCATGCAACGAGACTCGGCCAGGAGCTAGCACGCAAAGAAAAAAAATACATAGATTTGTTGAAAAAAAGAATTGCCAAGGCCATGTGTGTACCTGGGCAGTTTTGGATTTAATCCTTTTCCTGCTAAGGTGCACGGAGAAGATACAACATGAGCAAATAAAGACAAGGAAAATTATGCATGTCGCATGGATGTTTTTCAGGGTTGATTTGCTGAGAGGGCTTGAAACACATGGATGGGCTACAGAGGGCGCGGGCAAGCGCGACATGAGGATCATGATTAACAGGGCGTCGATTAATGCATGGTATGTGCTTGAAACACGATGTAGGGTGAAACATGGTTGCAGTCGGGCAAGTTCGACTAGGTCGGACTAGACAGTCTGACGGATCGACGCGAGTCGGTTGGTACAGAAGACGGTGGTGGAATCGGCGCTGACGACATAGGAGTGTGATACTGATGGTGACCGACTTGTGGGCGTGAAACACTTGGCGTAGGCCCGAGGGCTAGTGTAGTTTGACAAGACTATGGCGCGATGTTGGTTCAAGATGGTGCACACGGATCTTGGAGTCGACGGAGCGCGAGGGTGGACTGATCATCTACCATGGAGTCATGTTGAAGGTGGAGCTGGATTGAGGGGCTATGGTGTAAGGATCCAAAGAATCGAAGCCTATTTCTGCGAGGACGGTAAAGTGAGTGACACGTAGTTCAGATTGGAGCCTATTGGTCTGCTAAAAGAGTGAAACTCGTCATCAGTTGGTGATGATAAGTGGTACTCTGTAGTGGGGGTTTATTAGTGTGGGTTCTCGACCCTTGAGACTCGGCCGGGACAGCAGAAGCTCGACGCGGTAATAGTGGCGAGGCGCGCGGCACACACGGAACATGGAGACATGCCAGGGCTCTGGTGGTCACCCATGTGGTGAGACAACTATGAATATCACTCGTGATGACTACAAGCAATGGTGAAATTCCTTCAAGTTTCAGATAGGCGGTCAAGAAAGAAGCGGTGATCTTGAGTTCAGGTAACTCTTATGTATGACACCTAATATGTGCGTTAATCACTTTCACACGAGTCAGTGATCAGTGTGTGATGTCATTGGAGTGATACTCTGGAAGTTGGGAGAAAGGACAAGAGTAAACATGAACTTAATTTGGCTCGAGTGTTGAATGTGGTCAAGAAAAGGAGGCACTATAAGTTGCAGGTGGAGTCACATGGAGTCTTTGGAGTAGCAGCGGTACTCATGGGATAAGCTCAAGTCCAATGTACATGGAAATTTGACGCATCAACAAATTCAAGGTGGTGGAGAATATTCGCCAAGGTGGAGTTCGATAGAGTTGCGTCGAATATTGTGTACAAGGTAGGTTACAGTTGGACTTGTAGTTGTATTGTGTTTAGATAGGATATGGAGTCGTGTCTTAGTAGGACACTTGTATCCTAGGCGTCTCATATATAGCGAGGGTGGACACACGGTATAACCTATGCCAACATAATAGCACAAGAATGCAGGGGAAGCCGGCGACATGTGCCACCGTCCAGGGCGATCGAGTGTGGTATTGTAGTGGTGTCATGGGGAGGAGCGCCCATAGTCAGGCCATGGGGATGTAGCCATCCCGGTGAGCCTCGTTAACAAATCTCAGTGTCGTGCTTGGTCCTCGGACGATCGACGATGTGCCTCGGATTTATTCTAGCACATCACGAGGTGCTTCGAAACGACGAACTTTTGCAATGATGCATACTTAGGGAGAACACAGTTTCTTGAAATTAAGTGAAGGGATCGTCTTATAATGCTACCGTCATCCTAAGAAAAATAAGATGATAAAAGGATAAACATCACATGCAATCAATATGTGACATGATATGGCCATTATCATCTCGTGCCTTTGATCCCCATATGCAAAGCACCGGCGTGATCTCCATCGTCACCTGCATGACACCATGATCTCCATCATCGTGTCATCACGTGGTCGTCTCGCAACCTATTGCTTCGACAACTATTGCTAACACATAGCAATAGAGTAAATCAATTACATGTCGATTAATAAATTAAAGCCAACCATATGGCTCGTGCCGGTTGCCAAACTCATCGGCATGCAAGTCGTTAACCTATTACAAAACATGATCATCTCATACATTGATAACCCACAAGTGTAGGGGATCGTTTGTATCCTTTTTCGATAAGTAAGAGTGTCGAGCACAACGAGGAGCTAAAGGTAGAACAAATATTCCCTCAAGTTCTATCGACCACCGATACAACTCTACGCACACTTAACGTTTGCTTTACCTAGAACAAGTATGAAACTAGGAGTATTTTGCGAGAATAAAACCACAAATAAATTGCAAGGCAGTAAAAATGGACAACTTTTGTCAACAAGAAAGTCATTTGTCCCTAGGCAATCGATAATAAGTAAAACATACTTTCTCTACTTGGATCAGATGTACTTATGATTGGAACTCTAGCAAGCATCCGCAACTACTAAAGATCATTAAGGTCATGAAACCCAACCATAGCATTAAGTATCAAGTCCTCTTTATCCCAAACGCAACAACCCACCTACTCGGGTTTAAGCTTCTATCACTCTCGCAACCCACACTACAAAAAAATACACTTCCGTGATGATACATGTTTGTCACAGTAGGTCACGTTTTCTGTCATGCATGTACATCCATGACGATTTTATGACAGAATCAAGATAGTCATACCTGTGTTGTTGTAGAAGTGTTCCATGACATTACCAAAATTATCATCACGGAAGTGTCCACTTCCATCACGATAAATCGCGCGTCACATAAGTGCTTTCATCAAGGGTGACCGACACGTGGCATCCATCGTAAAGAAACGCCGTTAAGCTATCGGGGCCAGTTTTGGATCCGATAACCCGCTAACAGCCCCGACCAATGGGGATTTTCCACGTGTAAAATCATCATTGGCTGGAGGAAACACGTGTTGGCTCACTGTTGGGACTGATGTCATTCACTCATTGGACCCAAAGCGCCTACGATACGTCGAAACGTGGCACGGCCCAACAGAGGCCCATTCCTGTGAAAAGGCCGGCCCGTTTGACTTGGTCAAAAGGTGGCGGGCCGGCCCACGGCAAGCCTGTTAACGGCTTGTTTGCATATAGCCCATTTACAGCCCGCTAACCTAGGGCCCGTTTACGGCCTATCCGAATTAGTCCCAATAGCGTCATATGGGCTGTCCAATATAATTCCAGCCCGTTTTAACTTCCAGCCCATGTATGGCCCATGACGTCTTTCGGCCCATATGAGGCCCTTATTACTCTCGGCCCATTAACGGCCCGTGTTAAAACTGGCCCGTAATGAACAGTGTATCACTTTATACCCATTAACGGTCCATTATTCCGTTGGGCCATTTCCAGCCCATGTTATCTTTCGGCCTTCTCAGGGCCCACTTATTCTTGGGCTCATTTCCAACATTCATTTACTTTCGGCCCGTTACTGTAATTTCCTGCTTGTGGGCCAAATACAGCCCATGGTTACAGTCGGCCCGTTTGTTGCCCGTTAATACGTTGGGCCATTTTCATAGCGTCATCAAATACGGCCCATTTATTCTTGGGCTCATTTCCAGCATTCGTTTACTTTCGGCCCATTACTGTCATTTTCTGCCTGTGGGCCAAATACAGCCTGTGGTTACAGTCGGCCCGTTGGTGGCCCGTTAATACGTTGGGCCGTTTTCATGGCGTCATCAAATACGGCCTTTTAGCGACGGCCCGTTATGGTCGGCCCATGAACGGACGATTTCAACTCTACCCCATTTACGGCCGTAATGTGGTCTGTTATTGGCCCATGTTTGGCCAACCGATCATACGGCCCGTAGAAGGCCCATTGATGATATGACCCGTAGAAGGCCCAGTGATGATACGGCCCATAGAAGGCCCATTTTGTCAATGACCCGTAGAAGGCCCATTGTTTCTACGACCCTTAGAAGGCCCATTGTTTCTACGGCCCGTAGGAGGCCCATGTTAACTACAGTAAATATGTAGCCCATTGTTAATGTGGCCTAGTTTTTAATAAATAGGTTATTCCGGCCACTAGCAAACCGCGGAAAAAGAACAGCACTGACTACAAGAAAACAAATAAACAAGACAATAAGGAAATAGATAAGCAAGCAATTAACGCTATCCTATTACCGCTATTACACATATTACATCCACTTGGCATCAAAGTTTGCCACCAGTGCAAATATAGGGAACAAAGCAGCATATTACATACACTGGCCATCAAAATTGGCCACCAGTGCAAATAAACGCGGCAGCAAAACATGAGCATAACAGAAACAACTTCAGAAGAGCTCAAGAAACATGGTATCCACCATGCTGGCAATAAGCTTAGCAAGCTTATTAGCTTTGTCCTGTTTGGTGCTAAAATCCTCCATCGCTTGCTGTTGCACCAGAAAGTATGCATCTAAATGCTCCAGGGACTTCCACAGTCCTTCCGCTTCTTGTCGCAGCACAGCCGATCGATGTCTTTCAGCTTGTAGTTGAGACTCAAGAAACCGAACTGATTCAGATAGTGATTTTGAATAGCTTGTGCAAGCGGTAGTGGCTAGTAACTCCAACACTAAACCAAGACAGGACTTTGGGGTTGTCTCACTGTCTTTGAGATAGTCTTCCTTAGCTATTTTATCAGCTTTGTTGGAGACCAACAAGGATGTGTCACTATCCCGAACCTTATCTGCATTACTTCCTTTACCATTGCTTAATAAGGCACTCTTCCCCAATATTCTGTCAGCATTCTAAAAGAAGAAACAAGCAGACACATAACAGTTTAGCATGTACTAGTATATGAAACTCATTTCGGTGAACCAGTTCATTAGTAAGGTGGACAGGGTTAAACTATCAAGTCTTCTATTGCTAAGAACTAGTACATAATAAAAGCATCAAACAAACATATATCTATGTCCTATGGTCACTGCATTGTCTTGCCAAATCAAAATAGAGACACGGTTCAAATCATATCGGTTCAATACAAAGCAGCAGTGAAAGAATACAAAGCGTGGGAAACTACACGGCACAACAAGATTTCATATGGGTACCACGGGTCTACACGTACAACAACACTATTTGCTTTGTTGTGATGCTAATAATGTGCATGATATGAGAAGTCAAATGTATACACAATTGAAATTGAAATCAACAAAGCTATTGATAAGATCAAGCCTATTAAAGAAACATGCGTGAACATACCTGCTGTCCCATTGGAGTTTCGATTGGATCCTAAAATTTAAAAATAAGTTTGTATGAGTAAATACAGTGATACAAGAGCAAAGCAATATGCACGATAGCAATCATAGTTAAAAAATGCGCGCCTAAGCGAGCGCTTAAGCGCGCCTAGGCTCTAGGCGTTGGCGAAACGCATTGCGCATAACTATGCTTAATCTATGCATAACCATGCATAAGCATGCGCTTTGGCCAGTAAAGCGCAAGTCGGTGACAAAAAGCACAATTAACGCGTAGCACTTTTTGGAACTATGATAGCAATGGAATCTTAAATTAGAACATTTGTTCTTCAGGTTTAGGCACTTGTTCAACATGAACAAAGTACAATAATACGCAAGAATATAGTACTTAAAAATAGAAAATTGACTCATAGACCTAACCACATTCTTGGTTCGGGACCAGTACAGAACAAGGCGTTCCCAGTCATCATCCAGTAAATGTGTCTCAGGAGAACATAAGGGAATTTGATGAGTTTCTTTGCCAGTGAAGTATGTTCTCTTCAGGTAATTCCGATACTGCCACCAAGCATTCTTGAAGATAGCAGAGGTATTAGCACGGGTTACCTCATCCCGAGTTTCCAAATCGGTCCTTCTCTATAGAGAAAAATGAGAAAATTTGTTGTATTATAACCATCATGGAGGTAGGATGTATGGGACAAAGCAAAGTAATTGCCATGAATAACATTACTTACACATAACTCCTGGACAAACACCTGCAACTGGCATTTTCCTTCATCTTCGGTATAATATTTCCAAGATGAGAAGATACGCACATACGATTTAACAACATCAAATGCGATAGATGCTAAAGTACGACTAGATGGTTGTGCTTCCACCACAGGAATAGGTGTACTAACTGGTGGAGTTGGGGTTCGCCGTGGTAGTACTAGCCCTTTGGGTACTGGAGCTGCCTTACTAACTGCTCTTGTTTGGGATCTCTGTGGTGGAGATGGTGCTGTGTCAACAGGAACTGGGTTACTATCTACAGGGGTTGGGGTTAGATTGGGTGAAGCTGGTTCTCTGTCCATCGCAGTAGGGGTACAATCTGCAAGAGTTTGAGTTATGTGTGGTAGGGCTGGTTCTCGTGCATGTACAACCGGGGTGCTATCTCCACCAAGAGGTAGCACTTTTTATTTGAAGACCGTGTTTTTAGTCCGCTAGATGCTGGCATCACCCGCTCCAATTCAAATGGCTGATAAACAGGAAACATAGTTGAATGTACAAACATTGTATGAGAGACAAATGCAATAGATAGTGTGGAAAAAAGAGGACATGAAATAGTTGACATGTATATTGTTTAACTAAAATGGATAGCATGACATAATTTCACATATATGATGTCTATCTAAACTGGATAGCATAACATAACATAATTCAAAGATATGATGAATAACTAAAACGCCGTGCCAAGTTAGAGCATACACCTTGGTGGGGGGATAGGACTGGTCATCTGTCTCTGAATCCATCTCTTAGGAGCTATCGGGACCCAACAAGAGATCTACTTCGACAGGTAGCACTGTCTGCTCTGAAGGCCTTTTTCACTCTAGACTTTTCAATCTCCCACCCAAATGGCTGATTCACAGGAAGAGTAGTTTAATGTACAAACATTGTCGACAAATGGAAATGTAATGAATAAAAGGATGGGCAAGATATCATTCAAATATATGATGCCTGGTTAAACATGATGGCATTTCACACATATATTATGGCTAGCTAAAAGACATGAGACTGCATAATTCCCATATATGATATAGAAACTAAACAGGTGGCGACAGAACATGTCTAAACTAAGCAGATGACATATATGATGTAAAAAGTAGGCACTGCAAGGCAACATATGCATGATATGACTAACATCATCTTGCCAAGGTAGAGCAAACACGTTGGGGGGTAAATAGGAGTGGTCAGCGGCGTCTGAATCCGTCTCATAACAAATATCTTCCTCTGGATTACAATCTGGAGAGGGTGGGGAGGTTTTGCCATTGAACCCACCATGGAGCGTTGTCTGCATGACATTGTATTGCTGCACAAAACTCTTCTATTTTTCTCTACATGTTCAGCATGACTGTGTACAATATCTGACATGCATACAAAAAATATATGGTGAGATTATGTAAGGAGAGCATGCAGAAATTTAGAGTGATGGTAACAATCAGTGGATGGATCCAAAAAATAATGATAGCAGGCTGATGATTGATTTAATTTAATAAAAAGACAGATGATGATTGCTTTACTATTTGTTTCCCACCCAAGATGAACAACATAGGCATACCCTAGGTGAACCAGATATTAGACAGAGATACTATTCATTGCTTCCTCGATATGTGCCCCACAACTAATTTAGAACTCAAGTTTGAACATTAATTTGGACCTGACTTGGAGTCCAAGAGGTGAACAGGATGATAAAGTAGCAGGTAATTTTAAGCAATGCATAACATAAGCAGAATCAAAAGAGTGCGACCTCTGTTGTGGACCCTTGTACTCCTGAGGTTCATCTGCTGAGTCGATGATGGTGATGTCGTTGCGGTGGGTGCCGGCGGGAGGGAAGGAGATCTGAGGCGGCGAAAGACGGTCATGAGTCGTGATGTCTGGTTTGGTGGATGTTTCTGCCGATGGAGCACCTCAGGTGAGGTGGACGACGTTGCGGCAGGAGCAGGACAAACCACACAAAGTTCCCTTCGACACCTACCTATAACTGAAGTAATTCTGTAAGGGCTCATTTGGCTTGCATGATTCTAAAAATGTAGGGATAGGAAAAACACCAGAATAGGATAGGAATGCACATGGTAAACAGAGCATTTGAAAACACAGGATTTCTGTCAACTTGGGTGTTTGGTTTACAGGAATTGGAAGAGCAGAGGAATGCAAAGAAACATGGCCAAAATAAAGTGAAACCATATGAAAGCGTGTACAGTTAGAATGTTATTCTGACACTAATGCACTTGGTCTTGTTTTCATGCATAGGATTTTGAAAAGTAGGTCCAGGTGGATGTTTTGCTTCATTCCTTTCAACAAAATGCATGAATAATTGAATAGTAGAGTGCCATTGGAAAATTCCCTATTGCTATGTTTTTCCGTCAAACCAAAATAGCCCTAATGGATCGACATGAATGTATAGTAATAAGTGATGCAACAAGTGTACATCCTCTTTGCCGTAGCCGTGTCGACCTCAGCATCATTGGGTTGGTCGCTGAAGCAGTTGAGGCAGAGGTGGTTGTCGGTGGTGTGGAGGAAGATCTGAGGAATCTGTAGACGGCGTCCAGGGCACTGCTCTGTTGTGATGGTTCATTCTGTGGTTGGAGTAGCCCCGGTGAGCCGTAAGACGTCAAGGCTGAAGCAGCACAAGACAGACATCGTCAATCTCAAGTGGGATTCTAATAGCATCTCCAATAGATGATGTAAAATAGATGTAAAATTTACATCACCAAAAACCACCTGACTACAACAGATGAGGTAAAAACTGTTGACTTCGAACTTAACTATCAAAACTGAAATTTACTATGGAATCTGAATGTTACTGTCGAAACTGAACGCAATGGTAGCAGAGAGGCACTTGACATGTAGTTTAGGGAGGGCCTGCAGTTCATCTTCAACCTTCACACCCTTAGCCGCCAGCCACCACCGGCCTCACCGCCGGCCCCAATGCCGCCTCGCCGCCCCGAATCAAATCCCCACCACCGGTCCGCCTGTAACACCCCATATGTGATACCTTCCATATATGGCAATAAAGCTTTCATCATTTTGATCCTTGTCCTTTCCTTGGGGGTTCTTGTTAATTATGCATTCGTTTGTTATTGCATTGTCATTTTATTTTTTCTTATGCATCCATGCATTGCTTCATCATCACCATGGCATCATGTTCATCATAGCTTCTTTTACTTGTCATTGTGTGATTCATCCTTAGCTTGTGATGTGAGGTCACCTTGAGTTTGTTGTGTGATGGTGATGGCAAGCCATCCCCATGCTAAACCCTAACCCCCCTCCTTCTTCTACACCACTTCATCTTCCTCCTTTTCTTTCTTTCTCATTCTTTAATCATTTTTGCAAGTGACTTAGCCTCTTCTTTTAATGTTCATCTCCTCCCCACTTCCTTGTTGCCTTGTCATGAGTCACCTTGCAAAGCTACACCTCTGTTAGAATTGTTTTGGTTAGGTTTTAAAATGGCTCAAGTTTGAATTATTTTCAAACTTGAATTATTTTACTTCCTCTAAAAATGCCCAGGACAATTTTATAAAATAGTGTGTAATTCCAGGAGGTTGAGGATATTTTTATATCTATCAAAATCCTCTCCTAGCCCCCCTGTACTTTTTCTTTTATGCAACTGCTTATTATTTAATCAGAAATGTAAAAGGAAAAGGGAAGGAGGAGAGAACAGCAGTAGCCCAGCAGCCACAACCCACCTGGGCCTCCTCCTACCAGGCCGCGGCCCAGCCAGCTCCCCACGCGCAGTCGCGCCATCTCCCTCCCTCGCGCCCAGGCCCGCCTAGCAGCGTCTTCTCCCTCGACGCTCACCTGCCCCGCAGTCGTGCCGTCTCCCTCCTCTGCCTTCAGAGCGTCAACGCCGTGAGCTTGAGCTCACGGACGTCGAGGCCAGCGCGTCCCCGCACCCCCCTTTAAAGCATCCATGCCCTCAGGGTTTCCCCGTCTCCGCCGCCGCCATAAGGGGTTCTTATCCCCTACCCCCTTCTCCTACCCCGAGCGCTAAAGGGAGCGCGTCCGCGTCGCCGGCGACCCTCCGGTTGGGTCCAGCCACCGGCGTCGTGTCCTACTGCTTCCCCGGCGTCGACTACTTCCTCTCCATCACGGATCGGACGCAACTTCGTATTCGCATCTTCGGGCGCGCCATCTTCTTCCCCTGCTTCCCCTGCTTTTCGGTTTATAAGAGCTTCGCTTCGATCAGTGCCTCGTCGCCCTCTCCTTCACCCCCATCGTCCTCGTCGAGTCACTCGAGCTCGTGGTGAGCCGCTGCTTCTTCCCATCTCCTTCCCCGTCGTTTTCCGTCGTCGTTACCGGTCTGCTCGCTCGCGTAGTTCTGCACCCGCACGCCCAAGGCCCTGACCATGAGGTCGTCGCCCTTGTTCCCACGCGCTCGCGCTCTCTGCACCTGCACACACACCCGCACGCCCGAGCACAGTCGCGCTCGCGCGCACACCTACATGCCTTGCCGCGCCATGCCAAGGCCCCGAGCCGGGCAACGCTCGAGCTTGAGCGCCTCTGCACCCCCTCGCGGTCGAGCCTCGCAGCAGCCACTCCCGCACACCCGTCGCCGCCTTCGAGACGCCGCCGTTTCACCGTTGCCGTCGGCGCAGGCCGGTGCCTTATCTGTTGCAGAGGAGAAGCAACCCTGTCCGCGTGGCGCTAGTTCAAAAGTAAACCGTGCCCGTTCTTTCAACAACACCAGCAACAACGCAGTGGTTCGGGCCTCAGGTTTCGACCCGGCAGACCCAGGTTCGATACCCCGCTCGGCCAAATAGCTCAGACCTTTTTTGTTTTTCTGTGCAGCTGACCAGCCGACCCCACCTGGCAGCCTCACATCACCTCCTACCCACTCTCACACCCGTTGGTGCCACCTCAGCGCCTCTGGACCCACGGGTCAGTGGCTAGAGCTAGGTCCAGACCGTGTCAATATAGTTCATTTCCTTTCCCTGTTTTTGTTTTAATTTCTTTTCTGCATTTTCTTTGCATATTTTTTATCTCTTAAAATATGCCTCTGATGAAAATGAGTTATATATGAAAACTGCCTAGTTTTTCATGTTGAATATTAATATGTTGTTTGTTGCCATGTTTAAAACATTTAAAATGTTGTTTGAATTAATTTGTGTTTAAATTATGCTCAAACTTGTAAAAATCATAACTAAATATCTACAACTCCAAATTTAACAAACTTTATATGCTTTTGGGGTGGAAAAATGTGTAGATTAATGTGGTGTTGTTACTTTGCATGTTTAACAACCATAAAATATGACTTTCTCAGATCTGTCCAATTTGTATTTAAAAGAATATGGGAGTTTCCGAAAATTGTTGTTTGTTCTTTCCGGCCCATTTAAAATGCTAGCATGTTGCTGTTAGTCCTAGATGCACCCCTTGCCATGTTAAACAACTTTTAAAACTTGTTGGGTGCTAGTTTAAAACATCTACATAACCACTTGTGGCCATGTTAGACTTGTTTCCTTTTGCTTGTGTTCATACATGTGTGTGATCTTGTTATTGCCATGATGCTTGTGCACTCTTCTTGTTCCTAGGAGTTGCACCATATCTTTGTCCATATGCATCATATTCTTGCATCATGTGTGTGATCTTGTTATTGATCGTTGTTGCGGTGTTTGCATTGTTGTGTAGGTTAGAGCCTAGTGACGATTCAGAGTTCGAGGTTCCTTCCGAGGCTGAGTTTGAGGAGCAAGGTTATGATCCCTCCGTGGACTCAACATGCAAGATGACCATTCCCGGATATCACTTCTATCTTTGTCTATGCTAGATGTCTCGCTCTTTAGATTTTGCCTCGATGCCTATTCCTGTTTGTCAGCCCTCCTATTGTTGCCATGAAACACTCTAACTGCCTTCCTAGCAAACCGTTGTTTGGCTAAGTACGCATCCTCAGCCCCTCTTATAGCGTTGTTAGTTCAAGGGGAAGTTTTGAAGATTGCTCCATGATGAAGTTGTTGTTGGGTTAACACAATACACAAATACATGTTATACTAATTCACCTATATATTGGTAATGGGTGGAAGGCTAAGCCTTTTTGCTTGGTGTTTTGTTCCACTCATGCCACCTTAGGAACCGATAAACCGGTGTTATGTTCTTTGTTTTTGCGTTCCTAACACGGTTGGGGTTTATGGGCCCCCCTTGATAATTCGCTCTGTTTAAAGCTTTTCCAGCAAGGCCCAACATTGGCTTTACATTTGCCTAATAACTAAAACTTGCATAGGGCGTTGCAAACCCGAGTTCTTAATTAACAACCCGGGCCTATGCTCCTCATTACTGTTGGTCCAAACTGGGGGTTCTGCGGGTCCACCACGGGGGAACCCGAGTTTTGGTATATACCTGTAGAATCGCCCATCCGGTCGTGGTCTGAGATGACAAACGCGCTGCTAAGATCAGGGTGTCGGCACGCCAGGAGGTCTTGCTGGATTTGTTTTACCTTTGTCGAAATATCTTGAGCACGGGATTCCGAGAATACTCGGGTCTTCCCACTTTGGAGTTGCGACTCCGCGGATCGTGAGCTTGTGATGGGCTAAGTTGGGACACCCCTGCAGGGTTTGATCTTTCGAAAGCCGTGCCCTCGGTTATGTGGCAGATGGGAATTTGTTAATATCCGGTTGTAGATAACTTGACACCTTATTCATGAATACACTACATGCGTGAGTAACCGTGATGGTCTCTTTCCGAAGGGCTTCGGGAAGTGAGCAGGGTGGGGTTATGTTTGACCGTGAGTAGTTAGGATCACTTCTTGATCAACTTGGCGGTCGTTGGCACATGTTCTTCTTTCGCTCTCAACTCGTAAGATAGTGCTTAGTGCTTGCTGCAACCCTTGTTTACAGCCTTTCCACACCTAAGGCTTTGGTAGTTCTGATACCCGGGAACGGGATTGCTGAGTCCTCTGTGGCTCACCGATTCAACACACACTAGATGCAGGTACCGTTGAGAACTATGCAGGAGATGGTTCAGAACTTCAGTGGGTGTCTGACGAAGAGCGTGGACGTTACTATGTTTCGTATCCGAACGATCAGTAGTGGTTCTTACTAGGAGGATTCGGGCTTGTGTTTTGGTATCTTTCTCATTTGGATTTTTCGTCCGTAGTCGGACCCTGATGTTCCTTGGATGATGTATGATACTGTATTCATTGTGTGACATGGCGAGTGTAAGCCAGCTATCATTTTACAATTTCATCCCTGAATTTCACTTCCAAGTTCTAGGATTCTTTTCAGTCAGCCATGGGAACAAAGATTCGCTCCAGCACTGCGTTTCACCCTCAAACTAGTGGTCAAGTCGAAAGAGTGAACCAGATCCTTGAAGATATGCTCAGAGCTTGTGTCATCTCCTTCGGTATGAAATGGGAAGATTGCCTTCCATTTGCTGAATTCTCCTACAACAACAGTTTCCAAGCAAGTACAGGCAATGCTCCTTTTGAAATCCTCTATGGCAGAAAGTGTCGTACCCCTCTCAACTGGTCCGAGACTGGTGAACGTCAACTCCTCGGAAATGATTTGATCTCAGAAGCCGAAGAAATGTGCAAAGTCATACGTGAGAATCTCAAAGCCGCGTAATCGCGGCAGAAGAGCTACTATGACGGCAAGCATCGTGACTTGGCTTTCGACATTGGAGACCTTGTCTATCTCCGTGTTTCTCCCATGAAGGGCACTCAGAGGTTCGGTATCAAGGGCAAGGTTGCTCCAAGATACGTGGGCCCTTTCAAGATTCTGGGCAAGAGAGGCGATCTAGCCTACCAACTCGAGCTTCCCTCCAACCTTGCAAATAAGCATGATGTGTTTCACGTGTCTCAACTCCGCAAGTGCTTCAAGACGCCTAAACGCACCATTCCGTTCGAAGAGATTGATCTTCAACAAGACTTGTCTTATCGTGAGCACCCTGTTGCTATTCTTGAAGAAACGGAGCAAAAGACCTGCAACAAGTCGATCAAATTCTTGAAAGTGAAGTGGTCACACCATACCGACCGAGAAGCTAAATGGGAACGAGAAGATCACCTCCGTTCCAAGTATCCCTCCTTCTGTCAGTCCTAGATCTCGGGACGAGATCTTTTTGTAATGGAGGAGAGTTTGTAACACCCCATATGTGATACCTTCCATATATGGCAATAAAGCTTTCATCATTTTGATCATTGTCCTTTCCTTGGGGGTTCTTGTCAATTATGCATTCTTTTGTTATTGCATTGTCATTTTATTTTTTCTTATGCATCCATGCATTGCTTCATCATCACCATGGCATCATGTTCATCATAGCTTCTTTTACTTGTCATTGTGTGATTCATCCTTAGCTTGTGATGTGAGGTCACCTTGAGTTTGTTGTGTGATGGTGGTGGCAAGCCATGCCCATGCTAAACCCTAACCCCCCTCCTTATTCTACACCACTTCTTCTTCCTCCTTTTCTTTCTTTCCCATTATTTAATCATTTTTGCAAGTGACTTAGCCTCTTCTTTTAATGTTCATCTCCTCCCCCACTTCCTTGTTGCCTTGTCATGAGTCACCTTGCAATGCTACACCTCTGTTGGAATTGTCTTGGTTAGGTTTTAAAATGGCTCAAGTTTGAATTATTTTCAAACTTGAATTATTTTACATCCTCTAAAAATGCTCAGGACAATTTTATAAAATAGTGTGTAATTCCAGGAGCTTGAGGATATTTTTATATCTATCAAACTCCTCTCCTAGCCCCATGTACCTTTTTTTATGCAGCTGTTTATTATTTAATTAGAAATGTAAGAGAAAAAGGGAAGAAGGAGAGAACAGCAGTAGCCCAGCAGCCACAGCCCACCTGGGCCTCCTCCTACCAGGTCGCGACCCAGCCAGCTCCCCACACGCAGTCGCGCCGTCTCCCTCCCTCGCGCACGGGCCCGCCTGGCAGCGTCTTCTCCCTCGACTCTCACCTGCCCCGCAGTCGTGCAGTCTCCCTCCTCTGCCTTCAGAGCGTCAACGCCGTGAGCTCGAGCTCACGGACATCGAGGCGAGCGCGTCCCCACACCCCCGTTTAAAGCATCCACGCCCTTAGGGTTTTCCCGTCTCCGCCGCCACCAAAAGGGGTTCTTCTCCCCTGCCCCCTTCACCTACCCCGAGCGCTACAGGGAGCGCGTCCGCGTCGCCGGCGACCCTTCGTTCGGGTCCAGCCACCGGCGTCGTGTCCTACTACTTCCCCGGCGTCCACTACTTCCTCTCCATCACAGATCGGACGCCACCTCGTCTTCGCATTGTCGGGTGCGCCATCTTCTTCCCCTGCTTCTCGGTTCAGAAGAGCGTCGCTCCGATCAGCGCCTCGTCGCCCTCTCCTTCACCCCCATCGTCCTCGTCGAGTCACTCGAGCCCGTGGTAAGCCGCTGCTCCTTCCCATCTCCTTCCTCGTCGTTTTCCGTCGTCGCCGTTGCCGGTCTGCTCGCTCGCGTAGTTCTGCACCCGGACGCCCGAGGCCCTGACCACGAGGTCGTGGCGCTTGTTCTCACGCGCTCGCACTCGCGCTCTCCGCACCTGCACACACACCCACACGCCCGAGCCGAGCCGCACTCGCGCGCACACCCGCATGCCTTGCCACGCCATGACATGGCCCCGAGCCGAGCAAAGCTCGATCTCGAGCGCCTCTGCACCCCCCGCGCGGCCGAGCCTCGCAGCAGCCACTCCCGCACACCCGCCGCCACCTTCGAGACGCCATCGTTTCACCGTTGCCGTCGGCGCAGGCCGGTGCCTTATCTGTTGCAGAGGAGAAGCAACCCCGTCCACGTGGAGCTAGTTCAAAAGTATATCGTGCCCATTCTTTAATAACACCAGCAGCAACACAGTGGTTCAGGCCTCAGGTTTCAACCCGGCAGACCCAGGTTCGATACCCCGCTCGGCCAAATAGCTCATGCCCTTTTTGTTTTTCTATGCAGCTGGCCAGCCGACCCCACCTGACAGCCTCATAGCACCTCCTACCCACTCCCACACCCGCTGGTGCCACCTCAGCGCCTCTGGACCCACGGGTCAGTGGCTAGAGCTAGGTCCATACCGTATCAGTTTAGTTCATTTCCTTTACCAGTTTTTGTTTTAATTTTTTTCTGCATTTTCCTTGCATATCTTTTACCTCTTAAAATATGCCTCTGATGAAAATGAGTTATATATGAAAACTACCTAGTTTTTCATGTAGAATATTAATATGTTGTTTGTTGCCATGTTTAAAACATTTAAAATGTTGTTTGAATTAATTTGTGTTTAAAATATGCTCAAACTTGTAAAAATCATAACTAAATATCTACAACTCCAAATTTAACAAATTTTATATGCTTTTGGGGTGAAAAAATGTGTAGATTAATGTGGTGCTGTTACTTTGCATGTTTAACAACCTTAAAATATGACTTTCTCAGATCTGTCCTATTTGTATTTAAAATAATATGGGAGTTTCTGGAAATTGTTGTTTGTTCTTTCCGGCCCATTTAAAATGCTAGCATGTTGCTGTTAGTCCAAGATGCACCCCTTGCCATGTTAAACAACGTTTAAAACTTGTTGGGTGCTTGTTTAAAACATCTACATAACCACTTGTGGCCATGTTAGACTTGTTTCCTTTTGCTTGTGTTCATACATGTGTGTGATCTTGTTATTGCCATGATGCTTGTGCACTCTTCTTGTTCCTAGGAGTTGCACCATATCTTTGTCAATATGCTTCATATTCATGCATCATGTGGTTGAGCATTGCATAATGATTGATCGTTGTTCCGGTGTTTGCATTGTTGTATTGGTTAGATCCCGGTGATGATTCGGAGTTTGAGGTTCCTTTCGAGGCTGAGTTTGAGGAGCAAGGTTACGATTCGTCCGTGGACTCAACAGGCAAGACGACCATTCCCGGATATCACTTCTATCTTTGTCTATGCTAGATGTCTCACTCTTTAGATTTTGCCGCAATGCCTATTCTTGTTTGTCAGCCCTCCTAGTGTTGCCATGAAACACTCTAACCGCCTTCCTAGCAAACCGTTGTTTGGCTAAGTACGCATCGCTCAGCCCCACTTATAGCGTTGTTAGTTGCAGGGGAAGTTTTGAAGATTGCTCCTTGATGAAGTTGTTGTTGGGTTAACACAATATACAAATACCTGTTATACTAATTCACCTATATATTGGTAATGGGTGGAAGGCTAAGCCTTTCTGCTTGGTGTTTTGTTCCACTCATGCCACCATAGGAACCGATAAACCGGTGTTATGTTCCTTGTTTTTGCGTTCCTAACACGGTTGGGGTTTATGGGCCCCCCTTGATAATTCGCTCTGTTTAACGCTTTTCCAGCAAGGCCCAACATTGGTTTTACATTTGCCTAATAACTAAAACTTGCATAGGGCGTTGCAAACCCGAGTTCTTAATTAACAACCCGGGCCTGTGCTCCTCATGAGTGTTGGTCCAAACTGGGGGTTCTTCGGGGCCACCACGGGGGAACCCGAGGTTTGGTATATACCTGTATAATCGCCCATCCGGTCGTGGCCTGAGACAAGATACGCACGGCTACTATCAGGGTGTCGGCACGCTGGGAGGTCTTGCTGGATTTGTTTTACCTTTGTCGAAATATCTTGAGCACGGGATTCCGAGAATACTCGGGTCTTCCCACTTTGGAGTTGCGACTCCGTGGATCGTGAGCTTGTGATGGGGTAAGTTGGGACACCCCTGCAGGGTTTGATCTTTCGAAAGCCGTGCCGCGGTTATGTGGCAGATGGGAATTTGTTAATATCCTGTTGTAGATAACTTGACACCTTATTCATGAATACACTACCTGCGTGAGTAACCGTGATGGTCTCTTTCCAAAGGGCTTCATGAAGTGAACACGGTGGGGTTATGTTTGATCGTGGGTAGTTAGGATGACGTCTTGATCAACTTGGCGATCCTTGACACATGTTCTCTTCTCGCTCTAAACTCGTAAGATAGTGCTTAGTGCTTGCTGCAACCCTTGTTTAGCCTTTCCACACCTAAGGCTTTGGTAGTTTTGATACCCGGGAACGGGATTGTTGAGTCCTCTCTGGCTCACAGATTCAACACGCACCAGATGCAGGTACCGTTGAGAACTATGCAGGAGATGGTCTAGAACTTTAGTGGGAGTGTCGGGGAAACTGATCCACCCACGAACACCTATGGGACTAGAGCCCCTTTCGGTACGGCAAGGGGCGGAGATTGCACGAAGAGCGGATCGAGGCGAAGCACACGAGCAGTTTACCCAGGTTCGGGCCGCACGGATGCGTAAAACCCTAATCCTGCTTTGTGGATTGTATTGTGTTCTTGCTCGGGAGCGCTAAGAGCTACAGTACCCTCTAGCATCTAACGAGACCGAGCGTAAGAGCGTTCGAATGTCTAACCGCCCCTATGTTGCGCATGGGCCTCCTTTTATAGGCTAAAGGGGTCACCGATAGGTGGCAACGCAGTTGAGGGTAAAAGTGTAAAAAGGGTGGTAGTTGGTACAGTGTTCTATACCTAACCCTGACGGCAGGGGACAAGGGCATTAAATGCCCATCGCCGTCGCCCAAACAGTGCAAAAAGGTGCCGTCAGGGGCGCCACCGTCCGCCACGACGGTAGCCTTGTCATCGCCGCTTGCCACCGTGTACCCCTGGCTGCACAGCCTTCCACCATGTGCGCTTGGAAGGGTCCCAGAGCGACACGTGGGTGGATGCGCTGGAGCGCGGGTACTGAGTGGAAGCTTGCCACGGCAAGCGCCTTGCCGTGGTCGCTATCTTGTCGCTTCCGGGAGCTTGTCGCTCACCGGTCCTTCCCGGGACGCGTGGCGCGTCGCGGCAATTTTCTTGACATTCCTTGGTTGGCCTTCCCGGCAAGCTCCTCTTGCCAGGGTCTTGCGCCTTGAGTGGCCTTCCCGGCAAGCTCCTCTTGTCGGGGTCTTGTCTTCTTGGCTTGTATATTTTGTTCTTGAATGGCTCCAAAGGAACTGCGGAGAACCTTGGCAGTCGCCCGGCAAGCCTTGCCGCGGGGTGTTGCGACTGCCCGTGTACAAGTTCGGGATACTAAAGGTACCCCTACTTTAGTACACCGACAGGAGCCCCCGGGCCTGGGCCATACACGGTGCCGAGCGCTGTTGGGCCAGGTCCAAAACAGTGCACGGGCACGCGCGGCCTGGGCCACACCGTATCTTACTCCGTATCCACTGCGCTCTCCCTTAACGGCACGCGTCAATCGCGGCATCGTGGGAGAGATCGTGGGCGGTTTCTTTAATCGGAAATGCGGAACGTCCGCCCCCTTCCCGCTTATAAGCAGGGGAAACAGGGGCAGTTCGTCCATCTGCCCGTTGCTACTTCTCAAAAACCTCTGCCGCTCCCCTCCTTCCCGAAGGCCAAAAGAGAGCAGCGCTCCGCCCCCCGCCGCCACCAGCACCACCAGCGCCGTCGACCTCCCTCACCGCTTCCGCCATGGCTCCGAAAGGCGAGAAGGGGAAGTCCACGAAGTCGGCCGAGGCGCTGCGGCTCGCGGCGCTGCGGAAGAAGAAGGCTGTCTTTCCCCCCAAGCTTGCCGCGAAGGAGCTGAGGGAGAACTTCCATCTCTTCTGGTCAGGGGAGATGCGGGCGCATCCGCGCACCCAGGTACTCCCAGCCATTGCTTGCGAGATGTTTCCGAACGGATATGCGTTCTTCGCCCTGTTCTTCTACTGCGGGCTCTGCCCGCCTTTCTCCGAATTCTTCTGCGACATCATGAACACCTATGGGTTCCACCTCCTTGACTTCACCCCCAACGCCGTTCTCACCATGGCAGTTTTCGCACACCTCTGCGAGAACTTTGTCGGGGTCTTCCCCAATGTAGCCCTCTTCCGCCACTACTTCACGCCCCGAGTTGAGGGAGGAGAGCCTCTGTCCGGCGGGATCTCCTGGATCTCGAGGACCCACAAGAAGGAAGCGTACTTAAAGGGAGAGCTTCACAGCAAATGGGAGGAGTGGAGAGCCAATTGGTGTTGGATTGTAGAGGATAACCCGCAGCCATTTACCGCCCGGCGCCAAGCCCCAGTAGTACGCGGCAACGACTGGAGCGACTTGGCCCCGGAAGACAGTAGATTGAAGATTGCCACTGTCCGGATCCTTCGCCTCAGGCTTGTCGGGCTTACTGTAGGTGCAGTTGGCGCGGATTTCCTTCGCCGTTGCATCGCCCCCCTGCAGGAGAGGAAGAGACCCGCCTGGGAGTTCGAGAACACGGCGGATATCATGAGGCTACGCCCGGGCCTCAACTATAACTTCACGGTCTTGGAGCTCAACGGGATGCTGGAGGAGCTGTTCAAGTATGACCCTGATCGTCCCGAGCTATTCAGGCTACCGCAAGGCGTCGTTCCTCTGTGCAACAGCTCCACGCTCAGTCGCATCCGTGCAATGATGTCGCTGTGCGACTCACACGGGATCGATCCAACTTGGCAAGAGCCTGCCGAGGAAGCCGTGCAGCAGTTCTTCGACAACTTAGAAGAAACGCCGATCTGCTCCATCGAGAAGAAAGGCCTCACTCGCGACACCACCGACAGGGAGGTGGCGTACATCGCCACCAAGATGGAAGAGGCGGCGGCAGCCGCGGCCGCTGGCGAGTTCGGATACACCATGGAGGAGGCGGAGGCAGCGGAGGCGGCAAGCCTTGCCGAGCGACAGGCGTTTCTCAGCGCGGTGAAGCCTGCCGGGCAAGACGACGAGTCGAGCGAGCCCGCCGAGCAGGGCGTCGAGTCGAGCGGGCCCGCCGAGGACACGAGCGGGCCCGCCGAGGACACGAGCGGCTCGCTGGAGATCGACTCCTCTTCCTCCTCGTCTTCAGGTAGCTCGCCACCACCAGCAGAGCCTCCAGCTCCACCAAGAAGACGTCTCCGCAAGGCCGGGGACGTGACGGAGCGGCAGACGGGCCAACAGCCGCCGCGCCGCGCGATACGCGCCACCGCGGCAAGCAAGGCTGCCACGGGAGCACCTCGCGCTTCTGCGGCAACTGGAGCGGGATCTTCTCGGACCACTGCTTCTGCCCCTGCCGCTCCCCACGCCTCGGCGGCAGCCGGAGCGGGGTCGTCTCAGACCACTGCCCCTGCTCCCGCCAAGCGGCCAAGGGAGCCTACTCCTCCGCCTCCTCGTGCCGGGACGCGTGAGCCAGACTTCGACTTCTCTGCGCTCAGCTCCGACGAGGAAGAAGAAGAGTAAAACTTCGCTGTTCTTGTATTTCTTCGATTTCTTGATGTTTCTTGTCTTGTATCTCATTAGCCTCACTCTGAACCTGTTCTTTTTCAGAACTCTGGCCCAGAGGGCGGCGAAGAGAGCCAAGGTCCCAGTGATTGTCATCGAGGACGAGCCCGCCGCGACAGCAGGGGGTGCGCCTGAGACAAGCTTGCCGGACCCGGTAACTGACCTTCAGAGTAGCCCCGAGCGCAGCCCCCAGCGTAAGTGTGGTTCATCTTCTGCTGTTAGGCGCGCGTGGGCGCTTCTTCTTTACCGACGTCTTGTTCGTTGATTCGTGTAGGAGCAGAGCAGCAGCACTAGGAGCGCCAAGAGACCGCCCCTGACATGCCGCACGCTTCGACCACACCGCCAAGGGGAAGCTCTCCGGCAAGGAGAGCCCTCCGCCAAGGACGAATACTCCGCCAAGGGCAAGTTCTCCGGCGGTGGATAGCACTAGCGGCCCTCCGCAGGCGGGAGCTACAACCACGCCGCCGAGGGAGAGCTCCCCGGCAAGGAACCTCACCGAGGAGCCGGCCCGCGCAGGTAATCCCTTTGCTTCAAGCTTCCCTTGGCTTTTCTTCTTTCGATTCTTCTTTTTGGATATTTGCTTGACTGTTTTCCTTTCCTTTTCTTCCGTCAGACCCATCCGCAGCTGAGCCAATGGAGACGGAGGTCATTGCTGACGACGCCGCCGTTGCCGAAGAAACGGTCGGCGCAGACGATCCCGCCGGCGCAGAGGCCGCCAAGGCTGCCGCCGCAGCAGCCGGCGAAGGGGCTGGCGATCGCACTGACGACTCTGAGGCCGCAGGAGCGCTAGGCGCTACACCGACCGCCGAGCCCTCCGCCGCCGCCGCAGCCCCCAGCTACGACGAGCCCGAGCCAGGCGCCTACTTAAAGGCCGGCGACGATGTCTTCATCAAGCTCCCCTAGGCGTCCATGTCCAGGGCGCCGGTCGAGGGAGACGTCTTTGACGGAGAGGTGCTCGCCTCCGTCGGGCTGAAGCTTGTCGACGCGCCTAGCAGTAGCAGCGAGCCTGAGGAGGAGCTGCTGCTGCGCAAGCTGCTGTCGCTTTACCGCGCCCGGCAGGCCAAACTGGAGTCCCGAGAGGCTCTAGCCGCCAAAGCGGGAGTCGATGTGGGGAAGCGCGCAGAGGAGCTCCGGGCCCTCAACCAAGCAGCTCTCCGGTCCTTGGCAGAGGAGCGGGAGCAACTTGCCGGGGAGCAGCAGGCCTTCATCCTCGAGAAGGCTGAAGTGGAGGAACAACAGCTGCTTGCCGCTGAGAAGTTGTCCACGCTGGAGGGTGAGCTGGTGCAGCGGAAGGTCAACCTCGACAGTCACGAGGAGGAACTTGCCGTGCGCGAACAATCACTTGGCGGAGCTCTCCAGGAAGCAAAGGATGCCGCCGCAGCTGCTGAGACCGCCAAGAAGGAGTTGGAGACGAGGGTGGCGCAGCTGGAGGCCAACCTCAGGACGAGCGGCGAGGAGGTTGCCGCGCTCAAGCTTGAGCGAGAGAAGGACGCCCACAGCCACTCGGAGCTGCAGGTCCGCTTTGCCGAGAAGGGCAAGGAGCTCACCGCCGCCAAGGACTCCAACGCCGACCTCGAGCTGAAGCTGGCGACTCTGACCAAGACGCTGGACGGCGCCAAAGAGCGGGAGGCGGCCCTGAAGGAGGAGGTCAGGGCCGAGAAGGCATTGCTGGAGAGTGTCGTCATCACCCAGAACAACTTCAGGGCGACCGTCGAGCACTGGACGGAGGGTCTTGTGAACGCCGCCGTGGATATCGACAGGGAGCTGGCGCAGCTGGGGACGGAGTATCTCGGGTACTCCTCTGACGAGAACCTCCACCCCAGCGCCAAGCTCACCCTATTCTTTAGAGGCGTGGCGACGGCCCTCCAGCAACTCCGGGAGAAGATCCCAAAGCAGCTGGCGGACGAGTCGCGCAAACTCTGCGCGGGCGCCCTGCAAAAGGTGTTGGTGAAGGTGGCCTTCCGCAATCCGGGCCTCAACCACACCAACGTCCTCGAGCTTGCCGCCGGGCACTGATCAGGAGGCGCTCAAGGCCCTTGTCGCACCCATTGTGGACAAGGTGAGCAGCATCAAGAGGGTTGAAGGCGATCGCGCAGATTAGGCTACTTATTTTCTTCTTTCCTTGTCGCTGTTAATCATGTTTATGAAAACAATCTGTTAGAGCTGCGACAAGATACTTTGTAACATAACTCTATTTTGGGTAGAAATTGCAATGTTATTTCCTCTACTAGATCTCTTTCGCTTTGTATGTCCTAGCCCCATGCTTTTAGGGAACTTGCCGGCGTAGGCACCTTTGCCGCGAGCGCTGAGTGTGGAACTTCAACAGCCTGCTGGCGATGCCGTCGCCGACAAGAAACCTTGCCGCAACTAGTTGCAGCACACTTAAGTTGTTGAGCGGGCTCGGAAACAAAGTAAGGGCGCGACACTAGTCGCAGCACACTTAAGTCGTTGAGCGAACTTGAAACAAAGTAAGGGCGCAACTAGCCACGAGTAGGTTCCTCCGCGCACAGGTTTTCCATACAAAGTGCGGTCGTTCAAGGAAGATAACTTAAAAATTTAAAAACTTGATCGGTCAAACTTTGGCAACTTAGCTTTTGTGTTGTTTGCTTCCCGGCAAGGCGAAACTTTCTTGAACGGCGCTTGGTCCATACCACTATCTCCTCCTCCCCCCCTGGCAAACTTGTGCGCGAGGGAACCTTCCTTTGCTTGAGGAAAAAGAAAGAAGAAAAAAATACAGATATGGAGCTTTTGGGCTCGTTATTGCTTACCGGGGGTAGGTGCTGCACAAAGTGTCAGATAACACTTTGCTGCTCGGGTGAGCAACAAAAGCGAAGTAGACCTTGGCGCCAAGATCTTGGACGTATTGCATGAAGGTGCGGCTCGTGAACTGCGTACCGTTGTCGGTGATGATCCTGTTAGGGACCCCGAAGCGGCAAACAATCGACCTGAAGAACTTGACTGCTGACTGTGCGGTCACCTTTCTCACTGGTTCCACTTCTGGCCACTTTGTGAACTTGTCGATGGCAACGTACAAGTATTCAAAGCCCTCGGCTGCGCGGGGAAAGGGGCCGAGGATGTCAAGCCCCCAGACCGAAAATGGCCAGGATAAAGGGATCGTCTGGAGAGCTTGAGCTGGCTGGTGTATCTGCTTGGAATGGAACTGGCACGCTTCACACTTGGTTACTTGTGCAGTTGCATCCTGGAGGGCTTCTGGCCAAAAGAAACCTTGCCGGAATGCTTTGCCGGCAAGTGCTCTTGCGCCAATGTGATGACCACAAATGCCTCCATGTATCTCTGCCAACAGCTTCTGTCCATCTTCCCGGGGAATACACTTCAATTTCACACCGTTGAGTCTTTCTTCTGTACAGTATGTTGTCAACAAACTGGTACATACTTGACTGCCGGGCTACTCTTTCTGCTTCTTGTTGCTCTTCGGGAAGTTCTCCTGTCTGAAGGAAACGGACAATCTGATGTGCCCATGCTGGAGCTTGCGGCTCGACAGCAAGGACTAAAGGCACATCTGCTGCTGCGGGAACATCCGCTTCTACGGCGAGAAACTGCGTCTCAGCCGGAGCTTGATGTTCCCCGGCAAGCTTGCCGGAGCAAAACTTTTCGGGAGCCTCTGCTTCAACGGAACAAACCCTGGGGCTTGCCGGAGCAGATTGCTCCTCAGCACTCTTGGCGTTGATCTTGGGGACCTTCTTGGCGGTGGCTTCGGGAAGCTCTGCCGGAAAATAGTCACCAGAAATCAACTTCGTCTTCTTGCTTTGTCCAGTTGATGTTGTTACGGAAGGTTGAGTCAGCTTGAGCACAAAGATCCCTGGTTCCACAGGTAACTTAAGTGCGGCACACTTCGACAAGCCGTCAGCGATATCGTTCTGAGCTCTTGGGACGTGCTCCATATGTAGGCCGTCAAAGTGCTCTTCAAGCTTCCTCACTTCATCGACATATGCTTCCATCAACGGACTCTGGTAATTCTTGTTCACTTGGCGGACGACAAGCTGCGAGTCACCCCTGACAACGAGCTTCTTAATCCCAAGGTCTGCCGCGATCCTGAGACCGGCAAGCAAACCTTCATACTCTGCAGTATTGTTTGTTGCTTGCTCCTTGGGAAAGTGCATCTGGACCACGTACTTGAGGTGCTCTCCGGTGGGTGTGACAAGTAGCACGCCAGCACCGGCGCCTTGCAGCGAGAAGGCACCATCGAAGTACATCAGCCACTCTTTGCTTGCTTCCTTGACGGGGATGCTCGTCTCTGGAATTTCTTTATCTGGTGTCGGCGTCCACTCTGCTATGAACTCCGCCAATTCTCTGCTTTGTATAGTTGAAGTGCTTTCAAACTTGAGGCCAAAGCTTGACAGTTCTAGTGCCTACTCAACAATCCTGCCTGTCGCTTCTGGATTTTGCAGTATCCTCTTCAGCGGAAAGCGAGTGACAACTGTAATCTCATGCGCTTGGAAGTAGTGCCGCAGCTTTCTCGAGGCCATGAGAAGGCCGAAAAGCAGTTTCTGCACACCAGAGTACCTCGACCTAGCCCCTTGCAGGAGGGAACTGACAAAGTAAACTGGGCGCTGCACCATCTTCTTCCGCATCTCCTCTTGCGTCTGCGCAGATCCATCCTTGTCGGGACCAGAGCTTGTCGGGGAAGCCCCCTACTTGTCGCTGGACGTGCTTGCCGTGGTTGCTGGCTCATCATTTGCCTCCCTCTCCGCTACTAACGCAGCACTAACCACTTGATTGGTTACCGCTAGATACAGCAGCAACTTCTCTTGTGGCTTAGGTGCGACAAGTATTGGAGTGGAGGATAGGTACCTCTTCAAGTCTTGCAGCGCAGCCTCCGCTTCCGGAGTCCATTTCATTGGACCTGCCTTTTTCAAAATTTTGAAAAACGGCAGGGCGCGCTCAGCAGACTTAGAGATAAACCTGCTGAGAGCAGCCACGCAACCGGCAAGTCTTCGTACATCCTTGACGCGCTTGGGTGCTTCGATCTGCTCAATGGCCTTGATCTTGTCGGGATTGGCTTCAATTTCCCTCTGAGACACGAAGAACCCGAGAAGCTTGCCGGAAGGGACTCCATACACGCACTTCTCGGGGTTGAGCTTGAGCTGGATCTTCCGCAGATTTGCAAAGGTCTCTTCTAAATATTGGATCAGAGTAGCCATGTCCTTGCTTTTGACCACTATATCATCCATGTAGGCTTCCACATTTCTGTGTATCTGTGGCTCAAAAGCGGTATGGACTACTCTTGCAAATGTTGAACCAGCATTCTTCAAACCGAAAGGCATGCGTATGAAACAGTATGTGCCGCATGGAGTGATGAATGCGGTCTTCTCCTCATCCTCTTCGGCCATGAAGATCTGATGGTATCCTGAGTATGCGTCAAGAAATGAAAGCAAATCACATCCGGCCGTGGATTCAACAATCTGGTCAATGCGCGGCAAGGAAAATGGGTCTTTGGGACAAGCTTTATTCACATCAGTGAAGTCAATACAAAGCCTCCATTTCCCATTTGCCTTACGCACGACTACAGGATTGGCCAACCACGTAGGATGGAGCACTCCTCTGACAAGGCCTGCTGCTTCCAACTTCTTGATCTCTTCTGCGATAAACTCTTGGCGCTCCACTGCTTGTTTCCTGACTTTCTGCTTGACGGGCCGCGCGTGAGGACAAACGACAAGCTTGTGCTCAATTACTTTCCTGGGAACACCGGGGATGTCAGACGGTTGCCATGCAAACACGTCGACGTTCGCCCGCAAGAAAGCAACGAGCGCGCTTTCCTATTTAGGATCAAGCGTGGCGCTGATAGTGAAAGTACCACCAGTGTCGTCCTCCTTGGCGGACACCTTCTTGGTTTCTGGCGGAGCTGCCATCGTCTTCTTACACTTGCCGGTGGAGCTCGATGGTGCGTCCTCGACGGTAGCGCAGCACTCCGAAGAGGTGCGCTTGCTGGAGTGGGCCCCAGAGCTCTTGCCGGACTTGGTCTTCTTCTTTCCCTCGGGAGCTTCAACGGCGAGTGTCTTGCGATCTGTTGCAGCTGCTGCTTCCCGGTAGATCTTGTCGGCGTAGATAAGAGCATCCTTCTTGTCGCCAGGGACAGAGATGACGCTTATTGGGCCTGGCATCTTCAACATGTTGTATGCATAGTGAGAGGTTGCCATGAACTTGGCGAGTGCTGGACGGCCAAGTATCCCATTGTAAGGCAATGGGAAATCGGCAACGTCAAAGGTGACCCTCTCAGTCCTGAAGTTCAGCTCGCCGCCAAATGTCACTGGCAACATGATCTTCCCCTTCGGCTTGCTCCTTCCCGGGTTGATCCCTTGGAATGTGCCGGTCTCTTCGAGCTCGCTGTCGGGGATTTGGAGTTTGTGGAGCACAGTGGAGGAGATCAGGTTCAAGCCGGCCCCGCCGTCAACTAGCATCTTAGTGACATTGAGGTTGTGGATAGTTGCTGAAACCAACATCGGCAAGCACCCGACCGCAGTTGTGCGATCAGGGTGGTCCTCAATATCAAAGATGATAGGCGTGCTGGACCATTTTAGAAGCTTGCGCGATTCGACACGTGGTTCTGCCGCATTAACTTCCCGCACCCACTGTTTAAGTTGGTGGTGTGAAGTATGTAGAGAAGCACTGCCGTCAACGCACAAGACCTTCGTGGCTTTCTGGAACTCCTGCTCACTGATCTCACCATCATCCATGTCTTCGTCTTCGTCGTCATCTTCATCCTTGTCGCGGCCACGGGGAGGTCTGTCTCCTTGCCGCTGTTTGGCCTTGCCGCGGCGTCCTCCCCGGCCGTTGAATGGTCGCTTCTTGCCGGATCCTCCGTCACCTCCCTGGGCCTTCTCCTTGTCGCGTCGCTCGTACTCAGCTTCTTGCTGCTCGACAAGGTACTCGACCCTCTTGCAGTTCTGGAGGTTGTGACCCTTGGTGCGGTGGATCTTGCAGTATTGCTTGTCGGTGCCGTCCTGCTTGTCGGTGGCCGCCACAGCCTGGCAGTTGGTGCATGCGGCAGTCTCCTTGCCGGAGCTACCAACTTGGGCTTTCTTGGCGCCACCTTCCTTGCCGGACTGCTCAGTGACTAGCACCTCTTTGTTTTTCTTCTTCCTGTTGTTCCGCCGCCGTTTTTCTTTGCTGGGGCGGCATCCTCGCTGTCAGATCCTCCTGCTCTAGTATCCTCTCCGGGGAGTTTCCTCCCCTCCTCAGCACGTGCACACTTGTCGGCCAGGGCGTACAGCTCGCTGACGTCCCTGATCTTGGACATCGCCATCTCCTCCCTCATCCTGCGGTTACGCACGTTCAGATGGAACGCACTTATAACCGCGGCAGGGTGGACGTCTGGGATGTTGTGCTGTACACGGCTGAACCTCTGGATGAACTTGCGTAGGGACTCTCGTTCCTTCTGGGCGAGCAGGTGTAGGTCACTCTCTTGGCCATGAGGTTTGTGGCCGCCCGCAAAGGCGCCGACAAACTGATGGCACAGGTCTGCCCAAGAAGAAATGGAGTCGTCCGGCAAGTGCATGAGCCAGGACCTGACGTTGGGTTTGAGTACCAGAGGGAAGTAGTTAGCAAGGATCTTCTCGTCTCGCCCCCCGGCAGCTTGCACCGCGATGGTGTAGATGCCGAGGAACTCTGACGGATGTGTCTTGCCGTCGTACTTCTCCGGCACGTCTGGCTTGAAATTTTTCATGCTGGGCCACTGGACTTGCCGCAGCTCACGAGTGAACGCAGGACAACCTACCACGTACGGCAAGTCGCCTGGTCCCCCTGGCGCTTGCATGTCGATAGTGGGCCCTACACGCTAGTCTGACTGTCGCCGCGCTTCTCTTCGGCGCTCGATGCGAGTACGAGCGTCTTCTTGCCGGCGATCTTGAAGAACTTGGCGCTGATCGCGACGAGCTCGTGGATCCGACGACGCGGTGGAGTCGCTGTCGAGGTTGACCCGGCGAGTCAGCGATCTTGGCCCTCGGGGCGGAGCGGGGCGGGGCGACGGCGCGTGGCGGGGCGGCGCGATGGCGACGGGGCGGCGTCGGGAGCGACGGCGACAACGACGGGGCGACGGCGACGGGGCGGGGCGGGGCGGCGCGGGGGCGCAGGGCGGGGCGACGGCGCGACGGCGACGGGGCAGCGTTGGGGGCGACGGCGCGACGGGGCAACGACGACGGGGCGACGGGGCGACGGTTGGGGCGACGGGGGCGCCCGGGGACGAAGCAGAGTGAGGAGGCGTCGAGGGCGGGGAAGGAGAAATTTTCGCAAGTGTTGGTTATATACGAGGAGTATTAGTCCTGGTTCGTGGCACAAACCGGGACTAATACCACCCTTTAGTCCCGGTTGGTGCCACCAACCGGGACTAAAGGTCCCTTTTCAGCAGCCCAAAGGGCGGGAAGGAGGGGCCTTTGGTCCCAGTTGGTGGCACCAACCGGGACTGAAGGGGGGTATTTGTGACGCCCGAAGACCGACGTCCCAGAAGATTCCAGAAGATTCCAGATGTTCCGGGTTCTCCCGTGTGTTCTTTGTGCTTGCTTTATTTTTTTCTGCATTGCATCATGTCATCATGCCATCATGCCATATTTATTTTTGCATCTCAACTTAAATAAATCGTGTGGGCCTTCGGTCCACTTAAATCGAGGGAAGAATGTCTTCTCTTTAAAACATATCATCCCAATATTTAGGGAGCTATATAATAAATATTCCATTGTTTGGAATTACCCGCAACACACGTGCATAATTTCCCCATGCTTTTCCTACTTCGAGTTTCACCGTAAAAAACCTTGCCAATAATTCTTTTCCGTTGTTTCGAGGTTCCTCCGAAAATTCGAACATTTTTGGACACTTCAATAATCAAGTCTTAGTTCAAACCCATTTGATTAAATTCAAATATGTTTGAATTATTTTCCGATCATGCCTTTTTCTATTTTCTCAGACCGTGCTCATTTTTATGAGCCCGAGAAAATTAGTCCCTTGTCCTAGTTCTTCCCTAGCCACCTCCTTTCTTTTCTTTCTTCTTGTGGTATTCTGTTTAAATTTGGAAAACATCAGCACAGGAGAGCCCTCAGCCCATCAGCCTCTAGGCCTCTTAGCAGGTCCAGGCCTCAAGGCCCATTCCTCCTGAGGCCCAACCGGAGCATCGAACCCTAGCGATCCCCTAGCGATCGCATCTCCCCTCGTTCCTTCCCTCAGCCGCCGCACCCCTTTTTCCTTCGATCTCCCAGTCCTCCCTCGAGCCGCCCCAGCTTCGCCATCCCTCGTGCGCCAGCCCCGCCTCCTCATCCCAAGACACCGGCGACCGCTCCCGTCCTCCTCTGCGCGAGCCGGCCGCCCCGAGCGCCGCGGCCCTCCTGCCTCCTTCGTCCCACAGCGCCGTGCAGCACCTCGCCTCTACGCGCCCCTCCTTCCTCTACCAGCGTCGCAGGCCCCGACCGCACCCTCCTGCGGCCATGGAGTCCCAGGCCGCAGCGGCCCTGCCGCGTCGTCCCCTCCAGCGCGGGGCTACGGGAGCCTCCAGCCGCGTTCCCTCAGCGCGTCCTCCAGAGCAGCCGTTGCTCTGCTCTGTCCCCAGCTCGCCATGGTCGCCCCCCAAGCAGCTCTCTCCAGCCGCTAGGAGGCCCCGTCCAGCCTCCATGCCGCTCGGATCGTCCCCGAGCTCGACCTCAGCTTCCTCCGCGCCAGTACCGCGACGAGGCCCTGCCTCCACTTCGTCCTTCTGCTGCTCGCGAGCGCCAAGACCGACTGCTGCTGTTGTGCTTCTTCGTCGGCTTCATGTTTTGTTTTGGTCCAGCAGAGTTTTTGTCAAGTTCATCGCCGAGACAAGTACCTCTACGCAAGAACCGTGTACGACTACAAGGAGAAACGCAAGTTCCACGACGTGACAAGTACCTCGACGCACGGGAACAACTACATCCGATGCGGGTTTCGACAAGTACCACGACCAAGTACCACGACGACCGAACGGCTACGATGGCGAGTACCTCTCCGATGAATGTGAACAACTACATGGCGATGCGACAAGTACCCCTACGGAACGTGTACCACTACCGTCGCCCCGAAAATGTCCGACGCCGCAAGTACCACGACACGATATCGGAACAACTACTTCCTCTTCGGAAACGTGAACGACTTCTTCCTCTACGCTCTTGAACCGCCCCGTGAACGTTCGCTCCGAAGGTATAACCCCGAGACGATGACCCGTGAGTTGCTTGTGTTGTATGAAATGTTTGTCCTTGTGTGCACCGTGCCCGTTTCGCCCGTTCCGACCTTTTGTCATGTTTCTCGGTTGCCTCGTCGCCGACTCGTGGGAACCTGGTGACGGGATCACCCCACCTTTTTCATCTCGTTTAACTCGTTCACTCCACCTTTGCTTTTGCACGGGACTCTCAACGAGTTGCCGGAACCAAATTGTTGCGTTGCATCATTTTCGGATCGTTGCCGTGGCACCCTTTCCTTCCACCACGGTGACATATTCTTCATATCTTCTTCATGTCAACTTTTAATAAAAATTTCATAAAACTTGATCATGTCATCCGCATCATGTTAACAACATTAAATGTGTTATTTGTTGTTTGCTTATATTGCTAAACATGCTCATGGGGATTTTCCGTATATGTTGTTGTTATTTCCAGCCTCATTTAAATTGCCTAGTTAGTATAGTTTTATTAAGCTTCACATCTTGCCATGTTAAAAACATTTAATCTTGTCTTGTAAATAAACGAGAGTCAATTAAATAATTAAATGTGGTGTTTCGTTAATATGCAACTCATTGCATATTGATCTCCACTTAACTTGTAGTATTTGTTTGTGCACTTTGCCATGCCATGCATATTTAAATCGGACATGCATCATACTTGGATGTGCATCGTATGCCATGTTTATGCTTGTGTGTTTACCGTGTTGTTTGCTTCTTTCAGGTTGCTTCTCTTGATAGCTTCGGTTTCGTTCCAGAGTTGTGAGGATTCGCTCGACTGTGTTGCTCCGTCCACTTCATGGATCCGTTCTTCTCCCTTGTGGAATCCCAGGCAAGATGACCGAACCCCGATAACATTACTATCTTTGCCTATCCCTAGTAGTCTCGATCTATAGTTTTGCCTCGATGCCCATGTCTTTCCTGTCAGCCTCCTACTTGTAACCATGAACCTGTTTAACCACCCTACCTATGCAAACCGTTGCTTGGCTAAGTATGCTTTGCTCAGCCCCTCTTATAGCATTGTTAGTTGCAGGTGAAGATCGAAGATGCTTGCTTCATGTTGAAGATTTGTTGGGTTATATCACACTATATAAATGCTTAAAATGAAATCATCTATATATTGGCAAGGGTGGAAGGCTAAGCCTTTTGCTTGGTGATTTGTTCCACTCATGCCGTTAGGAACCGTATAAACCGGTGTTATGTTCCTTGATTATGCGTTCCTAACACGGTTGGGGTGTATGGGACCCCCTTGATAAACCGCTAAGTGCTAAGTCTTTTCCAGCAAGTCCCAACATTTGGTACTATTCGCCTAATAACTAATAAAACTTGCATAGGGACTAGCTATCCCTTTTATTTTATTTCAACCCCCACGGGCCAGTGCTCCACATGAGTGTTGGTCCGAAACGAGCAGACTACGGGGCCGCCTTGGGGCAACCCGAGGTATCTGGCATACACCTGTAGGATGACTCATCCGGTCGTGTCCTGAGACTTAGATACACGCGGCTACTATCAGGGTGTCGACACGCCGGGAGGATTTGCTGGATTAGCCTTACCTTAGTTCAGAGTATCTTGAGCACGGGATTCCGAGAATACTCGGGTCTTCCCACCTTTGGAGTTGCGACTCCGCGGATGGTGGGCTTGTGATGGGCCAAATTGGAACACCCCTGCAGGGTTTGAACTTTCGAAAGCCGTGCTCGCGGTTATGTGGCAGATGGGAGCTTGTTAATATCCGGTTGTAGATAACTTGACACATTTGTTCCAATACACTACTAGTGTGCGTACCGTGACTGTCATTTTCCGAAAGGGTTTCGGGAGATGAACACGGTGGGGTCATGTTTGACGTGTTGTAGCTAGGATCACTTCGTGATCATCTTTCGACCGAGGCACTTCTCTTCTCGCTCTCTATTACGTAAGCTAGTGCTAGTTGCTGCTGCAGACTCTTGTTGTTCCTTCACCTCTTGTTCTTTCTTCAGCCTTATCCACACCCAAGGCTTAAATAGTCGTGTTACCCGGAAACGGGATTGCTGAGTCCTCTGTGGCTCATAGTTACTTCACCACACCAGATGCAGGTTCAGCCGAGTTTGATGCAGGAGTTGGATCAGTTCTTCCCAGGCGCTCGATGAAGAGCGTGGCCGTTTGCTTGTGACGTTTCGACGATCAGTAGTGGTTTCTACTAGGATTCGATCTTGACCTGTGGCTTTATGTTGTTTTGGTATCTTTTTTTTGGATCTTCGCCCATAGTCGGGTTGTGATGTTTTGAATGATGTTTTGCTCATGTAATGTATTGTGTGAAGTGGCGAGTGTAAGCCAACTATCTCCTTTTGCAATTTAATCCCTCTTTTACGTGAGTCGTGTAAAGATACTAAACTTGAGATCATTCTAGGATGGGCTTATACCTTTAAGTCGTGCCTCGACACGTAGGAGGTATAGTCCCATCCTGGGCATTACAAGTTGGTATTCAGAGCCTTCTCCGACCTAGAAGCCCCCACTGATTGATCGAATCGTTGACGGTTGAGTCTAGGCACACACTTGAAAATGTTTTGAGTCCTATATTTACATCAGAGAGTAGGATTTCTTTTGCTCCTCATCCCTTTTCACTCTGGTGAGGACTCCTGACGACTACTCTTGCCTCTTCTACTTTCAAAAATCGCACCAAATTTTTTTTAGGATCTCGCGAGTATTGTTTCGATTGTTCCGATGTCTTTGTGACGAGAACATTGTTCTCGATGCCTCCTGTCATTAGGGGTTGTGGCAGTGTCCCGGGGAGTTGAGCTCCGAGGTGTTGTCGTCACAAAACCATCGCGGCAGTACTAGAATACTTAAGACGGCCGACATCAAAAAACTCTCCTATGCGGTTAGTGGCAAGATAACCCCGACATCACCCGGTACTGGGGAGGTAGTTCGGGAGTATTGCCATAGCTTGTATAGTGGATGCATTTCGAAGGTCCGAGGTAAACGATTTCCGAGAACAACTGGTTATGTGTTGAAGGATGGATACAGCTGGATGTAGGTTTAGAGTTGAGTGCGCGGTGCTTCCCCTGTATCCCCAACACCTGATTGCATAACTGGAAACTTTCGGAAATTAATAGGTGGGTTCATCCAGTAGTTCTAGGCATTCTTCCAACGAGTGCACGATATGAAGTTTGGGGTTCTACATTGAGTGAATTGGTTTATGGGCTTGTTCCGATCGGGAGTTGCATCTTAAAGGGTCCTTGGCTATGCTGATCCGGGGATTGCAAAACCCTTTTGTAACATGTTCCATGAGCTTTCAGCACGAATTTGTCGAACGAAGCTTCTATCTTGTATTTGTTCTATCTGTTCCTTGTTCCTTTTTATTTATCTTTTGTTCTTCCAAGTGGCTTCTCCACAAGTTGATGTACCTGTGGAATTCATTCGTGCATTCTCTGTTCGAATGATATTGTGAAGATTATGCTCCTACATATGGATCCTTTGTTTCGTTTTAATTCTGGTATTCGAGTTGCTTCGATGTCAAATGTTGATTCCATACCTTCTTAATCGGTGTTCTCATATTTCTATGAGAGTGCTAATCCTTCTTGATCATCAAGATGGTCATGTTAATTCTTTTTCAACCGGTGTCCATTTTGTTCATCCCAAGTTGTCTTTGTTTTCCCCACCCTCCCACCCTTCTTCTTCTCGGAGTCAGAAAATTTCAGATGAAGTATCCATTTTATTCATGTGATATTTCTTCATTCTTTTCCTTCAATGTTCTTATCCGGTGATTTCTCAGGAAGATGCTCAAGAGCTTCAAGTTCATCATTCTTTTGTTCTCAAATTCTGCCGGTGGATGTAATTCAAGATTTCGGTGTTGATCTTATCCTTTTCCTCATTTCACAATGCTTTCTTATTCCGGTGCCCAATTAATCATTCTCCTCTTGCTATTCATATCCGGAGTGCTGAAGATTCATAATTCCATTCTTAATCCGTTCAAATTATTTTGAGGATTGTTATCTTATTCAAGCCATTTAATTCAACCGGTGCAATATCTCTTAAGCAATCTTTTCCAACGGTGATTTCTTTTGAGTGGGCCCTAACCCACATGTCTTTACCCAGGATCTACCTGACTCTTCTATTTTCTAGAGTTATACCCAAATTCTTTTCAAAGTGTGACGTAAGAATGAATCCCATCAGTCACAGTCCTTATCCATGATCGCTTTCAAATTCTTTTTCATCATTGGTTCAACCTTTTAAATTCTTCATTCCGGAGTGCTCAACAATTCTTATGACATTTCTCGTCTTCATTCTCAACATTTGGAGACCGGAGAAGAGTTTCTCTTAAATCTTGGCCCGTTCTCTCAAGATTCGTGGTTCTAGCTTCATGCCATCCTCATTATTGTTCCGATTGTGAGGAATTCTTTTTATACCCGTCCGAAGCATTTCATGAATTCTTTTCTTGTGATCCTCCGAAGGCCATCATTTTAGAATATTTCTTTGTTCTCAGTTTTCAACTTCGTCCTCCAAATATTCTTAATTGATGCCTCTTCCTTCGTCTCCATATTTTTACGGTGGTTCTTTCAAGATTACCCTTCCGTTGTTATCGTTTTAATTCATTTGTTCTTTTCATAATCCTACCGGTGGTTCGTTGAAGATTTATCCAAGCTTGTGCGAGATCTCTCTTAATTCCTTGCAACGAGAATAAGTAGTATGCCAAATCCTTTGGTTGTCATCAATTTAAATTGGTGAAGGAGAGGCATGACATAATTTTTATTCTTATTCCTTCAAGGTGATTTAATCTCTGTTTTCCGGAGCTTGTTCATCATATCATATTCTCGGTTCTAAGTTCTTCATCTTGTTTTCCGGAGCTCCAAGTTATTTCAATTATATCATTTCAAAGCTCCATCTAATTCATCGCAGGCCTTGAATCTTATTCTTTTCATCTTTCACTTCTCATACTTTCATTACCGGAGTTCTTCATGGTGGTTCATCATGTTTTAATTCATCCTCGAAGGCTTCATCAAGATTCTTGTTGGAGCTCAAGCATTCTTCATCATGCTTTCCAATTGCAATCCTTCTACCTTATCCTTTCAGATGGTGTTATGTCATTTTTGACAATTCCTTCATGTTTCATGATTCACGAGTTATCAAGAATGAGATATTTAAAACCATCATTTTCCTTGTTCAGGAGATCTTTTCAACCCTTTAATTATTCGTTGGAGTAATCTTGGGTTATAATTCACCTAAAAGCTTTCCTTGAGAATTGTTGCTAATTATGGTGCTTATAAATGACCCAAGTTCTTCATTTATCCTTCCGGTGGAATAAGTTTATCGTCTCCTTGTTGATCTCAATCCATTAATTGTTTTCCGTTAGTGGCTGGTTGTCACCTCTTAATTTCGAGATGTTTTCCATAAGCCCACAACGAGCTTATTCTTTCGTTGTTGAATTTCCAAAAACTCTGTTCAACCCTTCTTTGTAAGGAGGATTTCCTAATTCATTTTGAGAGAGGTTGTCATTTTCTTCTCCGTTCTTTTCTTTCCAATGATCTATATTCTATTCTTTCATTCCGGAGGCATTGTGATGTTGCTCTCTCTTTGACCATCATATCGTTCTATCGAGATCATGTTCTTTCCCTTGCTTATCATGTAACCGGAGTGTTGTATTCTCCATTCAAGTTCCGTCATTTATCTAGTTTGCCTCTCTTTTCAACCGGAGTGTTGTCTGAAATCTTTCTTAACCTTGTGCCATTCTTTTAATTGTTCCGGAGGCTATGTGTTGTTGTTTTCATCAAGTATCATTCCATCTCCTCAAGTTCTTGTTAATTCCTTCCATTTTAAGACGGAGTGCTGTCCAAATTCTGTCATTCTTATTCCTTGGCTATACCGTTGCAGTTTCATATTCTTTTGGTCCGTGAGCTATTGTTTCATGTCTTTCAACCTACAAGGTTCTCATAATGTTCCTTGTTCCTCTCTTCTAACGGTGTTTTCATCTTCGTTCATCTCCGTCGTATTCTTTCTTTCAAGATTGTTCAACCTCTCAAGGTTCTTTGGTTTTCACTCGTTTGTCAAAGAAGCAACTTTGTTTTACCCCTTCCTCTTCCGTTTTTACCCGGTGCTATCTCTAGGATCTCGGGTCGAGATCCTCTGTTAGTGTGGGAGAGTTGTGACGCCCGAAGACCGACGTCCCAGAAGATTCCAGATGTTCCGGGTTCTCCCGTGTGTTCTTTGTGCTTGCTTTATTTTTTTTCTGCATTGCATCATGTCATCATGCCATCATGCCATATTTATTTTTGCATCTCAACTTAAATAAATCGTGTGGGCCTTCGGTCCACTTAAATCGAGGGAAGAATGTCTTCTCTTTAAAACATATCATCCCAATATTTAGGGAGCTATATAATAAATATTCCATTGTTTGGAATTACCCGCAACACACGTGCATAATTTCCCCATGCTTTTCCTTCTTCGAGTTTCACCGTAAAAAACCTTGCCAATAATTCTTTTCCGTTGTTTCGAGGTTCCTCCGAAAATTCGAACATTTTTGGACACTTCAATAATCAAGTCTTAGTTCAAACCCATTTGATTAAATTCAAATATGTTTGAATTATTTTCCGATCATGCCTTTTTCTATTTTCTCAGACCGTGCTCATTTTTATGAGCCCGAGAAAATTAGTCCCTTGTCCTAGTTCTTCCCTAGCCACCTCCTTTCTTTTCTTTCTTCTTGTGGTATTCTGTTTAAATTTGGAAAACATCAGCAGAGGAGAGCCCTCAGCCCATCAGCCTCTAGGCCTCTTAGCAGGTCCAGGCCTCAAGGCCCATTCCTCCTGAGGCCCAACCGGAGCATCGAACCCTAGCGATCTCCTAGCGATCGCATCTCCCCTCGTTCCTTCCCTCAGCCGCCGCACCCCTTTTTCCTTCGATCTCCCAGTCCTCCCTCGAGCCGCCCCAGCTTCGCCGTCCTCCGTTCGATCCCTCGTGCGCCAGCCCCGTCTCCTCATCCCAAGACGCCGGCGACCGCTCCCGTCCTCCTCTGCGCGAGCCGGCCGCCCCGAGCACCGCGACCCTCCTGCCTCCTTCGTCCCACAGCGCCGTGCAGCACCTCGCCTCTATGCGCCCCTCCTTCCTCTACCAGCGTCGCAGGCCGCGACCGCACCCTCCTGAGGCCATGGAGTCCCAGGCCGCAGCGGCCCTGCCGCGTCGTCCCCTCCAGCGCGGGGCTACGGGAGCCTCCAGCCGCGTTCCCTCAGCGCGCCCTCCAGAGCAGCCGTGGCTCTGCTCCGTCCCCAGCTCGCCATGGTCGCCCCCCAAGCAGCTCTCTCCAGCCGCCAGGAGGCCCCGTCCAGCCTCCATGCCGCTCGGATCGTCCCCGAGCTCGACCTCAGCTTCCTCCGCGCCAGTACCGCGACGAGGCCCTGCCTCCACTTCGTCCTGCTGCTGCTCGCGAGCGCCAAGACCGACTGCTGCTGTTGTGCTTCTTCGTCGGCTTCGTGTTTTGTTTTGGTCCAGCAGAGTTTTTGTCAAGTTCATCGCCGAGACAGGTACCTCTACGCAAGAACCGTGTACGACTACAAGGAGAAATGCAAGTTCCACGACGTGACAAGTACCTCGACGCACGGGAACGACTACATCCGATGCGGGTTTCGACAAGTACCACAACCAAGTACCACGATGACCGAACGGCTACGATGGCGAGTACCTCTCCGATGAACGTGAACAACTACATGGCGATGCGACAAGTACCCCTACGGAACGTGTACCACTACCGTCGCCCCGAAGATGTCCGACGCCGCAAGTACCACGACACGATATCGGAACAACTACTTCCTCTTCGGAAACGTGAACGACTTCTTCCTCTACGCTCTCGAACCGCCCCGTGAACGTTCGCTCCGAAGGTATAACCCCGAGACGATGACCCTTGAGTTGCTTGTGTTGTATGAAATGTTTGTCCTTGTGTGCACCGTGCCCGTTTCGCCCGTTCCGACCTTTTGTCATGTTCCTCGGTTGCCTCATCGCCGACTCGTGGGAACCCGGTGACGGGATCACCCCACCTTTTTCATCTCGTTTGACTCGTTCACTCCACCTTTGCTTTTGCACGGGACTCTCAACGAGTTGCCGGAACCGAATTGTTGCGTTGCATCATTTTCGGATCGTTGCCGTGGCACCCTTTCCTTCCACCACGGTGACATATTCTTCATATCTTCTTCATGTCAACTTTTAATAAAAATTGCGTAAAACTTGATCATGTCATCCGCATCATGTTAACAACATTAAATGTGTTATTTGTTGTTTGCTTATATTGCTAAACATGCTCATGGGGATTTTCCGGATATGTTGTTGTTATTTCCGGCCTCATTTAAATTGCCTAGTTAGTATAGTTTTATTAAGCTTCACCTCTTGCCATGTTAAAAACATTTAATCTTGTCTTGTAAATAAACGAGAGTCAATTAAATAATTAAATGTGGTGTTTCGTCAATATGCAACTCGTTGCATATTGATCTCCACTTAACTTGTAGTATTTGTTTGTGCACTTTGCCATGCCATGCATATTTAAATCGGACATGCATCATACTTGGATGTGCATCGTATGCCATGTTTATGCTTGTGTGTTTACCGTGTTGTTTGCTTCTTTCCGGTTGCTTCTCTTGATAGCTTCGGTTTCGTTCCGGAGTTGTGAGGATTCGCTCGACTGTGTTGCTCCGTCCACTTCATGGATCCGTTCTTCTCCCTTGTGGAATCCCAGGCAAGATGACCGAACCCCGAGAACATTACTATCTTTGCCTATCGCTAGTAGTCTCGATCTATAGTTTTGCCTCGATGCCCATGTCTTTCCTGTCAGCCTCCTACTTTTAACCATGAACCTGTTTAACCACCCTACCTATGCAAAACGTTGCTTGGCTAAGTACGCTTCGCTCAGCCCCTCTTATACCATTGTTAGTTGCAGGTGAAGATCGAAGATGCTTGCTTCATGTTGAAGATTTGTTGGGTTATATCACACTATATAAATGCTTAAAATGAAATCATCTATATATTGGCAAGGGTGGAAGGCTAAGCCTTTTGCTTGGTGATTTGTTCCACTCATGCCGTTAGGAACCGTATAAACCGGTGTTATGTTCCTTGATTATGCGTTCCTAACACGGTTGGGGTGTATGGGACCCCCTTGATAAACCGCTAAGTGCTAAGTCTTTTCCAGCAAGTCCCAACATTTGGTACTATTCGCCTAATAACTAATAAAACTTGCATAGGGACTAGCTATCCCTTTTATTTTAATTCAACCCCCCGGGCCAGTGCTCCACATGAGTGTTGGTCCGAAACGAGCAGACTGCGGGGCCGCCTTGGGGCAACCCGAGGTATCTGGCATACACCTGTAGGATGACTCATCCGGTCGTGTCCTGAGACTTAGATATGCGCGGCTACTATCAGGGTGTCGACACGCTGGGAGGATTTGCTGGATTAGCCTTACCTTAGTTCGGAGTATCTTGAGCACGGGATTCCGAGAATACTCGGGTCTTCCCACCTTTGGAGTTGCGACTCCGCGGATCGTGGGCTTGTGATGGGCCAAGTTGGAACACCCCTGCAGGGTTTGAACTTTCGAAAGCCGTGCCCGCGGTTATGTGGCAGATGGGAGCTTGTTAATATCCGGTTGTAGATAACTTGACACATTTGTTCCAATACACTACCAGTGTGCGTACCGTGACTGTCATTTTCCGAAAGGGTTTCGGGAGATGAACATGGTGGGGTTATGTTTGACGTGTTGTAGCTAGGATCACTTCGTGATCATCTTTCGACCGAGGCACTTCTCTTCTCGCTCTCTATTACGTAAGCTAGTGCTAGTTGCTGCTGCAGACTCTTGTTGTTCCTTCACCTCTTGTTCTTTCTTCAGCCTTATCCACACCCAAGGCTTAAATAGTCGTGTTACCCGGAAACGGGATTGTTGAGTCCTCTGTGGCTCACAGTTACTTCACCACACCAGATGCAGGTTCAGTCGAGTTTGATGCAGGAGTTGGATCAGTTCTTCCCAGGCGCTCGATGAAGAGCGTGGCCGTTTGCTTGTGACGTTTCGACGATCAGTAGTGGTTTCTACTAGGATTCGATCCTGACCTGTGGCTTTATGTTGTTTTGGTATCTTTCTTTTGGATCTTCGCCCGTAGTCGGGTTGTGATGTTTTGAATGATGTTTTGCTCATGTAATGTATTGTGTGAAGTGGCGAGTGTAAGCCAACTATCTCCTTTTGCAATTTAATCCCTCTTTTACATGAGTCGTGCAAAGATACCAAACTTGAGATCATTCTAGGATGGGCTTATACCTTTAAGTCGTGCCTCGACACGTAGGAGGTATAGTCCCATCCTGGGCATTACAGTATTAGTCCCGGTTTGTGCCACGAACCGGGACTAATACGCCCGTTTAGTCCCGGGTGGTGCCACCAACCGGGACCAAAGGCCTTGCTGGCGCGGTGCGGTGGGATGTTTAGTCCCACCTCGCTAGTTGAGAGAGGCCAGCACTGTAATGCCCCGGATGTAATACTTTCCCTTTTTGGCTTATAATAAATCTCCGGCTTCATCTATTTCCATTTCGGGTTCTTGTCTTTCGGGCTTTCGTCGTTTTGTTGTGTGAGTGTGTGGCTTTCATTCATATCATGTAGACATGTGCATTGCATTGCATTTGTGTTGTGGGTTGCATCAGGTTCGTGGCGTTTCTTCCCGTTGTCCGTTTCGTGTTCCGGAGCTCCCTCACGTGTCCGTGACGTCCCGTAGGCCTACTTTGTTGTTCGGGCGTTTTTCGTTACCGGTGTGCCGTGAGGTTGTGTTGTGTGTTGTTGTTTTGTTGTGTGCAACCCGCCTCTCAAATCTCGTCTCGTTTGGACTCCGTTGACTTTTCCCTCCGTTGTCCGTGTGGGTCCGAAGTGCCTTACTTCGTGTCCCGAAAACACCCTCGTTGCTTTCTTTTATCTCCGTCTGGTCCTTTTAAATCATCCCCGCGATCGGATCCGTTGGATCCAGATCGGAGGGCTCCTAAACATCACTAGTCTCCAAACCCTAGTCTAAACTGCTACATATAGACCCCTAGGTCTATTTGGACATTCCTTCTTCTTCCTCCTCTCTCCTTTTCTTTTTTTTTCTTTTTAGATCTCAGATCCCCAAATAAATTTTCTGGATCCCGAGGGGATCCACTGGATCCTTCCAGCCGTCGACCGCGCCGGGATCCCCTCGAGGACACCGAGTCAACGCCGCAGCGATCTGGCTTCGACCGCGCCAGGCGACAGATCTCCACCGCGCCGTTTTTTCCCTTCGTCGCCAGGCCAGGTCGGCGGCCCGTACGCCAGCGCGCGGAAGGACCACTTCGCCCTCGTCCGCCGGCCTCGTCCGCCCCACTTCGCCTGGGGTTTTTTTCTTCGCCTGGACCGGCCCGTACGTCCTTCGCGACCGGCCCACTCCCTCCATCGCCGATCGACCGTCGCCTCCTCGCCAGCCAGCGCCTGGGTCTCCGCCTCGGGACCACATCGTCGCCTGGAGGCCTCTCCTCGTCGCGCGTCTGGGCCGCGGCCCGAACGTCACCGCCGCCTCCTCCGCTCAGCGCGCGGGCCGGCCGCCTCGGCGGGCCGCGTCACCGCCGCCTCGCGGGCCTC
>LR738713.1:343930717-343976633 GCA_902687465.1 Secale cereale
TGAAAATCGACTGACCCAAAAGTCGATTCAGTCGACTGAAGTGTAGCTAAATCGGAGCAGAGCAGCAGCACGAGCGAGGGGGAGAGCAGCAGCAGCGCGAGCGAGAGCCGGAGCAGTAGCAGCTGGGCGAACGAGCGATCGGGCGAGAGCTGGAGCAGCAGCAGCTAGGCGAGCCAGCGATCGAGCGAGAGCCGGAGCAGCAGCAGCAGCGCGAGCGAGCGAGCGAGAGCCGGAGCAGCAGCAGCTGGGCGAGTGAGTGCTCGAGCGAGAACCGGAGCAGCAGCAACATGCTACTTCTCGAGCTTGCGTTGTATTCCCTCGAAGAGGAAAGGGAGATGCAGCATAATAGCATAAGTATTTCCCTCAGTTTTTGAGAATCAAGGTATCAATCCAGTAGGAGACCACGCAAGAGTCCCTCGCACCTGCACAAACAAATAAGAACTTCGCAGCCAACGCGATAAGGGGTTGCCAATCCCTTTACGGTCACTTACGAAAGTGAGATCTGATTGAGATGATAGTTTGATATTTTTGGTATTTTTGGTTATAAGAACAGAAAGTAAAAGCAGAAAAGTAAAGTAGTTTATAGATTGATATGTTGAGAATAGACCTAGGGCCATAATTTTCTCTAGTGGCTTCTCTCATGATAGCGATATTCTACGGCGGGTAAACAAATTATTGTCGAGCAATTGATAGAAGAGCGAATAATTATGAGACTATCTAGGCATGATCATTATATATAGGCATCACGTCTGAGACAAGTAGACCGAAACGATTCTGCATCTCCTACTATTACTCCACACATCGACCGCTATCCAGCATGCATCTAGTGTATTAAGCTCATAAGAACAGAGTAACGCCTTAAGCAAGATGACATGATGTAGAGGGATAAACTCAAACTTAGTGATATAAACCCCATCTTTTTATCCTCGATGGAAAAAATACAATACGTGCCTTGCTGCCCCTACTTTCACTGGGAAAGGACACTGCAAGATTGAACCCAAAGCCAAGCACTTCTCCCATTGCAAGAACTATAGATCTAGTAGGCCAAACCAAACCAATAATTTGAAGAGACTTGCAAGGATATTATAATCATACATAAATAGTTCATATAAGAATCAAATATTTCTCATAGATAATCTTCATCATAAACTCACAATTCATCGGACATCGACAAACACACCGCAAAATGATATTACATCGAATAGATCTCCTCGAAGACCAAGGAGAACTTGGTATTGAGATCCAAAGAGAGAGAAGACGCCATCTAGATACTAGCTATGGACCCGAAGGTCTGTGGTAAACTACTCACAACTCATGGTGAGGCAATGATGATGATGTAGAAGCACTCCATGGAAGATCCCCCCTCCAGCAGAGCTCCGTAACAGGCCCCAAGATGGGATCTCACGGGAACAGAAGGTTGCAGCGGTGGAACTAGGGTTTTCTCTGTTCGTCTGATGTTTTCGGGGTACGTAGGTGTATATAGGAGGAAGGAGGGCACCAGGGGCCAGAAGGGGTGCCCACGAGGCAGGGGGTGCGCTCCCACCCTCATGGACGCCACCTCAGCCCTATTCCGTGGTTCTCAAGTCTCCTGTGCGTATTTTGCTCCAAAAATATCTCTCCCGAATATTTCATTCCGTTTGGACTCCGTTTGATATTCCTTTTCTGTAAAACCCTGAAATAGGCAAAAAAACAGCAATCTGGACTGGGCCTTTGGGTTAATAGGTTAGTCCCAAAAATAATAAAAAATTGTATAACAAAGCCCATTAAACATCCAAAACATCATAAATAATATCATGGAACAATAAAAAATTATAGATACGTTGGAGACGTATCAAGCATCCCCAAGCTTAATTCCTGCTCGTCCTCGAGTAGGTAAATGATAAAAACAGAATTTTTGATGTGGAATGCTAACCAACATAGTTTTTCAATGTAGTTCTCTTAATTGTGGCATGAATGTTCAGATCTGAAAGATTCGATACAAAAGTCTATATTGGCATAAGAAACAATAATACTTCAAGCATACTAACAAAGCAATCATGTCTTCTCCAAATACTATGGCTAAAGAAAGTTATCCCTACAAAATCATATAGTCTGGCTATGCTCCCTCTTCATCACACAAAATATTCATATCATGCACAACCCCGATTTAAGCCAAGCACTTGTTTTCATACTCTATTCTTTCAAACCTTTCAACTTTCACGCAATAGATGAGCGTGAGCCATGGACATAGCACTATGGGTGGAATAGAGAGGTGGTTGTGGAGAAGAAACAAGTAGGGAGATAGTCTCACATCAACTAGGCGTATCAACGGGCTATGGAGATGCCCATCAATAGATATCAATGTGAGTGAGTAGGGATTGCCATGCAATGGATGCACTAGAGCTAAATATGTATGCAAGCTCAACAAAAGAAACTAGTGGGTGTGCATCCAACTTGCTTGCTCATGAAGACCTAGGGCATTTGAGGAAGCCCACCGTTGGAATATACAAGCCAAGTTCTATAATGAAAATTCCCACTAGTATATGAAAGTGACTAAACATGAGACTCTCTATCATGAAGAACAAGGTGCTACTTTGAAGCACAAGTGTGGAAAAAGATAGTAGCAATTGTCCCTTTTTCTTTTCTTTTTTTCTTTTTTTTGGGACTTTTTTCTTTGGCCTTTTTTTGGAGGGGCTTTACTGATTTATCCTTTCCTCACATGGGACAATGCTCTAATAATGATGATCATCACACTTTCATTGAATTACAACTCGATATTACAACTCGATACTAGAACAAAGTATGAGTGTATATGAATGCCTCCGACGGTGTACCGGGATGTGCAATGAATCAAGAGTGACATGTATGAAAAATTATGCATGGTGGATTTGCCACAAATATGATGTCAACTACATGGTCATGCATGGCAATATGACAATATGAAGCGTGTCATATGAACAGAACGGTGGAAAGTTGCATGGCAATATATCTCGGAATGGCTATGGAAATGCCATGCTAGGTAGGTATGGTGGTTGTTTTGAGGAATATATATGGTGGCTGTTTTGAGGAAGGATATATAGTGGGTGTATGGTACCGGCGAAAGTTGCGCGATACAAGAGAGGCTAGCAATGGTGGAAGGGTGAGAGTGCGTATAATCCATGGACTCAACATTAGTCATAAAGAACTCATATACTTATTGCAAAAATCTATGAGTCATCAAAACAAAGAAATCAATGCATGCTCCTAGGGGGGAGGTTGGTAGGAGTTAACCATCGCACGCCCCCGAACTCCACACAAAGGTTGACACTTTACAAATACCTCATGCTCTAACTTCGTCACATAGCGGTTCACCATACGTGCATGCTACGGGAATCACTAACTTTAACACAAGCATTTCTCAATTTCATAATAACTCCACTAGCATGACTCTAATATCACTATCCTCATATCTCAAAACAATTATCAAGCATCCAACTTCTCATCATATTCAATGCACTTAGTGTGAAAGTTTTTACTACATTGATATTGGATGTCTATCATGTGAAGACTAGTTTTATAGCCTAAGAACATTACCATGCTGTTTTAATAGACTCTCAAATGGATATAAGTGAAGCATGAGAGATCAACAATTTCTACAAAATATAATCACCACCGTGCTCTAAAAGATATAAGTGAAGCACTAGAGCAAAAACTTTTCAACTCAAAAGATATAAGTGAAGCACATAGAGTGTTATATCAATTCCTAGGCCATATTTAACTCTCTCAAATAGGTGTGTCCAGCAAGGATAATTGTGGCAAACTAAGAAGCAAAGACTCAAATTATACAAGACGCTCCAAGTAAAACACATATCATGTGGTGAATAAAAATATAGCTCTGAGTATAGTTACCGATGGATGAAGACGAAAGAGGGCATGCCTTCCCGGGGCATCCCCAAGATTAGTCTTTTGGTTTTCCCTGAATTTTACCTTGGGGTGCCTTGGGCATCCCCAAGTTTAGGCTCTTGCTACTCTTTGTTCCATAGTCCATCAAAGCAATACTCAAAACTTGAAAACTTCACAACACAAAACTTAGACAAAAATCTCGTGAGCTCCGTTAGTATAAGAACGCAAATCACTACTCAAAGGTACTGCAATGAATTCATTATTTGTTTATATTGGTGTTAAACCTACTGTATTCCAACTTCTCTATGGTTTATACTTCCCAATACTACTCATAGATGCATTGAAATAAGCAAACAACACACGAAAAACAGAATCTGTGAGAAACAGAACAGTCTGTAGTAATCTGCAGTTTCCGCATACTTCTGTAACTCCAAAAACATTAAACTAAATTGGTAAACGTGAGGAATTTTTCTATTAATCATCTGCAAAAACAATCAACTAAATAGCACCCTCCAGTAAAATCTGGTGACCATTCTAGAGAGCGCTAATGATTATGTTTTTCACAGCAAGATCATATAAACTTCACACAAGTCTTCCCAAAGGTTCTACTTGGCACAAACACTAAACAAAACACAAAACCACATCTAGAAAGAAGCTAGATGCAATATTTATTCCTAAACAGAAGCAAAAACAAAAAAAATAAAATTGGGTTGCCTCCCAACAAGCGCTATCGTTTTACGCCCCTAGCTAGGCTTGAGAATTCAAAGATGCTCGCATGAAAGATAAGAATTGAAGCACAAACAGAGCATCATAAAACATGTGACAAACACATGTAAGTCTAACTTACTTCCTATGGATAGGAATTTTATAAGCAAACAAATTATCATAGCAAGCAAGATCTAGCGTATGCAAGGAAGAAGAAAGAAACAAGATCAATCTCAACATGAAGAGAGGTAATTTAGTAACATGAAGATTTCTATGACCATAGTTTCCTCTCACATAATAATTGCATGTAAGCAAATTCAACAATATAGCTATCACATAACATATTCTCAACACGATCCACATGCATGCGAAGTTGACACTCTTCCAAAATAGTGGGATCAACAATAACTAAAGTCATGACCTTTCCAAACCCACTTTCAATATTATGGAAAAAATTATTATCAATCTCATATTCATGATGGGGTTTAAATAAATTTTCAAGATCGTAAGAATCACCACCTCAATCATGATCATTGCAACAAGTAGTGGGCATAGCAAAATAAGCACCCCCAAGCTTAGGGTTTGCATATCATTAGCACAATGGGCATTAATAGAATTTATAATAACATCATTGCAATAATGCTTTTCATCAAAGAAACTAACATGAATCACTTTTTATTTTAACAATTCCTCACAATTTTTAGATTCATAAATTTCGAGCAAAACCTCATAAAGATATACTAGTGCACGCAGCTCACTAGCCATAGGTTCAACATAATGGGATCTCTTAAAGAGATTAGCAAGTGGATGAGGATCCATACTTTAGCAAGCGAAGATGCAAGCTAATTGAGGGCACATAGCACACAAGCAAACAAGAGGCAAGAGGGCGGTAAACACAAGGCAGAAGAAGGGCAAATAAAATGGCAATGGTGAAGTGGGGGAGAGGAAAACGAGAGGCAAAAAAATGTAATGTGAAGGATAAGGGTTTGTGATAGGTACTTGGTATATGAGTTTTGCGTAAGCCTCCCCGGCAACGGCGCCAGAAATTCTTCTTGCTACTTCTCGAGCTTGCGTTGTATTCCCCCGAAGAGGAAAGGGAGATGCAGCACAGTAGCGTAAGTTTTTCCCTCAGTTTTTGAGAACCAATGTAGCAATCTAGTAGGAGACCACGCACGAGTCCCTCGCACCTGCACAAACAAATAAGAACTTCGCAGCCAACACGAGAAGGGGTTGTCAATCCCTTTACGGTCACTTACAAAAGTGAGATCTGATAGAGATGATAGTTTGATATTTTTGGTATTTTTGGTTATAAGCACTGAAAGTAAAAGCGAAAAAGTAAAGTAGATTATAGATTGATATGTTGAGAATAGACCCGGGGGCCATAGTTTTCTCTAGTGGCTTCTCTCATGATAGCGATATTCGACGGCGGGTAAACAAACTACTATCAAGCAATTGAGACTATCTAGGCATGATCATTATATATAGGCATCACGTGCGAGACAAGTAGACCGAAATGATTCTGCATCTACTACTATTACTCCACACATCGACCACTATCCAGCATGCATCTAGTGTATTAAGCTCATAAGAACATAGTAACGCCTTGAGCAAGATGACATGATGTAGAGGGATAAACTCAAACTTAGTGATATAAAACCCATCTTTTTATCCTCGATGACAACAATACAATACGTGCCTTGCTGCCCCTACTGTCACTGGGAAAGGACACCGCAGATGGAACCCAAAGCCAAGCACTTCTCCCATTGCAAGAACTATAGATCTAGTAGGACAAACCAAACCTATAATTCGAAGAGACTTGCAAGGATATTATAATCATACATAAAGAGTTCAGAGAAGAACCAAATATTTCTCATAGATAATCTTGATTATAAACCCACAATTCATCGGATCTCGACAAACACACCACAAAAAGAGATTACATCGAATAGATCTCCTCGAAGACCTAGGAGAACTTGGTATTGAGATCCAAAGAGAGAGAAGAAGCGATCTAGATACTAGCTATGGACCCGAAGGTCTGTGGTAAACTATTCACAACTCATGGTGAGGTGATGATGATGATGTAGAAGCACTCCATGGAAGATCCCCCCTCCGGCGGAGCTCCGGAACAGGCCCCAAGATGGGATCTCATGGGAACAGAAGGTTGCAGCGGTGGAACTAGGGTTTTCTCTGTTTGTCTGATGTTTTCGGGGTACGTAGGTATATATAGGAGGAAGGAGGGCACCGGGGGCCAGAAGGGGTGCCCACGAGGCAGGGGGGCGCGCCCCCACCCTCGTGGACGCCACCTCAGTCCTATTCCATGGTTCTCAAGTCTCCCGTGCGCATTTGGCTCCAAAAATATCTCTCCCGAAGGTTTAATTCCGTTTGGACTCCGTTTAATATTCTTTTCTGTAAAACCCTGAAATAGGCAAAAAACGGCAATCTGGACTGGGCCTTTGGGTTAATAGTTAGTCCCAAAAATAATACAAAACTGTATAACAAAGCCCATTAAACATCCGAAACATCATAAATAATAGCATGGAACAATCAAAAAATATAGATACGTTGGAGACGTATCACAGCAGCGCGACCGAGCGAGCGAGAGCCGGAGTAGCAGGAGCATATCCGGCTGGTATGGCCGTCACCGCCGAAGGGGCCTCGCACTGGGGGAGAGCCGCCGTGGAGATGTCGCCCGCGGTGCCGGCTTCAAGGTAGCCGCTCCATGGGGGTGCGGGATGGAGCACCGTCGGCGCCGGGAGGTCGAGCTAAGGAGAAGGTGCAATACGATGAGTGTGCAACCTCTTTGGTGGCGCCGAGTAGGCCTCAGCTTCGTCCGAGGAGTCGGTGAGGATGATGCGGTTCCGGTGGAGCAGGTTAAGGCGGCGCTGTGGTGATGGAGCATCCGCGATAGACGAGGCGATCGTCGGAGCAACTCCTTGGAGGTGGAGGATGGGGCGGGTGAACCGGCGGGACGACGAGATGGACGACGGATCCTCATCCGGGGAGGTGGATGAGGGACGTCGAGCTGTTGCGGTGGACGACGTCATCGGGAAGAGGCTCCGGCGGGGCAGTACATGAACTCGAATTCTATTTTTTTAATACACTTGATGTTGAGTCCAAATAATAGTACATTTGTTGTACTAACTATATATTCATAATCTAAACCATGTTCCACACGTGTACACCGTGTTTATCACACATAGTATAGTGCCCCGCCCCTACATTATGACAAGTATTTAGACCTGAGCTGCAAAAGCCACACATTAGCCCAAATTATGATCAATGTTCTATATGTTATATGTAGTACTAGCAAGATGCCCATGCGTTCCAAAGAACATCAACATCATCAAGGGGAGGCCTAATTTGCAAATATGGAGAGGGGTGCGGGTATCTTTTTTCAAAATTGCCATAGTTTCCTTCCTATCCGTCAGATATAAATCGGACGGCCTATATTGCAGGATGGCACCATCATCAACAACTCCGTTGTTTATAAGAATAGAGATAAAATATATTATATGTAGTATAACATGTTCATAATAACACCATGTGTATCACCGTTATATATATTCACACATGCATCGGTTTAAAACACTATGATAAATTCTTCAAATATCCGAATTCGCTTTTTATAATGAAGTATGATCTCTATTCGTCTTTTAGACCCACACAATCCTCTTATCTTTGTAGCTAGCTAGCGCTAACTTTCTCTTGTGCATGCAGACGCCCACATCCCTCTCACCCTCCCTCAGCATTCTCTAGCTCCATCGCGCAAATTCGTCTTTTCACTTTAGGTCGTTCACCCACTGTGTGTGTAGGCCCCCCAGCTCCTTTTTTACGGCACACATCGATCGATATGCCTCTCTAGCCAGGTGTGCTAGCACAAAACACAAGCTTCCCCTCTTCTCTTATCACCGTCCATGCCTCACTCCCACCACTCTCTTCATCGATCTCGTACTCGCACACTCCTCCCCCTCGATATAGTATGACTCTCGCACCACCTCCTAGATGCATCCCTCTCTCTCTATCCTTCTCCCCGTGCCTCATTTGCTTCTAACACACACTTGCATGTATACTGATCGATCTCCCAATATATACCTAGGTCGACTTTAACTATTCCCCCCCCCATCGATCGACGTACCTCACAAGTTATGTCTCTCCTTTCTCTAACAAAGGACGATTGATCTTCCTATGTAGTTATATCTGCTTACCACATCCATATCGCCCCCCTCATCATTCGTGCATGCCTCCCGACCCGTCTCTCACACGCACTTGCACAGACAGGCAGCCATCCCCTCTCTTATTGATATTGCACGTGTGCCCTCCGGTTGTCTAGCAAGCCTATCCCACCATTTGTTAGAAGCAACTCCACTACCACCCCCTCCAACACTCTAGCTATGTCTCTCTCCCAACCATATTCCTATCCTACACATATGCATGGATGCCGATCGATCTCCCTTAATACATGAGGTAGATCGATCTCCCTTAATACACGAGGTAGGCCTCTCTCCTCCTCCACACATATACCAGCCATTGTACCTCTATACTTAATTAGGCCTCCCTTCCCCCACCACACACCGATAGTCGAGCGCTGTAGGTAGGTATCCATGCCACAGAGACAAACTGCACATGTCCCCTCTCACGTTCCAGTAGGCCATCCACTCTATATCTTTGACGTGGGCACACACAAATTCGATGGCACTCTTTATCGATCGCGTGCGCGCACACACATCATCCCTCTCTTCGATTCTATGGACACAAGCCGATGATACCTCCACTCTCTTCTCGTGGATCGCCCCCTCTATATATATGACATATCCAGGACTCTATTTCACACACATTGCATATGTTACATTTTTTGATTGACCCCACCCCCCCTCCCCAAAAAAAACTCTCATGAACCTACACACTATATCTCTCTATGTATGTATCTCTCTCACACAACCCAACATAGGTGGTGTACGTATACAAGAAGAGAATAGGTGCACCGTGCATGTACTCACGCTTCGTGCCCAGCCACACCCGTGCGGGTACACGGTGGAGCTCATTTCTGTACGAAATGGCAGCCCACGTGCTAATTTGGACACGTGTAGCAGTTGTTTACCTACGGAGGTCGTGTACCACACGTGCACGAAACAAAGTTTGACTTGATGCGTTGGCGCGTTATTTTTAAATAAAGTTATATCGCTCAATGGCACGTACGTAGAATACAAAACGATTTTTATGGAGAAAAAGGTCATCTGCTCCACTATATACAACGGAGCATGCCTGCCTGGTTTGTCTCTCTTCAGAGTATCTCACACAAGGCTGCGGTGGCCTCTCTCTCTCTCACCGTTGGTCACTGATCCGGCCGCATCCCGTCCGCCGGCAGCGAAAGGGAGGACGTGCATTATTTCTTCGTTCGATGGCGCCGAGGCAGCACGTCCCAATCTGCGGTGCACGCCGTTCTCTCTGACCAAGCTCCGGCGTGGTAGGGCCTATGCCACATGCTCGCTCTCGCAGTATGGGCAGATTCCGCCAGCCGCCGCTCACCTAGTTACATCCCGCCAACCTCCAAGTATTCCCTCTGGCCTTGCTCCACTGCCCGTCTTCCCACGTCGCTGCATGTGGATCTTCCATAGTTCTTTGCCCAAAACGTAGCTCGTCCGGCGTACTTTCCATATTGCAATCTCGTCCTCACACCATTATAGAAAAACACAACCGTGTTGTTATCTTCCCTTAGGACAATGAATATGCTTCTTTTTTGTCGTCGCATGTGTCATCAACTGTTATTGGCCAGTGATTGTTTCCTTTCTACCTCTTTTTTGCAAACAGGGCTATCCATTTCACCTCATTGCTATTGCGACCTTTTGGTGAACTGCACAAATCACTTTTTTCTTAAGAGTGTTTTGTGCAGTTCTACCAAAATGTCACACGGGCAACGTCTCTACATTTCAGTGCGACTGCACAAAGGGAGATTGGTTTTGCTCTATCCTCCTCATCCAACTCCGAGCCTAATCTTCTCCAACTAGTTAGTCTTAAGAGAGACTGCAAAGGTGACCGGCTTCTATTTGTGTGTTTATTGTTTCATCAGTGGTCCTCTATTATCGTAATCACACTTAATATCTTTGGAACAGGGACACTCAGCTCTATTTTAGTGGAACTGCACAAAATGATCGGAATGTTGCATGCTCCAAACAACTACTTTTTCCCAACATGCCTTGTTGATTTAGACAGAGCTGGGGGGACGTTGCTGCCAATGAAAGCATGGATCAATTTTAATTTAACACCTTCTCACAACTTTGTCTTCAGTTGTGATGTAAATATTAGCTCTGATTAGCAAGGAAGTTAGTTTTTTATTGTTTCCGAAAGAGCATCGATGGCAAGACACACGAAAAAAAGCTGAAAGCTCACACCATTATACAATTTCATGTTGCAGGAAAATTATTTGTATAGTACGTCAATTATGTAAACAAATGCTGGAAGCTTGATAGCATTGCCAGAAGCCTCTTCGGCATCCGGGTCCATGTGTCATGCACAAAATTATACTCCTTCGTTCCTAAATATTTATCTTTTTACAAATTTCAAATGGGCATATTTTAGAGTGTAGATTCACTCATTTTGCTTCGTATGTGTACTCCCTTCGTTCCTAAATATTTGTCTTTCTAGAGATTTCAACAAGTGACTACACACGGAGCAAAATGAGTGAATCTACACTCTAAAATATGTCTATATACATCCGTATGTAGTAGTCCATTTGAATCTCTAAAAAGACAAATATTTGAGTAGTAACTCGTTGAAATCACTAGAAAGACAAATACTCCGGAGTATATTTAAGGACCGAGGGGGTAGTGCACAGCCGCATGGGAGACTCAAACCGGTCGTTGTGCCGCATTAATAGTGAGTAATGAGCAGTCAAATCATAAGCCCCACCTTTCCCACTGTAAGTTGCTCGGAAGAAGCAACCATCAATATGCTCTTCTTTGAATCCGCTCATACTACTCCATCCGTCACTGTTTATAGAGCGTGCTTCAGAAAAAGAGAAAATCTCTGGGACCAAGGCGACTAGCGAATGGCCTTAAAAATAGCATTGGTAGTTATAACACGACGTCTATTACTAGAGGAAATAATGCGTACACACATGCGTGCAGTGCTTCCACCCCGGATACACACATGCATGCACTTACTCTAGTCCGTAGTACTACATCGAGATAAAATTGCGGTTACCACGCCCTAATTAATTGAGCATTAAACCAAACGTGTCTAAAGTCTCTCTCGTGGTGGAAATGCATCATAATGAAGTGCACCCTGTAAACTGTGACGGAGGGAGGAGTAGTATGAAGGTGCAAAACCAAGTACGCGTACAGCCAGTCGATCAGTGCACCTCCTCTTGGCATATCACTGACATGTGGGACCAGAGTGTGAGCAAACCGATCTCAATTGACGGCAAAATGGCCAACCCGCCGTTCCTTGAGAGAGACGAGGAGCGAGAACACATAGACGGGCTCGCACGGAGGCCAAGATATATTCGAGCATGGTTGATCGATATCATCATTATATGTTGGGCTTCCGTTTCCGCCCTTCTCTGGAATAAATGTGTACTTTATCAGAGATTAAGGAAAAATAAGAGTACAGAGGCTCCACCATGCGGTTCTAGTAGTAGTACTACTCGTACTACTAAACCTTGCACTTGGCTCTTCGCCTCTTTGTGAAGTCGAACAATGATGGTACTCCGCATGTTCGGTACTACAGTGTATGCCTCTGGCAATCTGACACCGAATGAACTGATGCATGTCCACCGCCTGGGCGAGGGTACATTGCATTAGTCAAAAGGCGTAAGCGAGCTTCACCTTGTCCTACAAGCTTCTCCTCGTTCTACGAGTTGACGGGACACACGAACAAGTAGTGCTAGTCTATACTCCCTCCTTTCTGGTTAATATAGCTTAATCTTTTTTTACGGGTAAATGAGAGAGCTTTATTCATATATAAGCATTCTTAGGACGATCAGCCAAGACACCGGTCACTAGGAAGCGAGGTACCCCGCAAAAAAAGAAGTAGGAAGCGAGGTGTTTCATCAAGCCATCTCTCGGCCACATTCAAAGTGCAGCAAGCACGGTTCGCACAAAGATGCGCCGCAAGGTTTGCTGACCTGTTTACATGCTAAATAACAAAAAAACGAGGAAATATTACCGAGCGCTCCTATTTGTAACAGGATATGAGCTAGAATTAAGCGAGAATTGTGGTGAGTGTTCCATGCTATCAACTTCCATTATCACATGCGAGAACCCTCGAAGAGAACCAAATGTGTTGAAGATTGTTTTATCACATTTTAAAAATATAATAAGAGTGCAGACGCTCCTCCATCCGGTTCCTAGTGTACCTCTATAGACTACTATAAACTTTGCGCTTGGTTGTTGGTCTCTTCGGGAAGTGCAACAATAATAGTACTACTAGTATAGTGTATGCTTCTGGCAATCTGACACCGAATTAACTGTTTCACGTCCACCGCCTGAGCGAAGGACAACTTGCATTAGTCAAAAGTTTCTCCTTGTCCCGTGAGCCACTGCGTGCAAGCTTCTCCTGTCCTGCAAGCTTCTCCTCGTTCGGCAAGTTGACGGGACACAGCAAAGTAATGCTAGTCCATACTGCCTCCTCTCCGGTTAATATGGCTTAATTTCAAACGAGATAAATACACCGTCTGTCACTGTATATTTGTAAAAATACGGTCAGTGGACTTCATAATACGCTCATTGCGCTCAATATATACATTTTCCGGTGTTTATACGGTCACTAGCTCACCATGTCTGAGTATGTGTGTGCATGCATGTGTAGGTTGAGCACTTAAGCGTGACCGTGTGTGTTCCGTCGTGTGCTCGGACATGCATGTATTAGGGCGTCGCGCGCGTTTTTGCGTCCATATGTACGTGTGACTGTTGCATACACGTAGGGGGAGTACATGTAGGGGCCACTAAAGGAGAAGTCAAATCACACAGTATGTTAGTCGGAAGAAGCAACCATCATTTCACTCTTCAATGACGGCCCCAGTGACAGGTCGCGTCCGCTCTGGCCGGGCATGAATGCAGCACTGACCGTTTCGGGCGGGAAGCATGCGTGGGTGATGAAGAGGGTTCGGGTTGGTCAGGAGCGACTGTGGCAGCGGTCCGGACGCCTGCAAACAAGAGATGATGTACGTTAATATTGCCGCGTATATAATTAACAACGTAAATAATGTGCCAGTTGGACAAATATGATTGGAGATGGAGATGGAAATGGAATTTTACGTAAACACGGATATGCATGTCTATGTCAATGTGTGTGTGCGCGACGACTCTCGCGACCTGAAAGCGGGGGCGTGTTTTTGATCGAGTTTTCTTTCTTGGTACATTAAAAAATTGTCCACCAGTTTTCGTTTCTTTTCTCCAGGAACGCGCGTATTCTATTTAAAACCACTGTTATGGAGAGATTGTTTTACTCCATTATAGCCTCTTGTTTGATAGAGTTCTCGCGTCTCGCTCTCTCACCCTCTCCATATCAAAACAAGATGACAGTGTGCACACTATCTCTCTCCTCACCGGTGGTCAAAGATCCGGCTGAATCCCGTCTGCTGCGGGAGGTGAGGAGGTGCAGCGTTGACATTGTCGCCGTCAGCGATGGAGGAAGCCGATGCGCACCATCCTCTCAGAGCTGGCGCTGGCACAGACGAAGGTCCTCCGCGCCCTTGTTCGCTGCCGTCGTGTGGGCAGATCCCGCCCGCCCGCCTAAGCGACATCTCGCCCACCTGAGGTATAACTTCTTGTATTGGTCCAGCTCCCCAGGTCGCTGCATGCAGGTTTTCTTCTATGCGACTACTCCCCAGCTCCCCATGTATAGTAGCTAGGGTTCGTCGGCTGGTCCAACATCACCTACTACTGTTATAGAGGAAATGCCACTTGAAAAGTTGTCCTGATTTATGCCTCGGTGGAGGTATACATGTTGTTTGGACAAAAAGTACATGGTGGTTGTGCGGTCATTGTCCATATGCTCCTATTGCTGTTGCTAATCTAATACTATCACTCGTTAAATGAAGAAATGTTTTTTTCTCGTGTATCCTGGTTTAGTTCCCATCAAGATAATCATGATGCTTCTGTTTGTTGGTGTACTTCTCATAATTCTTATTGACAATTGAGATGTCGTTGTTAATCTTGTAAAACAAAGTAACAACACTATATCCCTTTTTTATATTTTTGGAAACAGCGATGCGTATCTCCATACTCGGGCATGTCTTCCTCAATTTTAGTGGAACTGCACAAAATTGGATGGCTATTGTTGTTCCGCCTCACTGTCCTCTGCCACATGGTTCTTCCTTCCTCGAGCTTCACTACTGAGAAGAAACAGACCGCATTGAGGATTTGTCGAACTTCATAGGTGCCTCACCCAAACTTGATGCCAAATGGATGATGCATCACCACGATGACCTATCGATGCTCATGGTTGCGCCTCATGGTTGCGTCGGCTGGTGAAGCTGGTCAATTTTCAATGAAAAACAAGTTGTCTTCCATCAGTGCTCTTTGCTTGTTACCCACAAAGATGATATCCTTCGTCAGTTCACCTTGGTTGCGTTGGAGATGCAATCGTCTTTCACGTTGGTGCAATTTTATCACACAATTGGCTATAAACAAATGTTTCCTCGAAGAAGGATCGATGTTGGTATTGAGAGCATAAGTTTTGTATTGATTTCTAAGCCTTCTCATAACTTTGTCTCCAGCTCCCCTGTAATTTTATTTGTCCATCTATTAACTTTGATTAAAAAATGGCGTGGACTAAAAACCCGGATGGACGTAGTAGCCCTCCATTTTTATTTACTCCGCATATTAGATTTGAGTGAAGTGAAACTTTGTAAAGTTTGACCAAGTTTAGGCCGAACACAACACACCATAATTATTAGGGAGGGAAAACTGTACATACTCTCAAACCTTTCCGATAATTGAAATTAAAATTCTTTATTTGTACACACTCTCACACGTTTCCGATAATTTGGTGCATGTGTGGTTGTTCACTTAAGGGAGGGTAGTGTATCGCACGTGAAGGACATGAAGTGCGACCAGGACGCGTGGATCGTTAGTTCATCGGAAGTACGTAGTAGTTTTCTTCACTGTTACGTTAAATAAAGAGTTTTGTTTCGTACTTACACAATTTAAAACGATTGTTATGGAGAGAATAAGAAAACCACTGCACTATATATTAGTCGTATACACGAGTACTATATGGATGCAACTTCATTGACTTCAGTGCACCTGCCTTTGGGTTTATGACGGGTGGCCCAAAATGTGGTTGGCCCACCTGTCATATAGCCAAAAGTAGGTGCAGTTAAGGCACCGAAGCTCAGTTCGTACTACAGTATATATATAAGCGGGAGCCTCAGCGCTTGTTCGCTAGGGTTTGCACTCTCCACACTCTCTCCGCACTATATATATATATATATATATATATATATATATATATATATATATATATATATATATATATATATATATATATATATATATATATATATATACACACGTTGGAGGCTCAGCGTTCCTTTGCTAGGGTTTGCTATATTCACTGTCTCTCACCCTCTTCACCAGATCTAAAAAAGAATGCGTTGTGGCCTCTGTCTCTTTTACCCTCCTCACAGCTGGCGAAGGAGGTGTCCGGATCCCGTCGCATCGGGAAGGGGAGGAGGTGCAGCATTCAGTCTATTGGCTTCGGCGAGGGAGGCAATCCACTGCCAGCTCCGCTTTTCTCTTTCACCCAGCGCTTGTGCGGGGGGGCCACCGACCCCTTCTTCCTCGCTGTCGTACGTAGTGTGGGCAGATTCGACCTCCCGCCGCACGCCTTGCCACATCCCAACGACCCTAAGGTATAAGTTTCTTTGAAACCGTCATTGGTCTAGCTGCATGCTGATCTTTTTCGATTCTGTAGTCGAATCTAGGTCTTGGTTCAAAGAGGAAAGAAGGGTGCGGTGTGGTGGATCATGAATCTAGGATGTGGTTCAATAAGGAAAGGAGGGAGGGAAAGTAGTATAGACTAGCTATCCAACCGCTTTGTTGGTCGGAAAGGGAAAAAGGGGTAACCCAGTACACACATCTGTAAGGGACCGAACTCTTTGTTGAAAAGGGAAAGAAACTGGGGGGTCGGGTAGTTTGTGCAGGACTAGATTTGCTGCCCTCACATCGGAAAAAGTTTAAAAGAGAACAAATATGGGACCAACGCAGATATGCTGCTTGGCTACATACTCTGTATCACCCATTTATACGTGTGGACGCACATGGTGCTGGCATGTCCCATGTCCCATGCATCCACATGATCGTGCAGTGTGTTTTGAGATGTTGTGCTACTTGTATTAGTACTGTTTTAAATAAACTCTGCATCACCTCCTTTATAAGTAGATGGAAGCACATGTTGTTGTTGCGCCCACTCTCCACTGGAACTGTTTATGCTTTTTGTTAATCTAATGCCACTGGAAAAATTAACTACTGAATCTTATTTCAAAACTGCAACACTTGTTAGGGATTGGCGGGATTACCATTTTTGTGGCCGCGTGTTTCATCGTCCTTTATTGGCCAGTAATTGATTCCTTTTTTGCCTTTGTTAAAACATGGATATCTATTCAACTTGTTGCTATTGCGACATTTTGCTTCGCTTAATTTTGGTGGAACTGCACAAAATGAGACCGGATTTCCATATATGTGTTGAGATCTCTTTGAGGTCTTCGTCGCACGTTATTTCAAATCTTGGTCTTGAAAGGTCAGTACTGACTTTGCTCATAATTAACTAGTGAATCTTAGTTCAAAACTGCAACACTTGTTAGGGATCGGCGGGAGTACCATTTCTGTTAGGGATCGACCGGAGTCCTTGTTTAACAAATGTATTGTTCAGATAATGTCTCTGTTATTATATATCAGTTACAATGTTTTACAAATGGTACTACCCTGCTTTGTAGTTCTTTCTACATGTTTAACCAAGGTATTGTTAAGATAATGTCTCTGTTAAAATGAATCAGTCGCACTGTGTTAGGAATGATACTTTTCTGCTTTGTCGTTCTTTATACATGTTGAAATAAGGCATTGTTAGGATAATGTCTCAGTTAATATGAATGAATCACACTGATTGAGAATTGCTACTCTCCAGCTTTGTTTCCCATTAAGATAAGGTAGATCAGTAGATGTTTTTCTTCTGGGAGTACAAGTCATCAACCGTTATTTCTCAGTAATTGTTTCCCTTATACCTTTTGTTGCTTACAGGGATATCAAAATTAAAGCTTGCTTTTATTCCGACTTTGATTTTAGTTGAACTACACAAAAGGAGCCAATGTGTCTAAGGCAAACTGCTGCATTAGTGGGTCCAGTTGGTCTTACCACTTTGCAGAAAGAAGCAATCACTGTTTGCGCTACATTACACAAGGAGTTATCGAGAAGCTTTACAGAGTATTAGTAGACGCTGTGACATGACTAGTCTGCAGAGAGCATAGGAAACACTACAACACGTGGAGTGCACTGGGCAAAAAGTGCCCAAACAAGTACAGGAAGCCAGGACAGGACTCCAAATTTGTCAATGTCATTCTAAGCAACAATGATGGGGCATCTGGGTATGGTAATCTGTCTACCGTACTTTCAGTTTGTTAGTCCACCGATTGGTGGGTTGACACTGGGGCCAATATTCATGTGTGTGATGATGTGTCTTTGTTTTCTGGCAGCATATAAATACAAAATCCACAGGGATGCTCAGCTTGATTTTAGTGGAACTGCACAAAATGTTCCAGATGGTTCGTGTCCTCCATAATAATACTTCATCATGCACAAAACATCGAATGGTTCTCTAATCATGCGTCGTCACCTTGAGCCACCGGACTATCAGATGACAAACCCTGCCCGTTCCACAATCATAGGCATTACATATTTTGCATGGGAAAAGCTTGTCAAAGTTGACATTAGTTTAATATATTGGAATTGGAAAACCTTGTCAATTTTTGCTCATTGATGTTAGCCAAAATACATGCATTTGATATTTTTTAGTGGGACGCCCTTGTTGTGAGCAACGTCGATCGTTTTTTCCTATTCCTATCTTGAGTTCAGAAGTAAATATTTACTCTGCTGAGATGCATAGTCACATGAGTTTTGACTTATCTAAGATATTTCAAGAGTTTGTTCTGAATATTGTCTATGTAATGCCAGGCCTTGTGTTTGATTGCAAAGTTGAGCTTGGAATGTTGTGGCATGCGGCATCACGAGCTGTTCACCGTGCCTCCTGAGAATAATGCTTCGTATTGTTTTGCATGTCGATCTAATGCCAGAGATTTGCTTGTTAGGAAGGTCATCCTCTTATGTTGTTTTCGTGCTTAAGAAGTTCATCGTCTTATGTTTCATTCATAGCCTATACGACAAGTCGGGTAGGTTAGACGTGAAACCATATGATCTTCCGACCAACTCATCATGTCGGGGTATTGGATCAACACCTACGGGATCACAAGAATCCCTACTACGGTTGCGGGGCGCGGGGTTGAGAGAAGAGCGGATCCAACAGTCAGCACACGGTTCGTTTACCCAGGTTCGGGCCGCCAAGATGCGTAAAACCCTACTCCTGCTTTGGTGGATTATATGTTTGTGTTCTTCAGCTAGCTATGGGGCGTGAGGGGCTCCAAAAATCCGGATCGTGAGGAGTTCTAAAAAGCCGAATCCTCCTCCTGGTCGCCTCGGGCCTCCTTTTATAGGGAAAAAGGGGTCGCCACAGTGGCACACAGGAGGTGGAAAGGGTACAGTGATGCGAAGTTATCCCTCATGTTACATGACAAGGCGCTTGCCGGAGGTCTTGTGGTCCTACGGATGTCCTCGGCAAGGGCCTTGCCGGGGCCCCGGCAAGGGTCTTGCCGAGGCACCTGCTGTCATCCCCGGCAAGGTGCTTGCCGGAGGTCTTGTGGTCCTCCTTGGCTGGGATCCCGCCAAGGGTCATCGTCTTCTCAGTGTGTATCTGATCTTGAATGTCTTCACAAAGATCTGCATACCACTACGGGGATGCCTCCCGAATCCTTGCCCCATGGGGGCAGTGGACTCAAGGGTGATCCGCTCCGTAGGCATGGGGCGAGTTGCCGCGGCAAGGGTCTTGTCGGGGTTGTTAAAGCCGGCCCCGGCAATGATCTTGCCGGGACTGCTGAAACTAGCTTCCGGCAAGGATCTTGCCGGGGGAATATGCTTCGTCGCCTTGCTCTTTGTGGTCTTGGCTTTGGGCTTCAGTTCCATCGAGCTTCGGTCTTACCCTGGCTCACCTCCCTTGGCGTGCTTGGTGTGGTGGTGCTCGTGGCTCAGACTGCCCGTGCACAGTCATAGGGGTACAAAAAGTGTACCCCTCTTTTTGTACACCGACAGGAGCCCCCGGGCCTGAGCCACACATAAGCGCGATGCGTTGTTGGGCTAGGCCCAGAACAGTGCGCGGGCAGGCAGGGCGGTTTTCACCGTGGTAAGATTTTCCGCGCGCTTTGCCTCCCACGATCCGCGCGAGCGGCGCGGCGTGGAGGGGCGTGCGTGACGTGGGAGGCATGCGCGGGGCGGTTTCTGTAGGCATGCGTCATGTCGCAGTAAATGTGAAAGGAGGCGGCCCGTGTCCCCCCCCCCATAAGAAGGAATAACCGCGGGCGCGCTGCTCACTTCCTCCGTTTCCCTCGCGCCTCTTCCAATCTCAGAGCCGTCGCTTCCTCTCTTCCTTCCTTCCGAAGCTTCCGCCGTCGCCTGCCGCCGTTGCTTTGCCATCTCCCTCAGCCCTCCAACTCAGCCGCCATGGTGTCCAAACCCACCAAGGGCAAAGGGGTGGCCAAGGGCGCCGGGTCTGTGGAGCCGTCGGAGGGCGCGCTATCGGGGGACCGGACGAAGGCTGCTTTGTTCATTCCGTTAACAGTCGACGTCCACGAGCTCCGGGGTGCCTTCAAGCCCCTTTGGGGGGTGAAGACGGGGGGAAGAATTTGGGACACCTGGCGACGCGTGTCATTCCGGCCGCTTGCGCCGAACCTGGCCCAAATCGGTATCCCTTCTTCGTCGACTACTTTTCTTGCGGGTTATGTCCCCCCTTCTCTGATTTCTTCTGTGATGTCATGCACACATTTGGCTTCCGCCTCTTGGATTTTACTCCGAATGCGGTGGCATGCATGGCTTTCTTCGTGCACCTTTGCGAGGGCTTCGTCGGGGTGCAGCCCAACACGGCGCTCTTCGGCCACTATTTCACCCCTCGAATCCAGTCGGGAGGCGCCGTCTCTGGGTGCATCACCTGGATTCCAAGATCCAAGGGAGCATACCCAGACGGCGCCGTGAAGGAGAGGTGGGATGAATGGCGCGGCCGGTGGTGCTGGATTGAAGAAGAAGAACCGCCAAGATTCTGCAAGGTCCGCCGGGTGCCGTCGGTCCGCGGCAGTGACTGGAGCGACGTCGACGCCGCCGACGGGAGGCTCACCGTCGCCACCATCAGGATCCACCAGCTCACCCAGGCCGGACTCACCCTTGAGATGATCGGGCGGATTTCATTCGCCGTCGGATCGCCCCGTTGCATAACAAGGGGAGCCCAGCCTGGCTCTTCAGGAATCCTGCTGACGTTATGCAACTCCGCCCCGGCCTCGACCACAACCTTATGATGATGGGACATGCCCATTTCTGCCAGCGGCTCTTCCAACTTGATGTGGGTCGCGACGGCGAGGTCGAACGGACCGGCAAGGCCGCGAGGGCTGCCGCAAAGGCCGTCAAGGCCATCAAGGGGCAGCTCTTCAAGCTGCGAGCGAGGGTGGTCCCGCTGTGCAACAATTCGCGCCAGTCCGAGATCATCGCCATGATGCCGGAATGCAATGCGCACGGCCCTGTCCCGAGATGGAAGGAGCCGGCGGACGAGGTCGTGCAGCAATTCTTCGACTCTCTGGTTGAGGTTTGCTTCAAGCCTGACGCCAAGCGGTGGCTTGTCAAGGACACCACCCAGGAAGAGCTGGACTACATCACCACTAGGGCGAGTGAGGCGCAGCTCGCCATGGAGGCCGGCAGTGCCGGGGGTGTGGAGGACGAGGTCGCAACGGCTGCGGAGGAGGAGGAGCTCGCCCAGTGGGCGGCGGCCGCATGAGAGGCTAGTGGCGCCAACACTGGAGCTCCGCTTGTTGAGGACGCGACCGACGAGTCGTCGAAGGAGGAGGGCGTGGCGGCGGGCTCGACGCCAGCCAGGGGAAGAGAGCGAGTCATGCGGCGGGCTGTTTTCGGCGAGCCGGTCCGGGCCGGCAGGGCCACGCAGCCTCAATTGACCCTGGAGGGGTCCGAGCGCCACACGAGGGCCACGGCAGCGAGGAGGCTGACGAAGGCCGCCGAGAAGAAGAAGGCAACAGCCCCTTCTTCGTCTGGGCGCGCACCAACTCCGCCTTCTTTGCCTCCCCCGGCAGACGTTGACTCGGATGTCGACGTGGAGTTCCCTTTTGATCTTGGGCCTCTCAGCCCGAAGAGGAAAAGGAAAGCGGCAGAGGAGGAGGAGATGGACGATGAGTAAGTACTCCGTTCCTTACTGCCGTTTCCATTCTCCTGAACCAAGTCACCCATCTTGATCTCTCTTTGCTTCTTCAGGGATGCAGAGACGTTAGCCCAGAGGATAAAGAGGGCGAAGGCCTCGGCGAGCAGCCAGCCCTTGGCTGGGGCTTCAGAGACACCACTGGTGGTGTTGAGCAGCCTGGACGGCAGCCCCCGGCATAGCCCCCAGCGTACGTTCATCGTCCTCTTCTTGCTCGACATGCAGTAGGTGTTTGATGCTATGGTGCTGACCTTGTCGGTTTTGTAGGACGGGAGTGATAGTAGGCGGAGCCGCAGGGGGCTACCCCCAACACACCACCCCCATCGACTACGCCGCCGCGGGGGGCGTCCCCGGCAAGGGCACCAAGCATGGAGCCCACACACATGGAGGAAGAGGGGAACTTGGGCACTAGTGGCTCTACCACGGCGCCAGGCGCCGACTGGGAGGGGACTTCTGCCTCACAGCCCAGCACTGGTGAGTCGTCTGTCTTCGGTCTCTGCTTTTCCCTTATTCTTTTTCTTGGCTTCATCATCCCCATCACTGCCCAGGCCCTCCTTCAACAGATATGGAGGACGTGGACGCCGTCATCGGGGAAGTTGCGTAGGAGGCCGCGGCGGAGGCCGACAGGATTGCCGCCGAGGATGCCGCTAAGGATGCTGCCGAGGCCGCCGCTGATAAGGACGCCAAGGATGCCGCTGAGGCCGCCACTGATAAGGCCGCCAAGGATGCCACCGAGGGTGCCGGCGGTGGGCCTGCCGGGGAGGCCGACAAGGCCACAACCGAGGAAGAGGCGGTTGATGATCAGCCTTCTTCCTCCACAACCTCGGGCCCCGGCAGGTATCTGAAGGTGGGCGATGATCTCTTCGTCCATCTCCCAGGGGCGTCAAGCTCCCGAGCGCCCGCCGGAGGGGAAGTCTTCGACGACGAGGTGCTCGCCGCCACCGGGCTCGAGGTCGTTGATGAACCGGGTGTCGGCGGCGATGGCTGTCCAGAAGGGCAGCTCTTCCGGGCCATGTGGGCCAATTTCCGGAAGCTCCAAGCGCTCCACCGTGCCCGTCTGGACAAGGTTAAGTCCAGGATGGCAACAGTGGACGAGGCGGAGGTGGACTTCAAGGCGCGCGTCGCTGAGGCACAGACCTGGTTCCACCAGGAACGCGAGGAGCAGAGGGCCTTCTAGGAGGAATTGGCCAAGCGCGATGCAGAGCTCATCATGAAGATGTCTGACATCGAGAAGGCCCAGGAAGAGGCGGCGAACTTGGCTGCCACGGCCGAGGCCGCCCGGAACCAGCATCAAGCCGCCTTGGATTCCCAGGAGAAAGACCTCTCCGCGCGCGAGGCGAAGCTTGCCGCAACGCTCCGCGGCAAGGATGAGGAGCTCGAGGTCCTTGTCGAGCGGCGGACTTGCGAGCTGGGGCAGAGGCACAAAGAGGCACTCGATGCCCAAGCTCTGGTCCACGCAGGCAAGGTGAAGGAGCTGGAGGTAGAGCGGGACGAGCTGAAGGAGCAGGCCCTCAAGCTGTTTGACGAGAAGAACTCGCTCAACTGCGCCTTGGCAGAGGCGGATGGAGCGGTCATCAGCAGGGCTGGGGAGCTCTCCGAGGCACAAAACTCCATCAGAGATCTCAAGCTGAGGCTGGAGAACCCCGAGAAGATGTTGTCGGAGAGCTCGGCTCGGGAGGAGACCTTGGCCAGGAGCCTGGAGGAGGAGAAGCGGTTGCGGGCGGACGAGGCCGCCTCCCACCAAGAATACGTGGCGGGTGAGAACAGGTGGATCAGTCGGCTGGAGGACGTCGCTGGCAGGGTTACCTCTCAGTTGGCCCTCATGGGGATGCCAAACGTGAGGTATGCCCCTGAGTGGAGCGGGATCGTCAACGCCAAGCTGACCCTGTTCTTCGAGGGCATCCTCGGCGCCTTGGCTGATCTTCACTCCAACAGAACGACCACGCTGGCCGGGGAGGCCCGGCGACTTTGCCGGGGGGTCATGACCAAGGTCCTCACCAAGATGGCATACTGGAACCCCGCCCTCGACTTCGAAGCTGCGATGGACAGCTTGCCGGAGGGTACTGACCTCACGTTGCTCAAGGAGCGCATCAAGCCCGTCCAGCTGCATTGACGAAATCAAGAGGGTGGAGGGCCAGCACCGGGATTAGGCATCTCGTTCTTCTTCGCTGCTGCGGGTTCATGACCAAGACAAATTTTATCTTTAGTTAGAACCGCAGCGATGACATGATGTAATATTACTTTGAAATATTTCTGGGATTATGCATGCTATTTTCCTGTTTGTTGTTTCTTTGTGTGTCCACCCTACGTTAGCTGGGTAGGCTTGCCGGCGCGAAAAACCCAGGGCGGCGTCTTGGGGACGGGTCCCCATTGGCCTGCCGGGCGAGCGTGCTGCCGGGTGAGCCACCTTGCCGCCCTTAACGCAGCCGCTCGAACTGTCGAGTTTGACTCGAGTCAGAGTCGAGAGCCTTGCCAATTGCGGAAGGCTACCCTACCGTTTCCAACGCAGCCATTTGAACTGTTGAGCGGACTCGAAACAGAGCAAAGGCATTGCCGATCGGGAAGGGCCCCATTTGCGTGCAGGTTTCTTGTACAAAGAATGACAACTCCGAGGATAATAACCTTAAATAATAGGATGGAAATATCCAGGGTTCAATATAACTTAGCTTCTATTTGTAGCCGCTCGGGTGCTGATCTTCTGGCCTCCTTCCTTCTCAAAGGGCCACGAAGACGAGGGAGTGCTGGGTCAACTGCTAGAGCCGATTCTCACAACCAAGGCCCCCTACTTGGCGTGCCAAAGATGTCGGGGTATTGGATCGACACCTATGGGATCACAAGAATCCCTACTACGGTTGTGGGGCGCGGGGTTGAGAGAAGAGCGGATCCAACATTCAGCACACGGTTCGTTTACCCAGGTTCGGGCCGCCAAGATGCGTGAAACCCTACTCCTGCTTTGGTGGATTATATGTTTGTGTTCTTCAGCTAGCTATGGGGCGTGAGGGGCTCCAAAAAGCCGGATCGTGAGGAGTTCTAAAAAGCCGAATCCTCCTCCTGGTCGCCTCGGGCCTCCTTTTATAGGGAAAAAGGGGTCGCCACAGTGGCACACAGGAGGTGGAAAGGGTACAGTGACGCGAAGTTATCCCTCGTGTAACATGACAAGGCGCATTTAATGCGCCGAGCTTAGGTGTCCTTGCTTTATCGGGGACAAGGGAGACATCCATCTTGTCCGTCGCTGCTCCTTCTTGTGTCGACACGCGCCCTGGCCAGCGATGCCTGAGATGCCATGTAGGCAGGCAGGCAGCTGAGGTGGCGCAATGGTGGGTCTGCACGAAGATCTGTATGTTGCCACGCAGGTGCCTGCCCAGCTGGTTGGGTCGGCAGCTGCATGGGGCGGTGGAAACCCAGTTGGCGCGGGCTTGATGGTGGTCCTATGGATGTCCTCGGCAAGGGCCTTGCCGGGGCCCCGGCAAGGGTCTTGCCGCGGGGCCTGCTGTCATCCCCGGCAAGGTGCTTGCCGGAGGTCTTGTGGTCCTCCTTGGCTGGGATCCCGCCAAGGGTCATCGTCTTCTGCATGCCACTATGGGGATGCCTCCTGAATCCTTGCCCCATGGGGGCAATGGACTCAAGGGTAATCCGCTCAGTAGGCATGGGGCGAGTTGCCGCGACAAGGGTTTTGCCGGGGCTGTTAAAGCCGGCCCCGGCAAGGATCTTGCCGGGGCTGCTGAAACTGGCTTCCGGCAAGGATCTTGCCGGGGGAATCTACTTCGTCCCCTTGCTCTTTCTGGTCTTGGCTTTGGGCTTCAGTTCCATCGAGCTTCGGTCTTACCCTGGCTCACCTCCCTTGCCGTGCTTGGTGTGGTGGTGCCTGTGGCTCAGACTGCCCGTGCACAGTCATAGGGGTACAAAAAGTGTACCGCTCTTTTTGTACACCGACACATCATCTTATGCTGTGATTGGATCGTTGTTTTCCAAGCAAAACCGCTTGTAAAACCGACGCTTGTAAATAAAAGCAGATGGTCTCAGGCGAAGCGCTTGGTTGGTCGATTTCGACTAGTAAAATATACACCGGTCTCTCAAATTACATGCGTAACCCGCCGGTTTTACTTACAGACCTCGGGCCCTCGGTTTCATTACGCCTGTATTTTACGCGTTGTTCCCGGTGATGAGTAAATTACACTTGTATCTTAGTACAGGTGTGAAATAAACCAGAGCTCTCAAGCGCGACCTTACCGTTTCATGCCGTCTCAGTCTCTCGAAGGTGCTCATAGGTGTCTGATGATCCTGGCTTCCTGAATGAGCAGCGGGCGCTGTATCAGACCATTCGTAGGGCCCGCGAGGCCCTCTCCAACGTCCTTCGAGTTGTTGCGCTCACCGTGGCGCCGAGCATTGTTAACATGGTCAATGAACATGAGGATTCAGGAGATGACTTTATTTTTACTGGTTGACCGTAGGGACCCACTAGGGCCATAGCCGTACGTACGCAAGTGCCTCCTTATTATGTACAACTATATTTTTTTGCTTCCTCCTGGTTTCCTGACATCACGGTCCCACATCATTGTCAACCTATGTAGTCAATTTAAATGAGTGAAGTGCACAAGGTGCGGCCGACAGCTGGGACCAAGCAGCTCGAGCAGCATTTGTGTTTCTGAGGCGTGAGCACGACAGAGTTTTTCTTGGCAGTGTTTTCGTTGTTGTTCAGAGGAGAGCAGGGTATTAACTGGGCGAGCTGTGGCCCGTCTAGCCCAGGACAGATATCCAGCCCAAATATTAAATTTTTTCAAGATGAAAATGGCTAGCCCAGTTATACGTTTTTTGAGGAATACCAAGGCAAGGTCAACTTGTTATTCTCCGCCCCGCTGGGGTGCAAATCTTTCCTATGAGGGATGCATTAGGCTTAACAGGAAAATGGGCTTTAAAAATAATAAATGGGGTGTAATTATAAAAACTGGGCAGTAACTATAAAAAATGCACTAAGCACGAAATTAGTTTATAATATATTATTTATGAATTTTGAAAATCTTAATTTTTAATTGTTGCGCGGGCAATGTTTCGTTGGATTTTTACGTAATACAAAATTATATTTAATCTGACTAGAAATTTCGGGGTAAAAATATTTCGGATCCCATCAAAATGTGGGAAATTTTATTGAATTCTGTCTTGAATGGTTGGTTGAAATTATTAATCGTTGTACTACCTAGAAAATGGGTTGTGCTTTTAACAAACTATAAAATGAGCCCAGTTTATTTTTTCTGAAGAATACCCAATCCAGGCCTATTTATTTTTCTACGCCCTGATAGGCTGCAACTCTTTCAAGACGCCTGGAAATCTTGAAAGTAATATGAAATTGGTTGTAAATATAAAAACAGATGACAAATTGGCAATTACTTTATAATTTCTGAATTTTTTCACATTTTCAGATTCCTATTTCACTGGGCATTAACCTAATTTAAATATATCTTCAAAGTACTTTAAATCTGGCTCAACATTTCGGTATTAAAAATAGTTTGGAACCCACAGAAATATGCGAAATTGGCCCCGGCCAACCTAAAAGAACGGACTGCAATAAATTGCATAAGAAGTCGCAATGAGTTATATATAAATTATTAAAAAAAGAGGGAATGGTCTGACTTATGGGCCAATTAAGTTGACGCATATGCAAGATTTTTTTAGTTATTATATACGTCAACAAACGATTATACCTGACATAACCGTTGGATGTCAATCCAACGGCCATCGTGTTTCTTCAATCTCTGATCTTCTTGCTCCAGCCGCCAAATCCAGTGCCGGCGGGACCTCCTGCTCCCGCCTCCCGTGCAGGCCTCCCCGCCTCCTAGTACTCCCACCGCTAGCCAGTGCATCCCTCTACTCACCCACACCCCCTGTTATCCTGCGGTGATGGCAGCCTCACACCGCAGCCGAACTAGTGAACCCTCGTACTCCTCTCCGCGTGGGCATCCACTGCCGCGTCTTTCCCGGCTCCGCGTCGTCCCCTTCCTAGGCCTCGCCATTAGCCACCGCCCTGGTGCTCTCGGCGCGTCCTGATCAACGTGGTCAAGGAACGACTTCCATCGGAAGAGTACTGTCGTGGAGAGGCTGATAGCTGGGTCCACGGCAGCCGCAAGGAAGTGCCTCCTTATTACGCGGAAAATAATTATTCCCCCACCTGACAGCAGGGACCCACCAGACGGGCCACCGTATTTCGCGAAAAAAATGATTCCCCCTGACTGTTGGGACCCATCGGACGGGCCACCGCATTTCGCAAAAAAACGTTCCCCCCGCTGTCAGCTCAGACCCACCGGAAGTGCCTCCTTATTGCGCAAAAAAAATGAATACTCCCCCTGCTAGCTGGGACCCAGTATAGTGGGAGGCTGACTTGTGGGCCTATTAAGTTGACGGGGACGGAGGGCTTTGTCAACTTAGTCAATATGCACTATTCTAGCTCCATTGACCGTACGATGTCCATCCAACGGCCGTAGTGCTTCTTCAACCTCTGGTCTTCTTGCTCGAGCCGCCCAAACCAGCGCTGGTCATGCCTTGTGCTCCTGCCTCCCGTGGCCGACTGTGATGTCGCGGAGGCCTCACCACCCCCTACTACTCCCACTACTGGCCAGGACATCCCTCTACTCACCCACACCCCCTGTTATTCTGCGGCGACGGCAGCCTCACACCGCAGCCGAACCAGTGAACACTCGTACTCCTCTCCGCGCGGGCTTCCACTTCAGCATCTTCCCCGGCTCCGCGTCGTCCCCTACCTAGGCCTCGCCGTCGTCCACCGCCCTAGTGCTCTCGAAGCGGCGTGGTCAACGTGGTCAAGGAGTGACTTCCATTGGAAGAGTACTCTACATGGAGAGGCTGACAACTGGGTCCACGGACACAGCAAGGAAGTGCCTCCTTGCCACGCGCAAAATAATTATTCCTCCACCTGATAGCGGGGACCCACCTGACGAGCCACCATATTTCGTGGAAAAACGTTTCCCCGTGACTGCTGGGACCCACCAGCTACATCTTTGCACGGAAGGAAGTGCATCCGGGCGAAAAAAAAACTATTCGCCCCCCTGATTGCTGGGACCCACCAGCTACATCTTCGCAAGCAAGGAAGTGTCTGACAGTCGGGACCCACCTGGTCGAAGCGTACATAGTGTTGTCATTCTGGTCGCGAACGTGTACGTACATACTGGTCGATGTAGAGGCGCGCACGTGTCGTAGTAGAGGCGCACACGTAGCATGTACACGTACATACATCGGCAAGTGTGCAAGAAAGAAAATACGGCCACGTACGCACATACAGGCAGGGTCTCGAACGCCTACTGGCGCATACGTACGACCACGGCTTGTGTACATGGCTGGGTCAGAACGGAGAAACAACGTCATCGTCGTGTTCATGGGGAGCCAACCAGCTGGGTCGAAACATAATGCGTCGTCGTGTTCATCGGGAGGGCTTGAACGGAACAGACGATGGAAACGATGCCTGGCGTACCGCAGAACGGAGGAAACAGCCTTGTGTTCGACCGGCCACGTTCGAAACGGGATCCTATTCACCGGGAGGGGTCTGGCGTACCGCAAAATGAAGGAAACGGACCTCCTATGGTCGAAACGGGGGTCCTGTTGATCAGGAGGGGTGTGGCATACCGCAAAATGGAGGAAACAGACTTGTGTTGGAGTGCTACGGTTGAAACGGGGGTCCTGTTCATCGGGAGGGGTGTGGCGTATCGCAACACGGAGGAAACAGACTTGTGTTGGAGCGCTATGGTCGAAACGGGGGTCCTATTCATCGGGAGGGGTGTGGCGTACCGCAAAACGGGACTCCACAAGATACTGTTCATCACCACCGTTGACCCCCTCCAGCCTCCACGGGCTACTGTTCATCCACCGTCGACCTCCTCCAGCCTCCACCTGAGACTGTTCAGCCACCACCGCGCGCTACTCCACCGGCTACTGTTCAACCAGCCCTCTCCACGGGCTCCTGTTCAACCACCCCTCCACGGGCTACTGTTCATCCAGCCCTCCACCGTCTACTGTTCATGCAGCCCTCCACGGGGTGGTCCTGTTCATGCAGTCCTCCACGGGGTCCTATTCATGCAGCTCTAGCCGGCTCGATCGAACGGGGTCCTATTCATGCAGAGGCAACACCATGGGGTCCTGTTCAGCCACCCCCTACGGGAACTGTTCATCCAAACCCCCACCCCCCAACAACGCTCACTGTTCATCCAGAGGCAGCATCGATCGGCTTCAGTTAGCAGCAGTAGCGAAGGAATCGCTCGATCGGGTTCAGTTAACAGCCATCCATCGATCGCTCGGGTTCATTAACGCGTAGCCTGCAGTGCAATCGCTCGGGTTCAGTTAGAGCCCAACGCCTCGCTCGGGTTCAGTTAGAGCCCAATGCCTCGCACCCACGCGCGTGTGTGTACGAGAGAAACGCGCATCACTCGGTCCCGACCACCCACCGTAACCGGGAACACCCCGATATTTTCCTCGCCCTCGCTTCTACCATGGTTTTTTTCGTCATGGACGGCCCAAAGAATGTCATGATGCTGCGTCTCCGGCCTGCCCAGGACGAAAAGCGCATTTTTTGTCATGATTTTTTGTCATAGAAGTAGGACCCCACCACATCTATGATGGTACCGTGTTTTGTCACAATTATTGTCATAAAAGTTTTATAAGTATGACAGAAAAAAGTTTCGGCCCAAAATGTCACGGATGTGTCTTTTGTTTTTGTAGTGCCACCATAAGCGAATCATGAACATATTGCAACACCCTACAACGGGGCCCCCTCACATTTGTGCGAGAACGAAGGGCACTATAGGACAGCACCATAAATAAAATATACGATCATACCAACCAAGATCACGATTAACCCATAGGACAAAACGGATCTACTCAAACATCATAGGATAACCACATATCATTGGGAAATAATATATAGTGTTGAGCACCATGTTTAAGTAGAGATTACCGCGGGGGAAAGAGGTGTTACACCGCTGCATAGAGGGGGAGAAAGTTGGTGTTGACGGTAGCAAGATTGTTGAAGTAGATCGCCGTCATGATCCTAGCCTCGGCGGCACTCCAGAGCCACCGGGAGAAAGGGGGAGAGAGCCGCCCTCATTCTTCTTATTCCTTGGCTTCCTCCCTAGGTGGGAGGAGGGTTCCCCCTCTGATCCATGGCCTCCATGGTGGCAGAGGGGCGAGAGCCCCTCTGAGATTGGATATGTCTCTCTGTCCTCTTCTGTTTCGCGTTCCCCAGATCTAGCCCTTCACCGTTTCTTAAATTTTCGGAGATTCGTAACTCTGATTACGCTGAAATTTTTACACGATTTTTTCCATAAATTAACTTTCTTGCGCCATAAGAAGGGCTCAACCAACGTTCGAGGAGGGCACAAGACACCATGGCGCGCCTGGGCCCTCGTGGCGCGCCCTGGTGGGTTGTGGGCATTGTGGAACCCGTTTGCGTTGATTCCACCTCCTAAAAATCACATATATTCCAGAATAATTCTCCATAAATTTTTATCCCTCTTGGACTTTGCTTGATATGGATTTTCTGCGAAACAAAAACATGCAACAAATAGGAACTGGCACTGGGCACTACATCAGTAAGCTAGTCCAAATAAATCATATAAATTGTTGCCAAAAGTATGTATAAGTTGAATAATATTGGCATGAAACAATAAAAATTTATAGATACGACGGAGACGTATCAGCATCCCCAAGCTTAATTCCGGCTCGTCCTCGAGTAGGTCAATGATAAAAAAGATAATTTGTTATGTGGAATACCACCTAGCATAAACTTCATCATATATCTAATCATGGCATGAATATTAAGACATGAGTGATTCAAAGCAATAGTCTATAATTTGACATAAAGACATCAATACTTGGGCATCCCAACAAACAATCATGTCTTCCAAATTATCAAATTCTAAAGAATGTTATCCCTACAAAATCATATAGGCTTGTCATGCTCTGTCTTCATAATACAAAGTATAAATCATGTACTACACTGGCGTCAGCCAAGCAATTGGTTCATACTTTTTATCGCGCTTCAGCATTTTCAACTCTCATGCAATACATGAGCTCAAGCCATGGATATAGCAATATAGGTGGAATAGAATGCGGTGGTAGTAGACAAAAGAAGGGAGAAAGTCTCACATTAACTAGGCAAACTAATGGACTATGGAGATGTCCATCAATCGATATCAATGCGAGGAGTAGGGATCATCCAAGGACGAAGCAATCACACGAGCGCGACACCGAGATTTATTAACGAGGTTCAGTGGTATGGCTACATCCCCGGGGCCTGACTATGGGCGCTCCCCCCCATGACATCGCTACATTACCGCACATGGTCGCCCTAGACGGCGGCACGTGCCGCCGGCTTCCCCTGCGTTCCTGTGCTATTATGTTGGATAGGTTACACCATGTGTGCACCCTCGCTATATATGATAAGCCTAGAATACAAGTGTCCTACTAGGACACGACTCCATATCCTATCTAAACACAATACAACTACAAGTCCAACTGTAACCTACCTTGTATACAATATTCAACACAACTCTAACATGATGATCGGGTGTGATAGACTCTATGTTCGCATACAATGGGTGTAAGCCAGTTTTACACATGCGGAATATTTGGGTTAAACTTGACGAGCCTAGCATGTACATACATGGCCTCGGAACACAGGAGATCGAAAGGTTGAACATGAGTCATATAGGAGATATGATCAACATGGAGATGTTCACCAAGGCCCGGTACTGAGATTTTGGGGGCCCAGGGCGAACTAAAAATTGGGGGCCCTTAATATACAATTCATTATAATATAAGTATATATATATATATATATATATATATATATGAAAATAATGTATATGTAAATTATTATAAGTAACACTTCAATGCATCTAAAATCAGTATGCGTATCAAATAGTTTATACATATTACCTTAAAACTTTCTTCTACCATTCCTCGATGCAAAGTCACTTATGATGCGGTCGATGTCAATCTCATCCAATAATTTCTTCTCGATGCATAATGTAGCCAGGACATTTAACCTCTCTTGAGTCATTGTTGACCTCAAATAATTCTTCAACAATTTCAACTTCGAAAAGCTTCTTTCTGCCGATGCAAACAATCATAGTCACAATAAATAAGATGCGATAGGCAATGGAGACATTAGGATAGCAGTCAACTTCTCTGACATGCATGAAAATCTCCATAACAGACATTACGCCATCTGGAAAAGTGAATATCATAATCTTCAATTCAGGAATAAGATCGTATACCTCAACATCAGATGAACCATTAAGAGAGAAAGTTTCTGCAAAGTTTCTGCAAATTTTGTGCAACATGAAGCTCGGGTGGCCGAAGTCGAGCAGGAGCTCAAGGATGCCATTCGCAAATGCGAGGTGTTGGAGCAAAAGACTTCGGACCAATCATCTGATCTTACCAAGGCTCTCAATGACGCCAAAGAGGCGCGAAGCGAGTCGTCGAGTGCTCCTGAAGAGATCCACTAGGCGAGGCATATAGCGGCTGGTAAGGCCTTTCTTTTATAGAGTATCTTTGGAGGTTAGAGGTATGCGTTGCTCACCCGGGTGTGGAGTTCTCCAGACAAGTTTGCGGATCTCCCAAAGAGTGCCATCGACGTCGCACAGTTCTTCAGAGCCGAGGAGGGGCAGTCGACGGAGAAGCTGTTCTGGTCACAATTTCTTGCACCGGAACACCCGACACCTCTTAATGACCAGATGAAACAGCTGGTGGAGCTGCATGGGGTGGCAGGTTTGGCTATGAAGGACTTAATAGTCCACCTCTGGCCAACCGAGCCGATCCCTAGTAGTTACTTCGGCTTGGTGAAGCGGCTCGTTGATGTGCGGCCACAGATTGATGATGTGAAGCCCTCGGCCTGCATAGAGGGTGCCCGAATGGCCTTCGCTCGCGTCAAGATGCAGTGGGCGAAGATGAAGGCCACCGAAGTGGCAACCGCAGGCCCGCCCGAAGGCAAAGATCACCGGAAGCCAGAGAGGTACTTCGATGACGTCCTAGAGGGAGCCCGCATTGTAGAGGGCCAATGCTCGTAGGACGTTAGGTTTACTTAAATGTGTTAGGGTTGTAAAAACTATGTTATGAACCCATGCTATTATGTATGACTATGTTTTTGCACCTTATATTCTAGCGACTTCTCCTCCTGTGCGGCCGTTTATTTTTATACTTCTGAAAGTTACCAGTCGTCGGCTTCAGCCCCCATGTAGATGCTACAGGGGTGTTCGGCATAATGCGTGACCACACTTTATCCAACGTCTTGGTCCATGAAGGAGGTGTCCGCGAGGTGAACCAAGCAATCAGACTATGTAGCTTTATAACTTTCACTTGGCCATAGGAGTTTGACTGTTGGGCTAAGTACAAGCCCCTTGTGCGTGTGCAGTTATCTGGATCACGGTGCCTCTTCCACGCGGTTGGGCGAAGACCAGCCCCTCGTATAACATGGGGTAGATCGCTAACGATCTGTAGTATAATACTAAGTCGCCGAATCGCCAACCAGCTCTCGCTTATCATGACAGTCAGTTTTCGGCCTTCTCTACTGAGGTACTTCACCGGACGAACCAGAAATACAATCGCAGTAGTTCTCCCTTTACTACCTTAGCCGAACAATGCGGAACGTAAGGTGGTAAGCACAGGAGCCGGGCAACCCAACTATAGAGCCAAGACATGATTCGGAGCCGATGCATATAGTGCAATATCCGGGATGCCGAATAGTTCCCTATAGGTATTCAGACTTTGAAATGTGTTGGGCCGCATACAGCCCCCAGTGTTAAGGCCAAATTGAAGCACGTGTGGCAATCTGAGGTAGGGAGGGAACACAGATGATGATGTAAGATAAAATAAACTCCAAACAAAGTGGAAATCAACTGTTTCCTTTATACCCTGATTAATACAGCGAGCCGTGTGGTTACTGATAATGCCAAAAACATCAAGGGCATTTTACATGCCAAAAGTTTACACAGGGGAAAGGTTTACACATATCCTAAACGAAATGATTTTAAAATCCCAATGATGCCCTGCTGCACGTCTGCGCCATTTCTCCTTGGTGACACGTCCTTGAAGGAGAGGAGTCTAATGGTCATCTAGAAAAGAGAATTCTGGGAAGAAGTCCTCGCACAACCGTAGATGAAGTAGGTTCTTTAACAAACCTGAAGTGGAAACATGTGTAAGGTCCGGATAGGATCACACCATACTATGGACCGTTTTCCGCAGTGTGCCTCCGGCACTTCTCAAGGTATTGCAAGTGTGTAATTGTGTACGCGAGGTACGTATGCCACAACCTTATAGGGAAGTTGGCGGAGGTTGAACTGCTACTCAAGCTCGGGTTCCACCGAGCTACCGCGTTGCAATGCGGGTCGGACACGTTTAGCAGTGTCTTGGGCCTTGATGGCCGATAAGTTGTTCGGCCTGATAAGGCTGCCTTGAACTTCAACTGCTAGGGTTGTGGTATGCTCCTTGGTATGGAGGGAGCGCTCCATATTCCCATTTACTGTGATAACGCCGCGAGGTCCAGACATTTTGAGCTTGAGATAAGCATAGTGTGGGACTGCGTTAAAGCGGGCGAAAGCGGTTGGTCCTAGCAGTGCATGATAAACACTGCGAAAGGGGGCGATGTCGAAGATCAATCTTCACTTTGGAAGTTGTCTGGGGAGCCAAATACTACCTCAAGTGTTAATGAGCCCGTGCAGCAGGCCTCCACGCCAGGTATCACTCCTTTAAAGGTAGTGTTGCTGGGCTTGATTCTTGACGGGTCGATCCCCATCTTGCGGGCAGTATTCTGATATATCAGGTTGAGCCTGCTGCCGCCGTCCATGAGGACTCCGCTGAGATGGTATCCGTTGATACTGGGATCAAGTACCAGGGCCGCCGAACCTCCGTGATGGATACTGGTTGGGTGGTCCCTCCGATCAAATGTGGTCGGACAAGCCGACCATGGATTGAATTTTGGGGCGACAGGCTCTACGGCGTAGACGTCCCTTAATGCACGTTTGCGCTCCCTCTTAGGGATATGGGTGACATGTATCATGTTCATCATTTTCCCCTCAGGGGGAAATTGTTTGTGTCCCCCAGTGTTAGGTGGGTGAGGCTCGTCATCATCCTTGCTTTGAGGACCTTTCCCCTTGTGTTCAGTATTTAATTTACCGGCCTATTTGAAAACCCAGCAATTTTTGTTGGTGTGGTTCGCAGGCTTGTCAGGGGTCCCATGAATCTGGCAAGGCCTCTTCAATATCGTGTCCAAGCTGGATGGACCATGTCGATTGCCTTTGAACGGCTTCTTTCGCTGGCCGGATTTGGAGCCACTGAATCCGGCGTTTACTGTCGTATCCTTTGTTTCTCCGTTGTTGCTCTGGCGCTTGTTTTTGTTGCGTCGTGGCCTGCCGTTGCCATCCCTGACCTCCGAAGTGCCAGGGTAGCTGGTATTGTTGCTTCTATGAGCCAACCAGCTATCTTTGCCCGTGCAAAAGAGGGTCGTCAGTGCAGTGAGAGCTACCATGGTTTTTGGCTTCTCCCGGCCGAGGTGTCGGGCGAGCCATTCGTCACGGACACTGTGTTTGAATGCCGCTAAGGCTTCGATGTCTGGACAGTCGACAATTTGGTTCTTTTTAGTCAAGAACCGATTCTAGAGTTTGCGGGCTGACTCCCCAGGTTGCTGGACTATGTGGCTCAGGTCATCAGCATCCGGTGGCCGGACATAAGTGCCCTGAAAGTTTGCCCAAAAAGCATCCTCTAATTCTTCCCAGCTTCCAATGGAGTTCTTTTGGAGGTTGTTCAACCAGTGTCGTGCTGGTCCTTTCAGCTTTAGAGGGAGATATTTGATGGCATGGAGGTCATCTCCGCCAGCCATGTGAATACGGAGAATAAAGTCTTCAATCCATACGGCATGATCCGTCATTCCATCGTAGTGCTCAATGTTCATAGGTTTAAACCCTTCCAAGAATTGGTGCTACATTACCTCATCGGTAAAGCACATAGGTTGTGCGGCGCCTCTATATTGGGCGACATCGCGACAGAGTTTTGATGACATTTGTGTTTGGTGCTTACTCCGAACTGGATTGTTTTGTTCGTGCCAGGCTTGATAGCCATCATCCCGCGTGGGAGCACGTCCTCTTGACCCATAGATTGATATGGTCTCACCGACTCTATTGGCCAGGTCCTGACGCAGGTCGTACTTGTAGCCCTAATCTGATGCATCATTGCCTTTATGGAGGGCGGGCGCGGGCTATTGTTCGGCATTATTGTCCGCTTTGCCCCGTCCACATGGTGGTCGGTCAGGTTGATCGGCCTGATTGTACCTTGATGGTATTGGTGCAAGGGCCTCGTCGTCGAATTGTGGCAGTAGCTTGCGCTTTGGATAGCTCTTTGTTTGGCGCTCACGACTGTATCTTTCCTCAACGTCTAGCACTTGATTCCATCTGTCATTGAGCGTATCCTGTTCGGCTTTAAGCAGCCGCTGCTGCTTTTTCAGACTCCTTGCTGTGGTGATAAGCCATAACTGAAAGCGTCCTTGTTCGAGGGGTTCCTCTGGGATGATGAATCCTTGTCACCAAGGCTGACATCCTCTTCGGAGACGGGTAAATAGTTACTATCTTCCGAATAATTGTGATCGGAGAGCTCTTCAAAACTGAATTGACCTTCCTCCCTCTTCGCCTGCTCTAACGTTGGTTCTGTGGGGATTTCTGGGTCTTCGGCATTATCCGGGGTGTCATTGTCTCCGGTGCCTGTGTTGCTTTCCCTTTCTCGGCGCGATCGAGAGCGGCGCCGCTGACACCGGCATTTTGGTAGTTCCTCAACAAACGTGTCCTCGCCTGGATCTTTAGTGTCGTCGTCCTCCTTCTTTTCAGGTGTGTCCACCATGTATACATCATATGTAGAAGTAGTTGTCCAGCACCTAGTGATGGGCGGGTTTTGACTTGGTTCGGCTTCAACATCGTCATCCATACCGTCGATGTCTTCGGAAGCATAGTCTAGCGTGTCGGTTAAGTCCTCGACAGTGGCTACAAAGTGGGTGGTGGGTGGGACGCAAAATTCCCTAATCTCAGCCCCCAGTGCTAACTAGGCATAGTCCGTCCGTGTATCATCCGCGATGGCGAGAGATTTTAGCAGGTCCAGCGCCTCGTTTAAGAGCGAGAGCTAGACATGAGTCTGGGGATCTGCGGAGCCAGGCTTGGTGATGACCGCTTGGTCGAGCCTGGAGAGTGCGGACCCTAGGAGTTCGGAGCTCGTGATCGGAAGCGGGTCCAGCTTCCCAATGACGGGGAGAGTCCCATTTGGTTATGGGTCTGTGAGCGGCATGACAGCCTTTAAACCTCCGGCTAGAAGCTCCACGGAGGGGGAGAGTCTGGCGGGGTTTATCCTCCCGTCTTCGGACGAAGTGATCTGCCCCGGATCTAAGGCCAGAGCGGACATGAGTGTGAACCCCTGGACGGGATCTGATAATAAATCTGAAGGGTCTTCTTCGTGCAGACAGGGAGCGGCAGCCGAGGCCGTGAATCCCTCAAAGATCAGATCTGCTCGGATATCGGCGACGTAATTCAGACTTCCAAACCTGATCTGATGACCAGGGGCATAGTTGTTGACCTGCTCCAGGTGGCCATCCGAGTTGGCACGCAACACGAAGCCGCCAAACACAAAAGGCTGACCGGGGAGGAAGATGTCCCCGGGGGTAGCACCATCGCTGATGACGAGGCCAGCCATCGATCCTTCCGTCGACAACACAACGGAACTCTCAATGAAAGCACCAATGTCAGTGTCAAAACCGAAAGATCTCGGGTAGGGGGTCTCGAGCTGTGTATCAGACTATCGATGGTAACAGGGGGAAACAAGGACACGATGTTTACCCAGGTTGGGCCCTCTTAATCGAGGTAATACCCTACTTGCTACTTGATTGAGTATGATGAATATAGGGGTTACAAGAGTTGATCTACCACGAGATCATATTGGCTAAACCGTAGATGTCTAGCCTGAGATTTTCTAATTGCCTCTATGGACTAAGCCCTCCGGTTTATATACAGAACGGAGGGACCTAGGGTTGTATTAAATCATCTTGCAGAGGAAGGAAACATTACACCCGGACACAAAATCTGCCATTATACACATGTAGGAGTCCTAACCGGGCACGGAGGATAATCTTCTGCTTTATCTTCACGGCCCATCAGTCCGGCCTATATCGAGTAATCCGGACACCCGAGGCCCCCCCTAATCCAGGACTCCCTCGGTGTCCACCACGGCAAGCATGGTGAACTGCTGCTCATCGCCGGCAGCTGCTCAGAGTGCCATTGGAGCCGCGCAGGATACCCTCTAAGAATTTTTCATGGTGGGTGTGCTTCTTGCAATGGGGGGTGCGATCGAAAGGTTGAAGAGACACAAGGGTTAAATGGCCGCTGTAATAAATGGAGGCCGGCCGGCCTGTAATCGTCACGTCTTGTTACCGCGTTCATAGCAGAGGATTCCAGTGCACACTCCGCATGCGTTTCATTTGACCATGTGTGGGCTCGAAGAGGCGCCAAATGTATGGTCGGTGAGTCTGTTCCCGCGCTACCGCGCAGTTTACCGCGCAAGCTTCCCACTTGGCTAGTTTGGCCACACGTTGGCTAGAAGAGGGACAAATTGTGGGCGTTTATTGGCAAAAGGCTTTGTAAAAATGAAGTGTGTGGAATGACTTCGGTCATAAGTTTAACCGTGGGTGATGAGGTCAAAGTTACACAGAAGGGTGATGATGGACACTCGAGTGCGATAATTAATTCCACACTCTACAGGGCACACGGTTGAAGAAACCAACTGTGTGCAATAATGTCGAAGATCGTAGTCGAGTTAGCTATACAAATCGTGTGCTATGAGATCGACAAGGTATACAAATTCGAGAATGGTTAATAAAATCTAAGTCCATTGCATATTAAGGTCAAATTAGTGCTACCAATATACGTGTCGCATACTGTGCCATTTCAACGATTGTACCACAAAAGCTTGAAATATTACACAGTTCAAATTCCAGAGTTATATGGCTCAAATTCGAAGATTACAAGGTTCAAACTGATATTAGAAATGAAATTCAGCTCATCAGCTGCAAACGCTCGGGCAGATCTGCTGAACATGGATATCAGAGAGGTTCAAACTGATATTACCACTTGTAAGTCTGGTTTCGAAACCTCATAATTTTGGCAAAGGGGTCAGCCACTGAGAAGTCATGTATGGGGTTGACACGATGACTTCTAATTACTCTGTCATCAGAAGTTCCAAAATAAAATTCAGCATTTTTGGAGCCTATTCCATTCTGCCGCACGCGCCGGCGCTGATCAACAAACCATTCATTTTTGCGAAATAAATGTAGGGCAAACCTCATTACCTTCAGCACCCTTGCTCTTACAACAAAGAACCTGGTGAATATAATCTCCGGTAAGGTCCCTCGGCAGGAGTTCAAAGTAATTTCTGAGAGATCTAGATCCAGGCATTCGACGTGATTGTTATATTGTATCACATTATCCACCACTGGGCCTAATCTTATCTGCAAAAGAAGAAAATGTGTTAGTGCCTACATGCAGTTTTGAACACTATTACATGCCTATTTGGTTTGCAGGATTTGTAAAATGCACTAACATGCCATCTTTGATCTAACATGATTAACATGGGCATGTGATTACATTCTAGAAAAATGTAGCCTTCTTAACAAGAGGTTGGAGTGGATGAAAAGTTCCCTAAGAAAACAAGTACAGATGAATCCAAAGGAGAAATGCTTATGGATTGTAACCGTATGGATCAAATAACCAATATGGGGGGACATGTATGTACTGAAATCCTTGAAAAGAATCCTTCAGAAATCGTAGTACATTGTCATTGTAAACTTGGAAAAAGGTGTCACAAATTGAACTCCCTTATGGTTAAAATTCAACAGGAAATGAACATCACCTCGATATATAGCTTCTCCAGGCAAGGAAAGCATCTCGGGAAACTGACAACTTGCTCCAGGTTGGGCCCGATAGATTCTAGTGCCAAGACCTTCAATGTGTGCAGTTTCGGGGTCAAGGTTGTCGGAATCATTTTCTGGATGACAGACGAACAAACATCTTTAAAAGTAGAAATAATGTTAATTTGTAGAAGGAGAGGTAGAAGGCAGCTGTTGTACCTGAACGGGTATGGATCCAATAACAAGTTCGGAGTATTTGTCAGACGAGTAGCCCACCACTATCAATTTCGGCGCAGAATTGACATTGATTCTTGTTGGACTTTCTTGACCAACTACAAGTAATCTCTCAAGTGCAGGTGCATCCTCAGTGACCATACCGTGGTACACATCTTGTGATGTCTTCCTGCCACATCAGCAACACACATAAATAGTCCAAAGAGTCATGGAGGTGATGTGGAAGCTACTCAGCCCATTGATCGTGTGAAGACGAAGGTACTTGAGTGCAGTACAGCCACGCAGTAGGCGCTCCAAGTCACCGTTTGGGAGGCAGACGGCGACAAGGTCAAGGTGCTTCAGTCATGGTAAAATAAGAGCGGGCGCGTCATTAAGGGGGGGGGGGTGATACATCTCCATCGTATCTACTTTTTCAAACTCTTTTGCCCTTATTTTGGACTCTAATTTGCATGATTTGAATGGAACTAACCCGGACTGACAATGTTTTCAACAGAATTGCCTTGGTGTTATTTTTGTGCAGAAATAAAAGTTCTCGGAATGACCTGAAATTTCACGGAGAATATTCTCAAAATATATAAAAATACTAGCAAAAATATCCACCGGAGGGGGCCCACACCCTGGCCACAAGGGTGGGGGGCGCGCCCCCTAGGGCGCGCCACCCGTCCTTGTAGCCCCTTGGACCTCCACCGACCACAACTCCAACTCCATATAATCCTATTCGGGGAGAAAAAAATAAAAGAGAAGGATTCATCGTGTTTTACGATACGGAGCCGCCGCCACCTCCTGTTCTTCCTCGGGAGACCTGATCTAGAGTACGTTCGGGGCTCCGAAGAGTGGAGATCGTCGATGTCGTCATCATCAACCTTCCTCCATCACCAATTCCATGATGCTCACCGCCATGCGTGACTAATTCCATCATAGGCTTGCTGGACGGTGATGGGTTGGATGAGATTTATCATGTAATTGATTTAGTTTTGTTAGGGTTTGATCCCTAGTATCCACTATGTTTTGAGATTGATGTTGATATGACTTTTCTATGCTTAATGCTTGTCACTAGGGCCCGAGTGCCATGATTTCATATCTGAACCTATTATGTTTTCATGAATATACATGTGTTCTTGATCCTATCATGCAAGTTCTAGGCACCTATTATGTGTTATGATCCGCCAACCTCGGAGTGACAACAGCCGGGACACTTCCCGATGATGACCATAGTTTGAGGAGTTCATGTATTCACTAAGTGCTAATGCTTTGGTCCGGTACTCTATTAAAAGGAGGCCTTAACATCCCTTAGTTTCCATTAGGACCCCGCTGCCACGGGAGGGTAGGAAAAAATATGTCATGCAAGTTCTTTTCCATAAGCATGTATGACTATATACAGAATACATGCCTACATTACATTGATGAATTGGAACTAGTTCTATGTCACCCTAGGTTAGAACTGCGACATGATGAATATTATCCGACACCTATCATTGCCGATCCATTGCCTACGAGTTCGTTCCATATTGATACTTGCTTCATTACTTTTGTTACTGCTGCTATCACCATTACTACAAAACCGCTACTATTACTTTTGCCACTGTTACCGTTACTTCCATACTACTTTGCTACTAAATACTTTGTGCAGATATTATGTTTTCCAGGTGTGGTTGAATTGACAACTCAGCTGCTAATACTTGAGAATATTCTTTGGCTCCCCTTGTGTCGAATCAATAAATTTGGGTTGAATACTCTACCCTCGAAAACTATTGCGATCCCCTACACGTGTGGGTTATCAGGGGGGATAGCAATTCCTGAACGTGGTGACGCGCAGCATGGGCGGGAGGCGGAGCGCGGACGTTGCCAGCGAGCACATATGCCTATCATCAAAAGTTAGCTCCTCGAGCTGATCTAGGGCGGGGGATCGGAACCAGTCGTCAAGCTTGGCTCGGTCCTTGCCGTTGGAATGGAACTTGCTCATTCTAAGGCCTCTGGTTGGGCCAAGGTGACTACCGAGGATCTGGGAGAATGCATCCAAGCTTTTGCGATAGCCATGGCAGAGCTCGTGGATGTCGATGAGGTCGAGAGGGGTGGAGTTCCATAGGGGGTGCCACCGCCGGGAAAGGACGGTTGTCCGCGCCCCATATTTGATTGGAAGGAGGGAGATGATGACTATCAACATATCATCGGGGAGGTTGTTGATGAAATCTAGGCCTGCTAGAGTCGCTTGCGGTTCTTGCTCGCCCCGCCTCCGCTTGTTGGCAGCCTCGTGCTCCACCTCCGGAGTCTCCTTGTCAGTGGCGCTTTCTGGTAGAAGTGGGAGTACAGGGAATATTTAGTTAAAACAGGGCAATATAAAAGTGTATTGGTCAATAGAAGTTATTAGGTCGGAATATACTAAAAAAAAGGGGATAAAAATTGGTTGCTTAAATACTACACAATTCATTTGATATTGCTGGGTAAGTGAACATGCTGATACTTGAAAATATAACTTACTTCGAACAAAGTCTGGACGGATGATATCGTCGGGGAAGTTAGCATATATCTCATAACAAGGCTCTTTTATGTGCAATGCAATTATAGTGCCAGCTTTCAGTACGTAAAACTTAGTAATTTCTTTCCAAAGGTCGGCGCCAAAATAGGAGCCACCACGTTCATCAAGTCCGACAGTAGCAACGATTGTAAATCCATGGTTTGTGTTCAGTATAACATCCCTGCAGTCTTGATTTATGTAAATGGAAGGATTGCACACTAAAGAGTCTGTTTCATAGCAAGTGACGCGCTGCAGAAAATGGTAGGATTGTTAAAGAAAATAGGGTAACATGCAAATATGGGGCCCAAATTGAAAGAACTGTACAACAGTTGAAATCGAAGGACAAAAATCTATAATTAAACAGGTAGGGTAAACATGGTGTCATGGAAATATGAGAGTAATCGAAAGAACAATACATCATTAATTTGCCTAATATAGAAAGAAGAGGGGAAAATCCCATTTGACGTATATGGTGCATGTGGTACCTTTTATCCAAATGTAGCAATATTTAGAATATGTTCAGGAAAGTAGGCCATGCCAACTGATTTAGGGTGAGATTGAACATACAACACGCATCCTCAAGTCACCCGGTACGGTGAGATGGAATATCTGGCAGAGGCTGCAAAGTCTTGATGTGTCCGCGCACTGTACACTCTATGAATGAAAGAAAACCCTCTAATCAGCTCGAATAAAAATGAATTCATGATGATTTCGGCCAGATGATTAAAGGAAGCAGATGAACTAGGATAAGAGATGAGATAATATCTCATTAAACTAGTTACCTTGTTGTCCATGAGAAAGAACCCTTAGTACGGCAGATTTCCCAATCGAGCGGAGCTGGGTCGACCGCGAGCAGTGTCGAGAAAGTCGATAGAGATAGGCGGCTGATACATCTCCATCATATCTACTTTTCCAAACTCTTTTCCCTTGTTTTGGACTCTAATTTGCATGATTTGAATGGAACTAACCCGGACTGACGCTATTTTCAGCAGAATTGCCTTGGTGTTATTTTTGTGCAGAAATAAAAGTTCTCGAAATGACCTGAAACTTCACGGAGATTATTTTCAGAATAAATAAATAATATTGACGGAAAGAACTGCCGGAGGGGGCCCACACCCTGGCCACAAGGGTGGGGGGGCGCCCACCCCCCAAGGGCGCGCCATCCGTCCTTGTGGGCCCCTTGGACCTCCACCGACCTCAACTCCAACTCCATATAGTCTCTTTCGGGGAGAAAAAAATCTGAGAGAAGATCCCATCCACTACAAGAAATATGTCAACTTGTGACCTTGACAATTGGTCACTGAAAGGTCATTGTTTTTCATTTGTGACCTTTTTTTAACCAAAAATAGATGGTCAAAAGCTGAGGGTCGTTAATGGAAATTAATGACCTTTCTTCTAGAATGGTCAAAGACGTTTACGACCAAAACAAAAGGTCATTGAACCAACGACCTTTTGTTTTGGTCACTGGCTGTCTGCCCAGGCCACGTCGGATCCGACGTGGCAATCTGACGTGGCAAAATTGCGACCAATTGAAAAGGTCATTGATAAGATTCAGCCCGGTCCAGTTTGGTGTTTTACATGGGCCAAGCCCAACAATTCAGCCTTTCTATATTTTTTCCTGTCAATTTTTGGTCGACTTCATGAGCCAAGCCCAACATTGCAGCCTTTTTATTTCATGGGTCGTGGGCTTTTTGTACCAACAGTTTTAGTTTTCTTTTTTTATAAAATGGGTCTATTAGTCAAACAGTTCCCACTTGTCAGGTTCTGATAGGTTTGGACGGTGGCCAAAGCCCGAACTCCAAAGTGCGTAAACTCGTGTGCCCACCGTGTGGTCACCGCGTGACCGTGGCGTTGCCATGTGTTCTGGGTGGCCTAGACATGTCTAGTGGGTTGGGCACTCCCCAGGTAAGTGCTAGGAAGAAAATGACAACAGAAGACTCTCACGAGGAGACCGAACTATGCTCAAACATGAATTAGCAGCCAAGTGTTTGCTTAGCGGTACGGGAAATGCACATGGCCAATGGTCCTGAATTTTGGCTGAGGATGATCATCTACTAGGGAGACTAGCTTGGCAAATTTTCAACTCAAATGGAGGAGCGTAGATGGCACTTTCTTTGCAATGTACCACATCGGGCAAAAATATGAATATTGAAGCT
>LR738713.1:343977370-344012268 GCA_902687465.1 Secale cereale
GATAATTTGGGCATATGAAGGCACTGTATAAATTTCATGCCATTTGGATATGCATAGCTAGTACTTCCTTCACAAAGCTTCTAACTGAAGAAAAACTCTGAAAATTTGCCGAGGAACAATTACTACGCAAATGGAGCTGAATTTTGTCACGAGGCAATGATTTGGATAGGAAAGAGTGCCCAAAAATATTGAGGGCAATCAAGAATATAAAAATAGCACTTCCTTCACAAAGTGTTGTTCTGAACAAAATAGGAAAATGAATATTGTTGAATTATTTTGAACTATGCAAGGAAGGTTTTCTACATATTTGACGAATATATGACCCAATAAATTTATGAGATTTTTTTGGGATTTTTGGGAATGACAGAAATATAGGTTGCTTCACAACCTAGGGCAAAAATTAACACATGTACATGACACATAGGCAAAACTTATGAGGTGGCGCCTAGTCATAGCAATCCACCACAACTTACAAGGTTATGACCATCTATATTGGTCATGATAAACTAGAAATAAGGTAGCGGACAAGTGTTGTATGCTTTATGACCATTTCGTGTAAGGAAATTATGTCCTTTCTGACCAAAATGGTCGTTATAGTTTAGGGTTCTGAGCCCCCCGAACAGCTTTTGACCAATTGGTCTCCAATGGTCATAGATTTATGACCAATTCTTCCAGGGTCACTGACAGAAGGTCATAAATTGACATATTTCTTGTAGTGATCGCGTTTTACGATACGGAGACGCCGCCACCTCGTGTTCTTCATTGGGAGACCTGATATGGAGTCTGTTCGGGGCTCCGAAGAGTGGAGATCATCGCTGTCGTCATCACCAACCATCCTCCATCACCAATTTCATGATGCTCACCTCCGTGCATGAGTAATTCCATCGTAGGCTTGCTGGACGGTGATGGGTTGGATGAGATTTATCATATAATCGAGTTAGTTTTGTTAGGGTTTGATCCCTAGTATCCACTATGTTTTTAGATTGATGTTGATATGACTTTGCTATGCTTAATGCTTGTCACTAGGGCCCGAGTGACATGATTTCAGATCTGAACCTATTATGTTTTCATGAATATATTTGTGTTCCTGATCCTATCTTGCATGTCAATAGTCACCTACTATGTGTTATGATCTGGCAAACTCGGAGTGACAATAACCGAGGCACTTCCCGGAGATGACCATAGTTTTAGAAATTCATGTATTCACACGATGCTAATGCTTTGGTCTGGTACTCTATTAAAAGGAGGCCTTAATATCCCTTAGTTTCCATTACGACCCCGCTGCCACAGGAGGGTTGGACAAAAGATGTCATGCAAGTTCTTTTCCATAAGCACGTATGACTATATTCGGAATACATGCCTACATTACATTGATGACTTGGAGCTAGTTCGGTGTCACCCTAGGTTATAGCTGCTACATGATGAATATTATCCGACACCTATCATTGCCGATCCATTGCCTACGAGTTCGTTCCATATTGATACTAGCTTTGTTACTTTCGTTACTGCTGCTGTCACCATCAGTACAAAACTGATACTGTTACTTTTGCCACTGTTACCGTTACGTCCATACTACTTTGCTACTAAATATTTTGCTACAGATATTAAGTTTTCTAGGTGTGGTTGAATTGACAACTTAGTAGCTAATACTTGAAAATATTCTTTGGCTCCCTTGTGTCGAATCAATAAATTTGGGTTGAATACTCTACCCTCGAAAATTGTTGCGATCCCCTATACTTGTGGGTCATCAAGACCTTTTTCTGGCGCCGTTGCCGGGAGCATAGCTCTATTCTGTAACTTACTTGGGATTTATATCTGCTGATCACTATGAAGAATATGAAGAATCTGAAGGATGACAGAACCAAGATCGTTCCCTCTAGAACGAGGGGAGTTAAGGAACTGCCATCTAGCTGTGCATTTGATTCACCGTCTGTTTTGAGTAAAGTTGCGACACCTACACCTGCTATTGATTCTGATTTTTCGTATGATATTGATGATGCCACTTCTATTATGAATGATGCTTATGATGAAACTGTGCCATTGGGTGAATTACTTGATAAACATCTTGCGAGAGCCAATACTATTGAATATGCTGAAGATTATGATATTTCTAAAACTGATGAGATTATTGATACTGAAAACTTTGAAACACTTGTTAGACCTACTTCCCCTAGATATGAATTGCCTATTGTGCCTGAGGGATTTGTTATGGAAGGAGAAGTAGCTAGAGACTTTCTTGCTTGTAAGGATATGAATGATCTTAAGAAATTCGTACGCAAGTACAAAGAACAATCTTTGAATGCTAGAATGCAATATGATCCTAAATTTGCTACTTCAGCTATACATGTTACTGATAAGGATTATGAATTCTCTGTTGATCCCGAGTTAGTTACTTTAATGGAATCTAATCGTTTTCATGGTTATGAATCTGAAACTGTTGTGGCACATCTTACTAAATTAAATGATATAGCCACCCTATTTTCTCATGAGGAAAATATTCGCTATTACTATATTCTTAAGTTGTTTCCTTTCTCATTAAAGGGTGATGCTAAGTTATGGGTTTAATTCTCTTGCTCCTGGTTGTGTGCGTAGTCCCCAGGATATGATTTACTACTTCTCTGCAAAATATTTTCCTGCTCATAAGAAACAAGCTGCCTTACATGAAATATTTAATTTTATGCAAATTGAAGAAGAGAGTCCCCCAGAAGCTTGGGGGAGGCTTCTCCAATTACTTAATGATTTGCCTGATTATCCTCTCAAGAAGAATGAAATACTTGATATCTTTTATAATGGACTAACTGATGCTTCTAGGGACCACCTAGATAGTTGTGTTGGTTGTGTTTTCAGGGAACGAACTGTCGAACAAGCTAAAAAATTATTGAATAATATATTGAGTAATGATAATGGTTGGACATTTCCTGAACCAACTCCGAAGAAAAGAGGTATTCTATTTCTCAGTCCCGAAGATATGCAAGAGGCAAAGAAATCTATGAGGGAAAAAGGTATTAAAGCTGAAGATGTTAAGAATTTACCGCCTATTGAAGAAATACATGGTCTTTATAACCCAACACAGCTAGTAGAGGTAAATTCTCTCTATAGATTTGATGAAGGTGATATTCCTCATAATAAGTCTTCTAGCCAATGCTTGGATGAGTTTGATAATTTTATTGTTAAACAAGAAGACTTCAATGCTCATGTTAGTAGACAACTCAAACGTAATTCTTATATGTTTGATCGCTTGGGTGATCTTGAACTTATTAGTAAACATGCTTCCATGGTTACCACTCAAGTAGAAGAAGTACTTGAGGCACAAAATGATTTGCTTAATGAGCTGAATAGTAAGAATAATGATAAAGCTGTTATGGTTGCTACTAGAGGTGGTAAAGTAACTCAAGAACCTTTGTATCCTGAGGCCCATCCTAAGAGAATTGAGAAAGATTCTCAGAGAATTAATATTGATAAACCTAGTCCTAAGTAAGAAAAAGAAAAAGAAAACTGATAAGACTTTGGCTGCTCCTAGTGAACCTGTTACCGATACACATGAGAATCCTAATAATATTTCTATTTCTGATGCTGAGACTCAGTTTGGAAATGAACATGAACCTACTAACAATGTTAATGATGATGTTCATACTGATGCTCAACCTAGTAATGATAATGATGTAGGGATAGAATCTGTTGTTGATCTTGATAACCCACAATCAAAGAATAATGTTATGATAAGAGATACTTCATTGCTAGGAAACAGGGTAAAGAAAGGGAACCATGGGTTCAGAAACCCATGCCCTTTCCTCCTAAGCCACCCAAGAAAAGGGATGATGGGGATTTTGAATGCTTTCGTGAGATGATTAGACCTATCTTTTTGCGTATGCGTTTGACTGATATGCTTAAAATGCCTCCTTATGCCAAGTATATGAAATAAATTGTTACCAATAAAAGAAAAATAACGGAAGCTGTAATTTCCACCATGCTTGCTAATTATACTTTCAAGGGTGGAATACCAAAGAAACTTGGAGATCCAGGGATACCCACTATACCATGCTCCATTAAAGTAAACTATGTTAAAACTGCTTTATGTTATATTGGAGCCAGTGCTAGTGTTATGCCCTTCTCTTTGTATCGTAGACTTGATTTGAATAAGATGACTCCTGCTGAAATCTCTATGCAAATGGCTGATAAATCAACTGCTATACCTATCGATATTTGTGAGGATGTCCCTGTTGTGGTTGCAAACGTTACTATCTTAACGGACTTTGTTATTCTTGATATTCCTGAGGACGACAATATGTTGATTATCCTTGGTAGACCCTTTTTGAATACTGCAGTGGCTGTTATTGATTGCAACAAAGGAAATGTCACTTTTCATGTAAATGGTAATGAGCATACGGTACACTTTCCAAAGAAACAACCTCAAGTTAATAGCATCAATTCTATTGGAAAAATTCAACTATTACTATTGGAGGTTTTGAATTCCCTCTTCCTACTGTTAAGAAGAAATATGATATTCTTATTATTGGGGACATGCATATCCCCATTGAGGTAACCTAGTGTTATTTAAAAATTCTCCGGTTTTATGTTATTCGGAAGAAGTTTGTTAATGAGACTTGATCAACCTCATTGATGGATTCCTTTTGATGAGCATGAGATGGATGAATTTAGAAAGTACCACCTTCTGTACCCAACTTTTACTTTATGTTATTTAGATTAAATAAAGCAAAAAATAGTATTATCTGGCTATTTTCTGAATTATCCGTGCAATAAAAAAATGTCCCGAAAATAAAAGTTCTCCAAATGCCCTGAAAATTTAATATGATTCTTTTCTAGAATATTTTAAGATTTTATGCACTGAAAATGCACCAGGGGGCTGCACCGGTGGGCCACAAGGGTAGAGGGCGTGCCCTACCCCCTGGGCACACCCCCTGTACTTGTGGGCCCCACATGCCCCCTCCACTTATTCCAGCACCCATCCTCTCTATCTTCCTCCAGAAAAAACCATCCACCAGCTCAAACCCATGTTCTAGCTCATCTTGCTGCCATTTTCGATCTCCTTGCTCAATTCATCATTTGCAAAACAGTTTTGGGGGATTGTTCTTCGGTTTGTGACTCCTCCAATGGTCCAATTAGTTTTTTTTCTGGTACTTTATTTATTGCAATTTTTTGCTGCTATGGTGACCTTGTTCTTGAGCTTGCATGTCAAATTTATATGGTCCAAAGTAGTTTTGATGCATGATATAGCCTCTAAATAGTTGTAGGAGTAGTTGCTATCAATTTTGTTGAGTTCGGTTCACTTTTATTTTGAGTCACTAAAAATTTCAGAATTTTGCAAAAAAATTAAAATGTCTAGGATAACATTTCAAGGTGGTCCATCAAGAACGCCGGCACCGAGGCTCGCGATACGCGAACCATACCTTGAACCACCAAGAGAGGTTGTACATCCTTGTAAGTGGCCGTCGGATGAATTTATGATTCATGCAGGATTCAAGGATGATTTTGGTGCATACGTACGAAACGCCGGCCTTGAGGACTTCGTGTCAGATAAGTGCCGACAACATTATTACCTCACCGATTCCTTTCTGTGGAGGTTTGAATTTTCATCCAAGCGCAATACTCATACCGTCCTGTTTGATCTTTATGATGAATCTTATACCATGGGCCTAGAAGATTTTTGTGTTGCATGCAAAATCCCAGAGTGGGGTAGCCTTAATGATCCTCACAAATCTGAATACCGTGATTTCCTTGATAGTATCACAGTTGGAGAAACTAGAAACACTACACATGCCACCATAGGGAGCATTCACTTTCCTGATATACATTATTTTGCTCTTTTCGTAGGAAGATGCATTAATGGTAAACACGAGCATAGCCACATTTGTGTCCCGGATCTGAGTATCCTTAAATGTGCGGTGCTAGGTGATAAGCAATATGATTTTGGGGCTATTATTGCGAGAAGGTTACATCATAATGCTAAAAATGGAGATTTGTTTGGAGGGATATATGCAACTCATTTAGCTAATTATTTAGGTGTAACCGTAAGAGGATATGATGTTGAGTTGCCACCTACTTTTTTAGATTATGAAGCCATGACACGTTATCAGTTTCTCGAGAGGAATGAGCAGTACCTTCAGTACCGACTAATCTTTGATAGATGGCGTGTCGTCCATATTACTCTTCCTTCTCCTCCTTTCTTTGACTTTTAGGCAGAAGGGAGGTACTTTATAACTAGAGAGGAGGCAAACACATATGAGAGAGAGGCGGAGACCACCCGCCTTCACGAAGAAGCTCGCCTAGCAGTAGCTGCCGCAACACAGTACAACCCCAACTATGATTTCGAATATCATCCAGGCGAGTGGTGGCCCTAGACCAACTTAGGCAAAAGCCTAAGCTTGGGAGAGTATGCATTTCTCACTGACATTACATTCATGTTCACGCATTCATTCGAGTTGTCGGTGTTCATACTTTTTCATTGAATTATCCATGTTAGTTTATTTTCTCGCTTTCTTCTGTGTGTTTGAAAATTTTAGAAAACCCAAAAATATTTTTTGTTTCTTTTTATCTTTTGTTTCTTGCTAGTTTCTTAGTAGTTTGTAGTAGTAGTAAAAGAAAATCCAATAAGATTTCTCATTCTTCTTTGGTTTGTTGGGAGCTTTCCCATGTAAATAGTTTTTCTCGTTCTTGTTTTGCTTTCTTCAGAAAAACAAAAACTCCAAAAATATTTCAGCGTGTTTATTTGAAATTCTTTTCTTTTCTTTGGGGGTCGAGAGGAGAAGACCATGATGAAAATGACGAGTGGCTCTCATTTGCATTATTGTTGAACTAACGAAGAGCCCATATTACCTTGTCTTCTCGTCTGAATAAATGTTTGCAGATTCCAGCTTAGTCCGATGCACGTGCACTATTATTATTATTCACAATGTTCGGTCGTGCAAGTGAAAGGAAATAATGACGATATATGATGAAATGATTGAGATGGAGAAACGCTGGTATGAACTTGACTTATTTTGTTTTTGTAAATATGATTAGCTTGTCATTCCTGATTCAACCCATTATGAATGAAACATGTTTGCAATGACAATTAGAGGTTATAATTACTCATGCCATGCTTAATTAGCTAGGAGTTTATAATGGTTTACCTTGCGTACTAACACGCTTTTAAAATGGTTGTGATGTAGTATGATAGGATGGTATCCTCCTTGGAATGATTTAAGTGGCTCGACTTGGCACATGTTTACACATGTAGTTGAAACAAAATCAACATAGCCTCCATGATATTTATGAATATGGTAATTTATATCCTACTCATGCTTGCACTCAATGTTGGTTAATCTCAAGGCATGTTTATGATTGTTGTTGCTCTCTAGCTGGTCGCTTCCTAGTCTCTTTCTAGCCTTCACCTGTACTAAGCCGGAATACTTCTTGTGCATCCACCTCCATCAACTCAAAGTTGTTCCATAAGAGTCCACCATACCTACTTATATGCGGTATTTACCTGCCATTCCAAGTAAATTTGCACGTGCCAAACTCTAAACCTTCAAATAAAATTATGTTTTGTATGCCCAAATTGCTCATGTGGCGACTGGGGGCTGTCAATATCTTCCATGCTAGGTGGGTTATTCTCACGATGAGTGGACTCCGCTTTTCATTCACGAGAAAATGGCTGGTAACTGGGATACCCAGTCCCATGATCAAAAGATCAAAAATCAAATCAAAATATAATTAAACAAAGCTCCCCCTGGACTGTTGTTGGTTTGGATGGTACCCGTTGTTTCCGATAAGCCGTGGAGTGTGTTTGATGGTGGAGGGGGAGTAAAACTTTACCATTCTGTTTGGGAACCGCCTATAATGTATGTAGCATGGAAGATATTGAGAACTCTTGGTCGTAGCATTGAGAAAGAAAGCATATCGATCAAAATTATATTCATCTCTGATTTAAAAACTTGAGCTTTGGCACCTCTGCAAATCCCTGCTTCCCTCTGTGAAGGGCCTATCTATTTACTTTTATTGCTGAGTCATCATCCGCTTATAAAAAGCACTAGTTGGAGAGCACCTCTGTCATTTATATGCTTTGTTATTAATTGATGTTGAGTATGAGTGTGACTGGATCTATTTAACCATGAATTACAATGTGTAGTCAGTCCTTGATCTTCTTAGGTGCTCTGCATTTATGTTTTACGGTCTCAGAAAGGGCTAGCGAGATACCACTTTGTCATATTATATCATGATTGTTTTGAAAAAGTGTTGTCTTTGAGATTTATTATTATTGCTCTCTAGTTGATTATGTCATTGATATGAGTAAACATGAGACCTTAATGTTATTGTGAATATGGTTACTTCATAATATTTGCTGAAAACTTGAATGTCGGCTTTACGTATTTACAACAACAAGATCAAACAGAATTTGTAAAAGTTTTTCTTTATCACTTTCAGTTTATCAACTGAATTGCGTGAGGACAAGCAATGGGTTAAGCTTAGGGGAGTTGATACGTCTCCATCGTATCTACTTTTCCAAACTCTTTTGCCCTTGTTTTGGACTCTAATTTGCATGATTTGAATGGAACCAACCTGGACTGACAATGTTTTCAGCAGAATTGCCTTGGTGTTATTTTTTTGCAGAAATAAAAGTTCTCGGAATGACCTGAAACTTTACGGAGATTATTTTCAGAATATATAAAAAATATTGACGGAAAGAACTACCGGAGGGGGCACACACCCTGGCCACAAGGGTGGGTGGGGGGGGCGCCCACCCTCCTAGGATGCGCCATCCGTCCTTGTGGGCCCCCTGGACCTCCACCAACCTCAACTCCAACTCCATATAGTCTCTTTCGGGGAGAAAAAAATCAGAGAGAAGATCCCATCGCGTTCTATGATATGGAGCCGCCGCCACCTCATGTTCTTCATCGGGAGACCTGATCTGGAGTCCGTTCGGAGCTCCGGAGAGTGGAGATCGCCGCTGTCGTCATCACCAACCATCCTCCATCACCAATTTCATGATGCTCACCGCTGTGCGTGAGTGATTCCATCATAGGCTTGCTAGACGATGATGGGTTGGATGATATTTATCATGTAATCGAGTTAGTTTTGCTAGGGTTTGATCCCTAGTATCCACTATGTTCTGAGATTGATGTTGCTATGACTTTGCTATGCTTAATGCTTGTCACTAGGGCCCGAGTGCCATGATTTCAGATCTGAACCTATTATGTTTTCATGAATATATTTGTGTTCTCGATCCTATCTTGCAAGTCAATAGTCACCTACTATGTGTTATGATTCGGCAAACTCGTAGTGAGAATAACCGGGGCACTTCCCGGTGATGACCGTAGTTTGAGGAGTTCATGTATTCACTAAGTGCTAATGCTTTGGTCTGGTACTCTATTAAAAGGTAGCCTTAATATCCCTTAGTTTCCATTAGTACCCCCTTGCCACGGGAGGGTAGGACAAAAGATGTCATGCAAGTTCTTTTCCATAAGCACGTATGACTATATTTGGAATACATGCCTACATTACTTTGATGAATTGGAGCTAGTTATGTGTCACCCTAGGTTATAGCTGCGACATGATGAATATTATCCGACACCTATCATTGCCGGTCCATTGCCTACGAGTTCGGTCCGTATTGATACTTGCTTTGTTACTTTCGTTACTGCAGTTGTTACCATCACTACAAAACTACTAATGTTACTTTTGCCACCATTACCATTACTTCCATACTACTTTGCTACTAAATATTTTGCTGCAGATATTTAGTTTTGCAGGTGTGGTTGAATTGACAACTCAGCTGCTAATACTTGAGAATATTCTTTGGCTCCCCTTGTGTCGAATCAATAAATTTGGGTTGAATACTCTACCCTCGATAACTGTTGCGATCCCCTATACTTGTGGGTTATCAAGAGCGACGGCAAGCGGAAGTGGTGAAATGCGGTGGGGTTTACCGGCAGCCTGGCGACGGCGGCAGGCGTCAACCTAAGTGGTTACCGCCGTGATAGGCATTGCCATGCATAGACGCGGAGGAGCTTGTGCGGGTGTGAATGGGGACCAAAAGGGGTGGTGGGCGAGGAGAGGGTTTTTGTGACATGACGATTGTGAGGGTTATCTTTTTTCTTTTTTGAATTGGGTGGTGATGATTTTCTGACATAGAATTTCGGAGGCAACGGTTTGCTAGAGCCAACCGCGTGTGATTGACGCAACATGCAAAATGAAAGTCATTGCACACGGTTCCAATTTAGGAACCGTGTGTGATTGACGTACTACCTCTGTCCTGGTTTATTGGGCCCCTTTGTAATTTGTACCAAATTTTGACCAAATATTGAACTAAGAAATGTTTATGCATGTCACCAAAAATTATATCATTGAACACTATGGTCAAATACGCATCCAATGATATAATTTTTGCTGACCTCCACTAACATTTTGCAAGTTAAATATTTGGTCAAAATTTAACACAAATTACAAAGGGGACGAATAGACGAGGATGGAGGTATATTCCATCAACCGAACTGATTGCATCCATATCCCACAGTTAGACATAAGTAAACATAGATTAAACATACCCAGACATAGATAATAAGCATACATGTACACAAGCATAGTTCCAACCATAAGTACATAGTTCAACCGTCATTAAGCATGCTCAAGTGTACATAGTTCGATCACACATCTCATATGACATGCCGGCACAATCCTGAAGCTTCTCCAGGTACTCGGTGTATGTGTCGTGCGTCACCCTGCGAGAATACGTCTGCTTGAAGGAGCCAACGGTCCGTCCTCTTGCATGCGCTAGAACACTTTGATACGCGTCATGAAGCTTGTGGTTGCAAAATGGACATCGATGGCCACCGTCCCAGGTCCTAATACGCCTGTTATGCATGCCCACATAAAGCTCCCTCAGGATTTGCCTCTTGTACCTCATCTGGACATCTTCATCCTCGCTGTCCACATCGTCAGACAACACCTATACAAATAGTAAAAAAATGTGGCATCAAATTAATGTTTACAACCTAATATCTAGCGAACATAACCATAGGATTTCTATTCCAAAAAGGGGGAGGCAAGAGTAACCAGAGAAACCCTAGGATCTATTTGACACATAAATGGGTATAGATGACTAACCATTTGTTCGTCGTCGTCATAGTCGTCACGGGAGTGGTCGTCGGAGTCGTTACCGAGGCCGTCGCCCGAGTCATCACCAGAGTCGGTGTGGAACTCCGCCTCCGGCTGTGGAAGCCCGATGCCGTTGACGATGTCAGGGCGCAGCGATAACTCGCCGGCGGTGACGGCAACCTCTGTCTCCATCTCCATGTTGTGCTCCGTAAGAGTAATCGTGCTGCCTTCAAATCCCAACTTTTCTATGTATGGAGGATCCAATATGATGCAACTATGCAAATGGCACGATGCTATTGCTTACAAGCTCTTTGTTGCTTCTCTTTTTGCTTAAAAGCTTTTTCTTCTTCTTCTTCTATTTTCTTCACTATGCTTGATGCTCGAGCCAAGTACGATGTGAGACAAGTATGTAAGATATGTGCGGGAGAGACTTATAGCACAAAGAACGTGGCCCTACAATTCTCAACTCGCTAGTCTCAATAGGTAAGTGATGCAAAATGGCTCGGGTTATCAATTGCAATGGCAAGGAAATGTACAAGATGTCGTCGATGTTGTCGTCCTAGCTTATAGTTGGCGTTGTTAATGGTGAATATTTTTTATGATGATGACTCTGCGGTGATGATGAATGGCGGTGATGTCAATGTCAAATTGTTCCTAAGTAGCCGAAACACCTTAGGAAATGGAAACCGCAACTCGAAATCAGTCAAATGAGGAAGGTGGATGCTTTTTGTGATGAATTTTTTTATGAAAGAAAATGGTGGTGGTAAGTGGGTGAGTGGATGAGAGATGTCAAAAGCTACAAAGCAAGCTAAAGAGCACAAAAATGGACTTCGGGAGTGGAAGTTATGACAAAAATGGAGTTGTGCTTGGGCTGAACCTAGGCGGTGCGGGTACCCCGAGGTTTGGGGTGTGGGTGCCCGGGGTGGTCAGGGAGTTTGGGCAAAACTTGCCCGGGCGGTGCGGGCGCCCGGGGGTTCGAGGTTTGGGTACCCGGGGGTGGCTGTTGGGTGAAAATTTTGTGGAGAATGCAAAATTGGGTGGATTTTGTGGTGGGAAAGGTGGGGATGGATGGGGAGGGGCTAGATCCACTTTCCAAACAACAAATACATGGACCAAAACAACAAAATCTCACAAGATAAAACAAATTGCAAGAAAAAAGTTGGGCTATTTTTTTGTGGGGATTTTCGAATTGGGACAAAAATCTACAAATTCGGCTAGAAATTGGGGGGCGTGGACTCCAAGATGTGAATCAACCTTACTCATGATACCAAGATGATGTAGGGTGGAACCCTAGATGAGGATGTTTTCACACTTCGAGGGGGAAAGAGTAAGAACAAACAAGACCACAAGGGGGAAATCACTCAAAACAAACCCAATTACACATCCACTAGAGTAGCACACAATAGATCCACAAGTATACAAGAACAATTCAAGGAAAATAGCACTAGGGTAAAGTTCTTCCCACTCCAAAGGGAGATGAGGTCTTGACGATGATCTTCTCCAAGAGGAGGTCTTGAAATCCACAGGAGGATCTTCTCCTAAGGCGGTCTTGATCTCCAAGAGGAGGGGAAGATGAGCAAAGCTCTCTTAGTATCTCACATATACTTTCCTAACCCTAGAAATGATCTAGATATGGAGTACTTATAGCCAAGGGACAAAATGAGGGGAAACCGGGGGTACAAGGGTCTTTAACCCGAAATGCCCGCAGGCATGGCCGGACGTGTCTGGGCACCCGAGGTAAAGAGTCCGGGAACCGGGGTCACTGGGAGGAGTCGGCCGGGCACCCTGGGGTATGGGTTCAGGCACATGGGGTACGTCATGGAGAGGGGGGCGGGAACCCGGGGGTTGAGAGCTCGGGCACCCAGGGTACACAAGGAGGGTCACGCCCTTGGTCGCCTCTGGTCCGAGCACCCGGGGGTTGATTGCCCGGGCACCCGGGATGGTCAGGCGATGCGCCCGATCGAGGGCCGGGGGTTCGAGCACCCGGGATGGTCCGAGGCCTCAGCCGGCCGGCTGCCGGGAGTCCAGGCACCCGGGGATGCCTTTGTCCGGGCACCCGGAGTGTCCAGTGGCCCTCGGGTCTTCCTTGTCTAGTCGTCCCCTCTCTTCTCCTTCCCTAGGAAGCTTCGTGCATGCTTGAACCTCCTTCCTTGCTTCTTCATGGACTTCTCCTTGGTACCAAAGAATGCATAAAGTTTCCATTTGAGGTAGAAGCCAATTCTCTTATGAATCCAAAGGAAGCTCGAAGAGGAGAGAGTTAACCTTGTCTTCGAGGGCACATGCGCGGGCTCTTGTCATTGGTCCATGTGGTGCTTGATGAGTAGTAGTAATTGAAGGAAATATGCCCTAGAGGCAATAATAAAGTTTGTATTTATATTTCCTTATTTCATGATAAATATTCATTATTCATGCTGAAATTGTATTAACCGGAAACTTGATACATGTGTGAATACATAGACAAAATACAAAGTCCCTAGTAAGCCTCTACTAGACTAGCTTTTTAATCAAAGATGCTTAAGTTTCCTGACCATAGACATGTGTTGTCATTTGATTAACAGGATCACATCATTAGGATATTGATGTGATGGACATGATCCATCTGTTAGCTTAGCATATTGATTGTTCAGTTTTATTGCTACTGCTTTCTTCATGACAAATACATATTCCTCTGACTATGAGATTATGTAACTCCCGGATACCAAAGGAATGCCTTTGCGTGCTATCAAACGTCACAACGTAACTGGGTGATTATAAAGATGCTCTAAAGGTATCTCCGAAGGTGTTTCTTGGGTTGGCATAGATTGAGTTTAGGATTTCTCAGTACGAGTATCGCAGAGGTATCTCTGGGCCCTCTCGGTAATGCACATCATAAGAAGCCTTGCAAGCAATGTGACTAATGAGTTAGTTGCGGGATGATACATTAAGGAACGAGTAAAGAGACTTACTGGTAACGATATTGCACTAGGTATGATGATACCGAGGATCGAATCTCGGGCAAGTAACATACCGATGATAAAGGGAATAACACATGTTGACATTACGGTTTAACCGATAAAGATCTTCGTAGAATATGTAGTAACCAATATGAGCATCCAGGTTCCACTATTGGTTATTGACCGGAGATGTGTCTCGGTCATGTCTACATAGTTCACAAACCCGTAGGGTCCGCACACTTAATGTTGGATGAAGATTTGTATTATGATTATGTGTTTTGGTGACCGAAGATTGTTCGGAATCCCGTATGAGATCACAAACATGACGAGGAGTCGAAATGGTAGAGAGGTAAATATTAATATATTGGCTGATAGTATTCGGACACCAGAAGAGTTCTGAGGGGTACCAGGTACATATCGGAGTGTCGTGGGGTTACCGGAACCCCCCGAGGGAAAGATGTGGGCCACATGGGCCATAGGAGAGAGGCAAGGCAGCCCACAAGGGGTGCCCCCCCCCCACCATGGGGAGTCCGAATTGTACTAGGGGAAGGGGGCGGCGCCCCCCTTTCCTTCTCCTACTCCCTCTCCTTCCCCCTTTCTCCCTCCAATAGAAGGAATAGGGGGGCGAATCCTAATAGGACTAGGAGTCCAAGTAGGACTCCCCCACCCCACTTGGGGAGCGCCTAGGGCTGGCTCCCTCCCCCTCCCTCCTTTATATACGTGGGGAGGGGGCGCCTAGAACACACATCAATTGTTCCTAGTCATGTGCGGCGCCCCCTCCACAGTTTGCTCCTCAGGTCATATTGTCGTAGTGCTTAGGCGAAGCCCTACGCGGATCACTTCACTATCACCGTCACTACACCGTCATGCTGACGAAACTCTCCCTCGACACTTTGCTGGATCAAGAGTTCGAGGGACGTCATCGAGTTGAACGTGTGCTGAACTCGGAGGTGCCGTACGTTCAGTACTTGATCGGTTGAATCGCGAAGACGTTCGACTACATCAACCACGTTGAACCAATGCATCTACTTTCGGTATACGAGGGTACGTGGACACACTCTCCCCCTCTCATTTCTATGCATCTCCTAGATAGATCTTGCGTGAACATAGATTTTTTTTAAATTGCATGCTACGTTACCCTACAATGGCATCATGAGCCAGGTCTATGTGTAGATGATATGCACGAGTAGAACACAAAGAGTTGTGAGCGGTGATAGTCATACTGCTTACCACCAATGTCTTATTTTGGTTTGGCGGTATTGTTGGATGAAGCGGCCCGGACCAACCTTACATGACCACGTTCATGAGACCGGTTCCACCGACAGACATGCAACTAGTTTTGCATAAAGGTGGCTGGCGGGTGTCTGTTTCTCCTACTTTAGTTGAATCGAATTTGACCATGGTCGGTCCTTGTTGAAGGTTAAAACAGCAAACTTGACGAAACACCGTTGTGGTTTTGATGCGTAGGTAAGAACAGTTCTTGCTAGAAGCCCGTAGCGGCCACGTAAAACTTGCAACAACAAAGTAGAGGACGTCTAACTTGTTTTTGCAGGTCTTGTTGTGATGTGATATGGTCAAACGTGATGAATTATACGTTAGAGATAATCATGTTCTGTAAATTATCAGCAACTGGCAGGAGCCTTGTGGTTGTCTCTTTATTGTATGGAATATGATCTCCATGTAATTGATTTACTTTATCACTATGAGTTAGCGATAGTCGTAGAAGCAATAGTTGGCGAGATGACCACGACGCTACTATGGAGATCAAGGTGTCAAGCCGGTGACGATGGAGATCATGACGGTGCTTTGGAGATGGAGATTAAAGGCACAAGATGATGATGGCCATATAATGTCACATATTTTGATTTCATGTGATGTTTATCTTTTTATGCATCTTATTTTTCATAGAACGGCGGTAGCATTAGAAGATGATCCCTTACTAAAAATTTCAAGGTACAAGTCTTCTTCCTGAGTATGCACCGTTGCGACAGTTCGACGTGCTGAGACACAACGTGATGATCGGGTGTGATAAGCTCTACGTTCACATACAACGGGTGCAAGACATTTTTGCACATGCGGAATACTCGGGTTAAACTTGACGAGCCTAGCATGTACAGACATGGCCTCGGAACACTGGAGACCGAAAGGTCCATCGTGAATCATATAGTATATATGATCAACATAGGATGTTCACCATTGAAAACTACTCCATCTCACGTGATGATCGGACATGGTTTAGTTGATTTGGATCACGTGATCATTTAGATGACTTGAGGGATGTCTATCTAAGTGGGAGTTCTTTAGTAATACGATTAATTGAACTTAATTTATCATGAACCTAGTCCTGATAGTTTTTGCATATCTATGTTGTAGATCAATGGCTCGTGCTACCGTTCCCTTGAATTTTAATGCGTTCCTAGAGAAAGCTAAGTTGAAAGATGATGGTAGCGACTACACGGACTGGGTCCGTAACTTGAGGATTATCCTCATTGCTGCACAGAAGAATTATGTCCTTGATGCACTGCTAGGTGAAAGGCCTGCTGCAGGAACAACTGCTGATGTTATGAACGTCTGGCAAGCTCGATCTGATGACTACTCGATAGTTCAGTGTGCCATGGTTTACGGCTTAGAATCGGGACTTCAAAGACGTTTTGAACGTCATGGAGCATATGAGATGTTCCAAGAGTTGAAGTTAATATTTCAAGCAAATGCCCGAGTTGAGAGATATGAAGTCTCCAACAAGTTCTATAGTTGCAAGATGGAGGAGAATAGTTCTGTCAGTGAACACATGCTCAGAGTGTCCAGATATGATAATCACTTGACTCAGCTGGGAGTTAATCTTCCAGATGATAGTGTCATCAAAAGAGTTCTCCAATCACTGCCACCAAGCTATAAAGGCTTCGTGATGAACTATAATATGCAAGGGGTGAAGAAAACAAGTCCCGAGCTCTTCGCAATGCTAAAGGCTGCGGAGGTAGAAATAAAGAAGGAGCATCAAGATTTGATGGTTAACAAGACCACTAGTTTCAAGAAAAAGGGCAAAGGAAAGAAGGGTAACTTCAAGAAGAATGGCAAGCAAGTTGCCACTCCCAGGAAGAAACCCAAGTCTGGAGCTAAGCCTGAAACTGAGTGCTTCTACTACAAAGGGATTGGTCAGTGGAAGCGGAACTACCCCAAGTATTTGGCGGATAAGAAGGATGGCAAAGTGAACAAAGGTATATTCGATATACATGTTATTGATGTGTACCTTCTAATGCTCATAGTAGCGCCTGGGTATTTGATACTGGTTCGGTTGCTCATATTTGTAACTCGAAATAGGGGCTACGGATTAAACAAAGATTGGCTAAGGACGAGGTGACGATGCACGTGGGAAATGGTTAAAAAGTCGATGTGATCGCCGTCGACACGCTACCTCTACATCTACCTTCGGGATTAGTTTTAGACTTGAATAATTGTTATTTGGTGCCAGCGTTGAGCATGAACATTATGTCTGGATCTTGTTTAATGCTAGACATTTATTCATTTAAATCAGAGAATAATGGATGTTCTATTTTTATGACTAATATATTTTATGGTCATGCACCCTTGAAGAGTGGTCTATTTTTGTTGAATCTCGATGGTGGTGATACACGTATTCATAATATTGATGCCCAAAGATGCAAAGTTGATACTGATAGTGCAACACATTTGTGGCACTGCCATTTAGGTCATATTGGTGTAAAGCGCATGAAGAAACTCCATGTAGATGGGCTTTTGGAATCACTTGATTATGAATCATTTGATACTTGTGAACCATGCCTCATGGAAAAGATGACTAAGACTCCGTCCTCCGGAACAATGGAGCGAGCCACTGACTTATTGGAAATAATACATACCAATGTATGTGGTCTGATGAGTGTTGAGGCTTGTGGCGGGTATCATTATTTTCTAACCTTCATAGATGAATTGAGCAGATATGGGTATATCTAGTTAATAAAACACAAGTCTAAAACATTTGAAAAGTTCAAAGAATTTTGGAGTGAAGTAGAGAATCATCGTAACAAGAAAATAAAGTTTCTACGATTTGATCGCGGAGGCGAATATTTGAGTTACGAGTTTGGTCTTCATTTAAAACAATGTGGAATAGTTTCGCAACTCGCGCCGCCTAGAACACCACATCGTAATGGTGTGTCCGAATGTCGTAACCGTACTTTATTAGATACGGTATGATCTATGATGTCTCTTACCGATTTACCACTATCATTTTGGGGTTATGCATTAGAGACAGCCTCATTCACGTTAAATAGGGCACTATCTAAATCCGTTGAGATGACACCGTATGAACTGTGGTTTGGCAAGAAATCTAAGCTATCGTTTCTTAAAGTTTGGACTTGCGATGATTATGTGAAAAAGCTTCAGCCTGATAAGCTCGAACCCAAATCAGAGAAATGTGTCTTCATAGGATACCCAAAAGAAACTGTTGGGTACACCTTCTATCACATATCCGAAGGCAAGATCTTTGTTGCTAAGAATGGATCCTTTCTAGAGAAGAAGTTTCTCTCAATAGAAGTGAGTGGGAGGAAAGTAGGACTTGATGAGGTAATTGTACCTTCTCTCAAATTGGAAAGTAGCTCATCACAGAAAACCATTCCCGTGATGCCTACACCAACTAGTGAGGAAGCTAATGATGACGATCATGAAAATTCAGTCAAGTTACTACGGAACCTCGTAGGTCAAATAGAGCATGTTCCGCACTACAGTGGTACGATAATCCTGTTCTGGAAGTCATGTTACTAGACCATGATGAACCTACAAACTATGAGGAAGCGATGATGAGCCCAGATTCTGTGAAATGGCTTGAGGCCATGAAATCTGAGATGGGATCCATGTATGAGAACAAAGTGTGGACTTTGGTTGACTTGCTCGATGATCGGCAAGCCATAGGGAATAAATGGATCTTCAAGAAGAAAACTGATGCTTATGGTAATGTTACTGTCTACAAAGCTCGACTTGTCGGAAAAGGTTTTCGGCAAGTTCAAGGAGTTCACTACGATGAGACTTTCTCACCCGTAGCGATGCTTAAGTCTGTCCGAATCATGTTAGCAATTGCCGCATTTTATGATTTTGAAGTCTGGCAAATGGACGTCAAAACTGCATTCCTCAATGGATTTCTTAAAGAAGAGTTGTATATGATTCAACTAGAAGGTTTTGTCAATCCTAAATGTGCTAACAAAGTGTGTAAGCTCCAATGATCCATCTATGGACTGGTGCAAGCATCTCGGAGTTGGAATATACGCTTTTATGAGGTGATCAAAGCATATGGTTTTATATAGACTCTCGGAGAAGCATGTATTTACAAGAAAGTGAGTGGGAGCTCTATAGCATTTCTGATATTATATGTGGATGACATATTATTAATTGGAAATGATGTAGAATTTCTAGATAGCATAAAAGGATACTTGAATAAGAATTTTTCAATGAAAGACCTCGGTGAAGCTGCTTATATATTGGGCATCAAGATCTATAGAGATAGGTTAAGACGCTTGATATGACTTTCACAAAGCACATACCTTGATAAAGTTTTGAAGAAGTTCAAAATGGATCAGTCAAAGAATGGGTTCTTGCTTGTGTTACAAGGTGTGAAGTTGAGTCAGACTCAATGCCTGACCACTTCAGAAGATAGAGAGAAAATGAAAGTCATTCCCTATGCCTCAGCCATAGGTTCTATCATGTATGCAATGTTGTGTACCAGACCTGATGTGTGCCTTACTATAAGTCTAGCAGGGAGGTACCAAAGTAATCCAGGAGTGGATTGCCGGTGTCAAAACCGGCGGATCTCGGGTAGGGGGTCCCGAACTATGCGTCTGAGGATCGATGGTAACAGGAGGGCCCGATGTTTACCCAAGTTCAGGCCCTCTCGATCGAGGTAAAACCCTACTTCCTGCTATATTAGTATGAGTGAATATATGTACAAGAGTTGATCTACCACGAGATCGTAAAGACCAAACCCTAAGTCTAGCCTATGAGGATTGTATGATTCTGATTCTAGCCCCTACGGACTAAAACCCTCCGGTTTATATACACACCAGAGGGGCCTAGGGTTTGTACATGTTGTGTTGCAGAGGAAGGAAAATCTACACTCGAGCCTAAAACTTGCCATTACAAGAATACAAGAGTCCTATCCGGATACGAGAGACGATCTTCTATAACAATCTTCTTGGCCCACCAGTCTGGTCCACCAGGAGTTTGTCCGGCCACATGAGGACCCCTCGATCCAGGACTCCCTCAGTAGCCCCTGAACCTGTCTTTGATGACGACGAGTTCGGCTTCCGTATTGTCTTTGGCATTGCAAGGCAGGTTCCTCCTCCGAATATGTCTTCTGCAAATAGATGGATTCTGTTCGGCTCTGCAAGATTAGTACAACCCTGAGCCTCGAAGGCAAGGCTTTTCTAAAGAAAGTAAATAACGTGTCTCTACTGACAACTTTTGGGTGAAGCGTCGCGTCCAACCCACTAACACATCGAACCATTTTATTTGGTCCTAGTTTCGCGTTTCGAGGGGCATATCCTCATTGACACGTCCTGACAGAATAGAGATCGTGCCCGCTTATTGTGGGATTCTTATCATTGTGACGTGAGCACCCACGCCGCGCATTACGCACGACCGCTTTGGGAACCGGTGAGTTTTATGGCTAAGGTGGGGGGCGCTCTGTATTTGCTGCGGTTATAAAAGGACTCCAATCCCCTTCATAAGCCCCACGCCTTCCTCAAGCTCGAGCTCTCCAATCTCCCTTGCCCCCGTACTCTTATCTCCTGCGTCCACAACTCCTCGTTCCTCAACCACTACTCCCCTTCCCAGCAATGGTTGGATCCGGTGCCAGAGGCAAGTGGGAGGCTTCCACGGTCACCGAAAAGACTGTGGAGGATCTACGGAGCGCGGGGTATCTCGCCGGCAACATCGTAGACCGAGTCCCCCCTAAGGGCCAGGTGATTCCCGTTCCTAAGGCGGGCGAGAGGGTAGTTTTCACCTCTCATTTTGTTAGGGGGCTAGGGTTTCCACTCCACCCGTTTTTTCGGGGTCTTTTGTTCTTCTACGGGCTAGATTTCCATGATCTAGTCCCGAACTCAATTCTTCACATATCCGCTTTCATAGTGATGTGTGAAGCCTTTCTCCGCACCCCCCCCCCACACTTCGGCCTGTGGCTTAAGACCTTCAATGTGAAGCCGAAGGTGGTCGATGAGGAGCACGCGGAGTGTGGGGGCGCCATGATCAGCAAGCTCCGAACACAACTTGGCCCAAGGGCTCGTTCGTGGAGACGAACAAGGTCTGGCAGCAGGAATGGTTCTATATCACTGAACCCCACGACTCCAAGTGGGCGGCGGAACCTGCTTTCAGATTCGGACCCCCAATAAGGTTGACCTCCTGGACCAAGAAGGGTCTGGATTGGGGGTCGCACACTGAGGTAACTACTCTCGTGGGTCGTGTGTTCGGCGTGATCTCCAAGGGGCACCTGCTCTCCTCCGTGATCCAGGTGATGCTGACCCGGCTCGTTCTCCCTTGCCAAAGCCGGGATTCCTCCCTATGGGAGTTCGATCCGGCAGGAGACAAGTCGATAAAGCATCCCTTCGGCTCTACGCACAAAGAGATCTGGAAGCACCTCTTCAAGAGCCAGAAGGAATGGCCCAAAGAGGACGAGGATGTGGGCTTCAGCACTGAAGTTTCCGCTACAGAGGTAATAATGATCCTTGCCGAACACATACCCTTTCCCTTATTTAATGATAATAGGAGTTGGAATTTTTACGTGATATACAGGGCTAGACGAAGAAGGCGTCCCGGATTAAGTGTCCGGCGCCTTTGTCCGAAGAGCCAGCACTGCCTCTACTGACGGCGATGCTGGTTCCGGCGCCGTACAAGGTGCCGGCCAGGAAACCCAAGAAGACAAAGGGCAAGGGGGGCGGAGACAACCCTCATCCTGCGGGCAAGAAGCCCGAGGACCTCCACATTCTCTCCTCTGACGAGGTGGAGAAAGGTGATGAGGAGGAAGAGGAGGAAGAAGAAATGCCCCCCGCGCAAGGCAGGGGGAGGAAGAGGGGGGCCGTCGCTGACGCGGGCACGGCCACACCCCGGAGGAAGCTGAAGCTCGGAGACAGTTCAGATTCGTCCGAACATAGCTTCGTGGTGAAGCCCAGGGTCAAACCCGTTCCCGAATCGTAAGTTTGTCCGCATTGACTATTTCACCTTTGTTTATTTAGTATTTATAATACCAACTTAGTATTTTTCTCCTGTTGACCTACAACCCTCCCGGTGTAAACCCCGGTGTTACCTCATCGGAGGGGAACTCTCTAGCGCCTGGAGAAACGGAGAGTGACCCGCCAGTCCGGTCTCCATCGCCCGTAATCGGCGGGGACACCGAAGTGTCGTCCCAGCGGGTGCTCTTCGCCCAAGGAGATGAGGGCGGGGCAGGAGACTAGGCGGCCGGGGATAGAACCTCGGCGTCCGCTGACCATGGGGAGACAGCCCCCATGGAGACCTAAGACATGGGGCCCAATCAATCCGGGACCTCACCGAATATCATCCCAGAGCCTAGCGCGGCTCCGGGGTCCGAAGACCCGATTCCTCAAGCGGAGGAGGATATGGCGGCGCTCGGAGTTAATCCGGAGGCGCCGGATTCTATGGAGGGAGCACTTCAAAGTGCTCTCATCATTGAAAAACACCGCACCGTGATGGGTGCGGTGATGAAGAAGATTCAGTCCGTCAAGGGCGGACTGAATGAAGCCTTCAACAGCCTTTTAACAGGCTTTGAGGTAAGCAATGTAATCTTTTAAGAAATTGTATTTGTTTAAAATGCACATATATAACCGGTAGCCCCTGATGCTTTGTGTGATTCTGAAAAGAATCGAACGAAGTATCCATAGAGTAGCATATTTACAGAGCTGAACTGTCATGTAGGCTTCCTTAGTTACGGCGACTGCGCGAGATGCAGAGGTTGCCGAACTAAATCGTAAGCTCGAGGTAGCCAATGCGGACCTTGACTGCATCAACCGGCTTTTTGATGAAACGCAAGGTATGCGGATTTTTTTATTTAAATGTTAATAAGACTTAATTGATTGAGTATGACTACAAAATCTAATGTTGTATTCTGTATTACACAGTTGGCGCCGCTGAGCTCGAGGCCCTCAAGGGCGAGGTTGCCAAGGCCAAGGAGGAGGCCAAGGCGAACAAGGCAGCCGCTGATAAAGCGGCTGCTGATTTGGAGGCCGAAAAGGCGGAGTGCGAGAAGCACAAGTCTTGGGTGTCCGGAGTCGAAGTCGAGCTCCAAGATGCCATCCTTAAGTGTGAGGCATCGGAGAAGAAGGCTTCGGAACATGCGGCTGAGCTGTCTGTGGCAGTGAAATATGCCTAGGATGCGCGAGGCAAGTTGCGCAGCGCTCGTCAAGAAATCGAGCAGGCATGACAGATAGCATCTGGTAAGATATTTCTCTTACAGAGCATCTTCGGAGGGCGGAAGTATATTGGGCTGACACGATTGTGGAGTTCTCCAAGCATGTTTGTTGATCTTCCGAGGAGCAGCGCAGACGCCTCCCAGTATTTCCGTGCCCTGGAGGGGAACAACACGGAGAAGCTGTTTTTGTCGCAATTGGAGGCGCCAAACCATCCGGTGCCCCTCAGCGACCAGATGAAGTAGTTGGTCAAGCTGCACAATATAGCGGGTTTGGCCATGAAGGACTTAATAGTCCGACTATGGCCCGCTGAGACAATCCCGAGTAGTTACTTCGGATTGGTGAAGCGGCTCGTCGAGGCGAGTCCGCGGGTCGATGCACTAACGCGTTCGGCCTGCATAGAAGGTGCTCGGATGGCCTTTGCTCGCGTCAAGGTGCACTAGGCAAAGATGAATGCGGTGCATATAGCTACTGCTGGCCCACCCGCAGACAAGGAGGACCGCAAGCCGGAGAAGTACTTCGAGGACGTCATCGACGGCGCCCGCCTTGTAGAAGGCCAGTGTTCAAAGGATGCTGCCTTCGAATGATTGTATCCGGACGTAAAGACTATGCTTATGAATCCAGTGTTATGTAACTTTTGTGCTATTTATAATATTAGCGTTTTTACCTCCTGTGTGACTGTCTATCTTAAATCTGAAAGTTTGAGTCGTTGGCTTCAGCCCCTGGTACATAGTATTGGGGTGTTCGGTCATATGCAAATACACTCTTTATCCAACGTCTTGGTTCGTATAGGAGGTGTATGCGGAGCGAACCAGGCAATCAGACTATGCGGCGTTATTGCTTTCACTTAGTCGTAGGAGTTTGACAAATGGGGCTAAGTACTAGCCCCTGGTGCGGATAAGGTATTCAATTGCACCTGGCTGGGCGAAGAACAAACCCTTCGTATAACACGGGGTAGATCTCTATCGATCGTAGTATAAAACTAAGTCACCAGATTGCAGACCAGGTTCTCGCTTATCATGACAGACAGTTATCGGCTTTTTCTACTGAGGTACTTGACCGGACTAGCCAGAAATACAATCGTAGTAGTTCTCCCTTTACACCCTAGCCGAACAATCGGGAACGTAGGGGTAAGCACAGGAGCCGGGCAACCCAACTATTGACCCAAGACATGATTCATAACTGATGCATATAATGCAAACATCCAGGATGCCGAACACTCCCTATAGGTGTTCGGTCTTTTCAACATATACCAGGGCTGAATGCAGCCCCTGGTAATAAACCTTTATTGACAAGGCACATATGGCAATATGATGCGGGAAGAGAACATTCCATGGTGAGTGAATAAAACTCTGGATATATATGAGTAAAACTGCTCTATTAATATCCCTCTATAGTACAGCGAGCCGCAAACTTTTACAGATAATGCCGAGGACCTTTTTTGGACATTTTACATGCCAAGAAGGTATATAACAAAGAGAAAAAGGTTTACACAGGGTCTTAATCTAAAAAGAAACCATAGCGCGGGTCCCTGCTTCACGTCTGCGCCGTTTTCTCCTCTGTAATGTGTCCTTGAAGGTGCGAGTATGATGGCCATCTGTAGGAAAAAGAAATTAACCTGGAAAAAAAGAAGTTAATCCGATGTGGCCATAGCAGGTCTGGTTCGTTTAATGAACCAAAAGAAGATAGGTTTAAAGTCTGAATAGGGTCTAGCCGAACTATGGACTATATACAGGTGCCCCCAGTCACCGCCCAAGGAACTTTCAGGGCATAATTATGTACTCGAGGTACATATGCTATCACCTTATGGGGCGATCGACGGGGGCATAGCTTTCAATCTTGCTCAGGTTCATCTGAGCTCCCGTACTGAGGCGTGCGCCGGACACGTTTGGCTGTGTCCGCTATTGATAGATTATCCGGCTTGAATAGGCCGCATTGTGCTTCGGCCGCTAAGGCTACAGTGTCTTCCTCCGTACGGAGAGAGCGGTCCATATTTCCATTGACCGTGATAATGCCACATGGTCCAGGCATCTTGAGCTTTAAATAACCATAATGCGGGACTGCATTAAAGCGGGCGAAGGCCATTCTTTCGAGTAGAGCGTGATAGCCACTTTGGAATGAAGCTATGTCGAAGAGTAGTTCTTCGCTTCGAAAGTTGTCAGGAGAACCGAATACAACCTCCAGTGTTAAAGAGCCTATGCCGCAAGCTTCAACGCCCGGTATCACTCCTTTAAAGGTCGTGCTGCTTGGCTTGATTTTTGATGGGTCGATCCCCATCTTGCGGACAGTGTCCTGATATATCAGATTGAGACTACTGCCATCGTCCATAAGGACTCGGGTTAGATGGTATCCATCTATTATTGGGTCAGCCACTAAGGCAACCAAACCCCCATGCCGAATACTAGTCAGATGATCCCTGCGATCGAAAGTGATCGGACAGGCTGACCATGGGTTGAATTTTGGAGCGACAGGCTCAACGGCATAGATGTCTCGGAGTGCGCGCTTGCGCTCCCTCTTTGGGATATTTTTTTAGAAAAGGGGGTATTCCCCGGCCTGTGCATCAAAATGATGCATACGGCCATCTTATTAATAAGCAAAGGCAAGGTCTCCAAGTATGCGGAACAAAATTACAAAATGCTCAAACTGAGCTAGAACAAAACGCGAGGACACCACATTCGGATGCGTTAATGTAAACAGGACCTAAACTCCTATCCTATTACATGACCGCCATCCAAACCGGTTGAAGATAGCCCGAGCTATCATCTCCCAACGGATAGACCCAGTAACCAAACGCTCTCTGGCATCCATCGGAGTGAGTAGCGACCACATACGGATCAAAGCAGTGGCCCGATGAATAACCTGCAAAAAATGAACATTCGTTGATCTGTTAAAAACCAAGTCATTCCTGCAATTCCATATAGCCCATAGTAACGCACAAACACCCACATGGATGTGGCTCACTAATTCTTTCGCGACTCCATTCAACCACGTGCCGAATAACATGGTGATACTAGTAGGAGGAGTAATATTAAAAGCTATATGGACCGAACGCCATAATACTTTAGCCATAGGACAATCGAGAAAGAGGTGTTTAATTGATTCATCCTTGTCGCAATAACTACAGCGCAAAGACCCATTCCAGTTACGTTTGGCCAGATTATCCTTAGTGAGAATTACTTGTTTATGAACAAACCACATAAACACTTTAATTTGTAAGGGAACTTTGACCTTCCAAATGTGAGCAGACCTAGGGATAGGCACCGAGTTAATTAAATCTAAATACAGCGATTTCACCGAAAACGTCCCGTTCTTAGTCAGTTTCCAGTGAATACAGTCTGTCTGCTGAGACAGCTGAAGATCCATCAGTCTTCTCACCAAATGGATCCATGCTTCCCAGCGGTGTCCAACCAGCGCCCTTCGGAATTGAATATTAAGAGGAGTGGACTGCAACACTGTTGCAACATAGTCTTCTTTACGTTGAGCAATATTATAGAGAGAAGGATATTGAATGGCTAGGGGCGTCTCTCCCAACCATGTATCCTCCCAAAATCTTGTGGAAACACCATTACCAACTAAGAACTTAGTTCTATTGAAAAAGGCCAACTTAACTTTCATCAGTCCTTTCCAAAAGGGTGAATCAGTTGGTCTAACTGTCACTTGAGCTAGTGTCTTGGTTGTAAGGTATTTATTATGTAAGATTTGGGCCCATGTAGCATGAGTCTCATAGGATAACTTAAACAGCCACTTGCTGAGTAAGCACCTATTCTTAACCTCCAAATTTTCAATTCCAAGACCCCCTTGATCCTTAGGTCTGCAAATGACATCCCATCTAGACAGCCTATACTTGCGCTTCATCTCATCACTTTGCCAAAAGAAACGCGACCGATAGAAATCCAGTCTTTTCCTTACCCCTACTGGGATCATGAAAAAGGACAGTAAAAACATGGGCATACCCGTAAGCACCGAGTTTATTAGAATCAGTCGGCCCCCGTATGACATAAGTTTGCCCTTCCAGCAGCTAAGTTTCTTCTCAAAACGATCCTCTAGACTCTTCCACTCTTTATTAGAGAGTTTCCGATGATGGATCAGAATGCCAAGGTATGTGAACGGTAACGACCCTACCCCACATCCAAATAGTTGCTTGTATGCTTCTTGTTCATCTTTGGCTCTTCCAAAGCAAAACAATTCACTCTTATGGAAGTTAATCTTTAACCCCGAGAGTTGCTCAAAAAGACAAAGCACAAGCTTCATATTTCTCGCCTTAGCCAAATCATGCTCCATGAAAAGAATCGTGTCATCCGCATACTGAAGGATAGACAGTCCTCCATCCACTAGATGGGGAACGAGACCACCTACCTGATCATTCTCCTTAGCTCTACCAATCAGGATTGTTAACATGTCTGCTACAATGTTGAACAAGATAGGAGACATCGGGTCACCCTGTCTTAAACCCTTGTGACTCTGGAAGTAATGACCAATATCGTCATTAACTTTTATTCCGACACAGCCTTTCTGAGTGAAAGAGTCCACCTGCTTTCTCCAGGATGGGTCAAAACCTTTCATTCTTAAAGCTTGCTGAAGGAACGGCTATTTGACCTTCTCGTATGCTTTTTCAAAGTCCACCTTAAAAACTACCCCATCAAGTTTTTTCGTATGGATTTCATGGAGCGTCTCATGAAGGACAACAACCCCTTCAAGGATGTTTCTATCCGTCATGAAAGCAGACTGGGAAGGTTGCACAACGCTATGTGCAATCTGCGTCAATCTATTCGTTCCCACCTTAGTGAAAACCTTAAAACTGACATTAAGAAGGCACATTGGTCGAAATTGCTCAATTCGATTCGCCTCTGCCTTCTTAGGAAGTAAAGTTATAGTACCAAAATTAAGGTGAAATAGTTTCAGATGTCCATCGAAAAGATCATGGAACATCGCAAGTAAATCAGCCTTAATGATATGCCAGCACCTTTTATAAAACTCAGCCGGAAAACCATCCGGGCCAGGCGCCTTATTATTCTTCATATGTGAGATCGCATCCAACACCTCTTTATCTGAGAACGGGGCAGATAAGATCTCGTTCTCATCTGACGCTAATTGGGGAACATCCTGAACTCGGGTCTCGTCTAGAGACACGAAACTATCATCTGGGGCCCCAAACAGCCGCTTATAATAGTCAGTGATGTAAAGTTTGAGGTTCTCCTGCCCAACAATCGTTCCCTCGTCCTGCTCGAGCTGAAAAATTCTTTTCTTTCGATGCTTACCATTAGCTATCAAATGGAAGAATTGTGTGTTATCATCCCCTTGGATAACTTCACGCACCTTTGCACGGAGTGCCCATTTCAATTCTTCCTCTCGCAACAATTCTTTCAGCCTAGATTCAGCCGTTACCTTAGCCTCCAGCTCACTGGTCGCTAGGACAGATGACTCAGCCTTAACATCAAGAGTATAAATAAGGTTGATAAGCCGCTCCTTCTCAACCTTATACACACCACTAAGATGCTTTGCCCAACCACGTAGGAACTGCCTTAAATGCCTAATCTTATTCTGCCATCTGTCAATGGCTGATCTACCGCCTGCACCCTTGGCCCATTCCCTGGCAACCAGGTCTAAGAACCCTTCTCTCTCAAACCACGCTAACTCAAAAGAGAAAGTATTTTTATTTCCCATATAGGTTGCCACTCCAGAATCTACCAAAAGTGGAGTATGGTCCGAAATGGCCCTCGACAAGGCCTGAACGGTCACCATGGGAAACTTCTGTTCCCACTCCACACTAGAGAGAACACGATCTAGCTTCTCATAGGTTGGGTTTGGTAGTGAATTGGCCCAGGTAAATTGTCTGCCAGAAAGCTCTATCTCTCGGAGATCCAGGCTTTCAATAATAGCATTAAACATAAACGACCATCTGCCGTCAAAGTTATCATTGTTCTTCTCCTGGCGTCTTCTAATTATATTGAAATCACCTCCCACCAGAATTGGGAGCTGTTCATCTCCACAAATCCGAACAAGGTCAGCCAAAAAGTCTGGTTTGAGCTCAGGTTGCGCAGCTCCATATACTGCCACCAGTGCCCACTGGAATCCATCGACCCTGGATCTCACCCTGAACTTTACGGCGAACTCCCCCAAGACCACGTTACGGACTTCTAAAGACTCTCTTTTTACCCCTAGTAAAATCCCACCGGACCTTCCTCTGGGGGGTAAGCAGTGCCAGTCGAAATCGACTCCTCTAGATAACGTACCCAGAAACTGGGAGGTAAAGTTATCTCTACGAGTTTTGGAGAGGGCAATGAAATCAAGCTTGTGTTCGAGAGACGCATCCGCCAAGAACCTACGTTTAGCCAAGTCTTTCAGACCTCTGCTATTCCAGAAAATTCCTCTCATTTTTCATCGTGGAATTTCTTGGCAGTCTGAATCCGAACACTCCTGCGTACAGCCGACACCGGATAAATTTTGCGGCTCCATTTACGCTTAGGCTCATGGTGCTCCCCGTCCCGGTTCGTACAACCAGGTTCGGGGGCTTGAGCAATCTCCGTATCATCCTGGAGCAACTCCTCCCTGACATCTCCAGTAGCCTCATCCTCTGACTGAGCGAGCGATGGATCCAGGTCCTCGCAAAGACTATCCAAAACCCTCACCCCTAAAGCATCAATTTCTGAGTTATTCAACGGCTTAACGGCTGCTAAGTTAGTAATAACCTCTATCGCCCGCTCTGCCTCACGATCAAACAAGTCGTTAACAAATTGAGCAACCTCTTTCCCGTTCCCGCCTAATGAAACTCCCAATTGATTTGCATTATTTATAACATCATCGGCAGAAAAATGCAAAATCGAATTAGAAATACTGACTGACATACCTATCAAGTCCTCAATGTCCCGCAGCTTGGCCTGCCGCATGGCACGACCCATCTGCAGATCATCCACATCCGGCTGGTCCTGGAGGCGACTGCTGAGTCGTCGGCCATCAGTCATGGGATCAGCTATCCCCCTGAAAGCGACGACATCGGCGGTGGAGGGTCCACTCGGGATAGGGCCTCCTGCCGTAGACCCAAGTACACCCCCGCCCACCTGACCAAGAACACCTGGGCCGCCTGCCACAGGCACCTCGATCGCAGACCCTGGCGCCGCCAGAGAGTACGGCCCTCGAGCCACACAGTCTCCAGACCCAGCCGTACTCGGACTGGTCTCAACATCTCCAGATAACTCGTCGTGAGCTGACGACAGACCAACCGATAGCGGGCATCCAGACCCTGGAGTAGCATCCCGCTCAGCACACAGCTCCAGGACACCCTCGTGAAGATGGACGGCAGAGGTAGGCGTGGCAATAGGGGACTCCCCCCTGACACCCTCCTTCCCAGAGAGAGCAGCATCCAGGATCAGCGGTGACAACGGTGGTAGTTCCAGTTCCACCGAATCTTCCAAATCAGCCCTGTGACCCCACAACCGACTAGGGGCTGAGGCCGCCCCAAAGGACCCAAAACGGAGAGAAGACAAGGATGTTGCAGGGGGTGCTTCCCCCTTCCCCCCAGAACCTCCAGAAGACTGCTGAGGCTGACCCACCGTCGGTGTAGGTCCAGACATCGCCTGCCCACCCGCTGCTGACTCACTCAAGCCACGTGCGTCATCACCATCAGTCATATCAGTATCCGCATTCCCATCGGCGGACTGGACAAGTACTGAACTCTCGAGCTCAATCTCAATCTCCAAGTCATACATCAGACCAGCATAGAACCATCTCACATAAAAGGGAACCAACTCAATATCCAGGCCACTCACCAGCAAGCGCGCAATGCCATTAGCTCGCGAGAACGACATATCCACCTTCTCTGTTTTACCAATAAGCGATCCTAGACTCCACGTAGTCCGAGCGCTCTGAAGGGCCTTTGGGGGCACCCCTAGAAAACGAACCCAAATCTGTGGAAGGGCCTTCCCTTGAGGCTCAGGCTTCTTCCACGGAGCAAACTCGATGATACAATTGGTGCTCGCCACCCGACACAAGCCATACTTAAGCGCGTGATTCAGATCATCCAAGGATGGGAAATCAACCTTATATGATTGCCCCTCAAGCTTGACCAGCTTCCACTGAAAGTTTCCTGGCATCAACTCACTGAGCCTATGCACAATCTGGGCCTCAGACAGTGTCCCATGCGTGACCTTGACAACCCCTGTAAGGGAAACCTCCGTCACAGGTGCCTCAGACTCATCAGCAGGAGACTCAAAGAACATAAGATCAGCAGAACAAACACCGTAAACAGCAACCGCCGGCATGGGCCCCTGGAGTTCAGGGCACTCCCCTGAATCATGCATGGGCTTCTGACACGTGTCACACATCACCGTGGTGCACTCAGCCGCGAAGTGACCCGCCACCCCACACCGACGACAGATCATCTTCTCCTTCTTGCGGAGCCACTTAGATAGACGATCAACTGCCGGCTTGTCGACAACCTTATCAGACAATCCAGCACTCGGATCCGGAACTTCGACTGAAGCAAGAGCCCGAACCACATCCACCGCAGCCGTATTAAGCACCGGAGGAACCACCTCCACTGCAGTATTAAGCACTGGAGGTACGTCTGGGACAGCCACAGCTTGCCTTGGCGGAGGAGGAGGATGTCGCCTGCCCCCTCCCCTACCTCCGCGGAATCTCCCCCGGAAGCGGTGATTTGGACCCGAAGCACCCTCAACAAAGCCACCTGGTGGTCCGTAGAAACCTCCTTGTTGCCCATTAGCACGACCAACACCACCATCGCCTTGCCACGCATAGCCTCGGCCACCGCCGGTAGAAGAAGAGCCCCGATGCTACCCCTCGCCGTATGCGTCATAGCCATCATCACCCCATCTTCTTCTGGGTGGGTTGTGGATACCGCCGCCATCATCCTGGCCCAAGCGTCCCCGGCCCGCCTCCACCGCGACAGAAGCAGCCGCCGCGCCGCGGCCAAGGGGCCGCTGACCACCGCCTCGCCCGACCCCCCCTGCCTCCTCCCTGTTGGGGAGCCGTCGGCTGGGGCGGCGCGCCCCGAGCCACGCCCGCGGGTGCGGCTACGGGAGCACTTGGCCTCCCAGGCGGGGGCCCAGAGGAGCCACGGCCAGCCATCGCAGGCGGGTGACGAACTAGGCAGCGAGGGAAACCAGGGATAGCACGAAGAGGTCGAACCCTAACATGAATCGGCGGACTCACAGAAGGACCCGTACGATCGACGTGAACACCGTCGATGCCTCCCAGGCTCGAAGCAGCGCGAGCGTTTACTATACGGGCCGGTACTCCGACTCCGCATAGGACGCGACCAAGCCCACCGGACTGGTCACCAGTACATGTGGGCCGCACCCCTGAGCCTCCCATCCCGTCTGGCCCAACTAAGCCCAGGATGGAGTTCAAATGAGAGGACCTCGCCGCTCGGATCTCGGATGTCCGGCTGGCCGCCGGCGCCGCCGCCACCGCCGACCGCAGCCCAACCTTCTTCCTCCTCTCTACTCTCCTCCAAGTTTCCAAAGGCATGAGATCAAAAAGAGTGAGATTTGGTAGACTCGCCTTCGGGAGAGGGCCACGCCATGGCCGAATCGCCGCCGCTGTTGTTCGTCGGTGCACGACGCACCGGATGATCTCCACCTCCTCCTCCTTAGAAAGCCCGACCCTCGCCGGATCTTCGCACGGCACCACCGCGTCCACCAGCACGACCACTTCCTTCTCGTCATACCCCGCCTCGAGCGCCTCGCAGATGAGGTCGGAGGCCGTCGGCGACGATGGTTCCGGCGGCCCGGCGCCATCCTCCTCGTCCTCCTCGTCGTCGGCATTAGCTAGCGCCCAGAAGAGGCCTCCGGCTTGCCGGACGCCCGGAGTGCCGGCCGCCCGCGATGCCATCTTAGTCACCTCTCAGTCGACTCTCAGTCGACGACGGGCCTATTCCTTCCTACCTGTATGTTCACTGTTTTGACCTCCGGTGGAAATTTCTTCTGCCCCCAATATTCGGCTGGCGAGGTTCCTCCTCGTCTTCGCTCTGAGGCTCCTTCCCCTTGTGTTCGGCATTTAGCTTGCCGACCTGCTTGAAAACCCAACAGTTACGGTTGGTGTGATTGGTAGGTTTTTCTGGGATGCCATGGATTTGGCAGGGCCTGTCTAATATTCTGTCCAAACTTGATGGACCATCTTTGTTGCCTTTGAATGGCTTCTTCCGTTGACCCGGTTTGGAGCCACTGAATCCGGCGTTTACCTCTATATCATCTGGGCTTCCAGGAATATTTCGACGCTTGTTTTTATTGCGCCGTGGCTTTCCATTGTCGTCCCTGACTTCAGATGTTCTAGGGTCGTTGGTGCTGCTACGAGCTAACCAGCTATCCTCACCCGCACAAAAGCGAGTCATGAGTGTATTTAGGGCTGCCATTGTCCTCGGCTTTTCCTGTCCAAGGTGTCAGGCTAGCCATTCGTCCCGGATACTGTGCTTGAATGCCGCTAAGGCTTCGGCGTCCGGACAGTCGATGATCTGGTTCTTCTTAGTGAGAAACTGGTTCCAAAGCTTGCGGGCTGACTCCCCGGGTTGTTGGATGATGTGACATAAATCGTCAGCGTCCGGGGGCCGGACATAAATCCCTTGAAAATTGGCCTGAAAAGCATCCTCAAGTTCTTCCCAACTCCCAATGGAGTTTTTTGGGAGACTGTTTAGCCAGTGCCGAGCTGGTACTTTTAGCTTGAGGGGTAAATATTTGATGGCGGGGAGATCATCTCCTCGAGCCATGTGGATGTGAAGAATAAAATCATCTATCCAGACGGCAGGATCCGTCGTTCCATCGTACGCTTCGATGTTCACGGGTTTAAACCCTTTTGGGAAATCATGACCCAGCACCTCATCAGCAAAGCATAGAGGGTGTGAAGCTCCTCTGTATCTTGCTATATCTTGGCATATGTCTGATGGTTGCGATGTTCGGTATTGACCCCGAACTGGTATGTCACCGACGCGATTGGCTTGATAGCCGTCGTCCCGTGCGGGAGCTCGGTCTCTGGGTCCAAATATAGACCTAGTCTTGCTAGCTTTTTTGTTTAGGTCCTCACGGAGATCATGCTTTCGGACTTGGGCTGCACCCTCCTTTCCTTTATGGGGTGGGGGCTTGTTTACGCCATTGCTAGCGACTCTATCCCGTCCACGAGGTGGTCGGTCCGGCTTGTTGGCGGTGTTATTTTTTGGTGGGACGGGCGCAACGGCCTCGTCGTCGAATTTGGGCAGCAGCTTGCGCTTGGGATAGCCTTTGGTTTGGCTGTTAAAGCCATGTTTCTGTTCGGCGTCTAACACCTCATTCCATCTATCATTGAGCGTGTCTTGTGTCGCTCGAAGCTATCTCTGCTGCTTTTTTAAGCTCCGTGCGGTGGCTATAAGCCGCCGATGGAATCGCTTTTGTTCGGAGGGTTCTTCTGGGACGGTATATTCATTGTCATCCAGGCTAGCCTCTTCTTCGGAGATCGGTTCATAGTC
>LR738713.1:344019312-344049400 GCA_902687465.1 Secale cereale
ATCTCAACAAACTTCACGCGTGCTTCTAAAATCCTTAGTACGTCCACTCTGACCCAAGAGAAGAACGAAAACTAACATCCACATAAGCAGGCCAAATTAACCCACACGTGTGACCTAAGGAACCGAGCCCACCTATTCTGAAGGGCCAGACCGATGCAAAAGTGTTGGAATGCAAAACCGAACACACAACCGAGCCAGGTTATGTTGTCTATTAAATGGAAGGTCAATCCATGTTTTAAATAATCCCACACCGTCCCCTTACATCTAATCCACCAAGTTTATATACTCCATTGACTTTCCTGAGAGTTAAGAAGTCGTCTTGGGAATAAGAAAAGAGAGAGAGGCTAAGAAAAAAAGAGAGAGGGGCTAAGGAAGGAAAGAGAGGCTTATGATTTCAGAAATAAGGACAGAAAGAGAAATGGGCGTGATTCACGTTGTGTTAGTGGCTAAGGAAGGAAAGAGAGAGAGAGGCTTTTAAGGAAGGAATTGAGGAGCCGTGATTTCAGAAATAAGGAAGCAAATAGACAAACATGATTGATGGTTGCATCATGATGCTGGTTTGTCGTTGTTGCATGCCCAAGAAAATAAAACGTGAGTGCTACCATAGTACATATTCCAGATATTAGATGCGAAGCAAAGAAAAACGGACGTGTGACTTTACATTGCATGATGAGGTTGCTTGTTGCCAGCAAACGCTTGCTCATATACCCAAAAAGAATAAAACACGTCGTTTCGTATTACTACGACATATAGCCATAAAGCAAAGAGAAGAAATGACCGTGATTCCATTCTACGACGTACATCCGGAAAGCAACAAATTGTCCAATTAAGCACATAAACAAAACAAATAAACGGGAATATACGCTATTCCATACAATGAAGTCATGGCCGAGTTAGTTTAACAAATTTGCTCTAGGAAAAATCGGACGCTCCATAAAATTTATTCAGTTTCTTTTGTTAACAACGGATGCATAAAATATAAAAAGCTCTCATGCAAGCAAGCAATTTGGATCGCAATCTCCAATCTTGATACCAAGTAACAAAAGATAAAGGATAGAGAGTGGCATGCACGGATGACCAATGAAGAAAAACATGAAAAACTAAAAAAGCATCGTGACCTATTAGCAAAATAGAACAATTAAAGATTCAACCCAGTTGCAAAAAAAAGCACACAAGGAAGGAAGAAATATGCAAACATGGAGCCAACACAAAAGGAAAAAATGTGCACAAAAAAGGCAGAAATATGCAAATATGCAGCCAAAACAAAAGAAAGCTAGAATTGAGCAAATTGCAGCTAACCGTGAATTGAGCGCAACACACGATGCAAAGATTCAATTGTGATGGAGAGCTTACATATATCGCAACAGAAGAGGAAAGAGTAAACTATACGATGAGGATGTCATGGTTAGCACACGCGCGCGCGCGCGCACACACACACACCCCATGTGTACAACATTTTTATTGTATGATGTTAGTAATTCAACAGAAATGATGCGTGTACGGCGTTTTTATTATTTGTATAATCCTTAATCTGCATTGGATACTGAAATTTAACCTTCTGTTATGGCTGATAATCTATATCTTTTGCACTTATATTTGGTTTGTTTGTTGAGATATACGTACACTAGAAACCTAACAATTGTAGTCAACCGAGTCTATTCTTGATTGTAGTACCACAGTATGCTTTGTTAGTGATAACCTAGCACGTTCTTCATTATAGTACACATTATTCCTATTAAAAGATGTATTACATCTTAAATTTTCATTCTTCTGATAATGAAATGAAGGCGAAAAATAACATCTTGCATTAGTAGAAGAAATTACGTTTCCATACTTTCAATTGTGTTATCTTTTGTATGTCCCTTTATTCTTATGCTTGAGTTTATTTTTTTTCATTTTTGTTGGAGATGGTTGTCTTTAACCTTTTATTTTTGCGGGTGACTGTCTTTAACCTAACCTACAAATTGTACAATGCATAATTTTGATAGATGTTTGCAAAGATTGGTTGGCTGAAATCATAATTTCCTTCATGTTATTTCTCAACACATATTTCCATCGCCATGCATATTGGGTTTAGGAGCGTGTGTGTTTCTCCCATTGCAACACACAGACATATTTGCTAGTAAACCTAATGAGAGGGAACACCTATAATTCTGACATCAAAGTAGTCCCTTTGTAAATTAAAGCATTTAGATCATTGAAATAGTAATCTAAATGTTTTTAAATTAGTTTACGCATGGAGTACTCTTTATTGCAAGGTGATCACCCTACCTAACTAGAGGGAACACCTTTTACAAAAGAGTTGCATATCAAATGGGTTAAGAATCAAAGGGCTTGCTTGATTGGCACGTCGGCGTCCCTTTCAAAATTTTGAATTTCGAATGGGCCGTGCAAGGCTTAGCTGGCAGCAGCAAACGGGCTTGGTGTTACGGCTCACAAATTCCTCTTGCGAGGCCTTCAAATACCCCACACCTCGTCGCAGCCGCAGTGATCCACATTCCACCCGCACCTACGCCTCCCAAACCTCCCCTCTCCCCCAGCCTCCGCCCCACTTCCTTCTCCTCCAAGCCGCACGCGAACCTCCACCTCGTACAGGTCTCCTCCTCCACCGCTTCCACTCGCCGTCTTCGTTCGTGCGTCCCAGTGCTCGCTCCTAACACCTTCTCCTGTGACGCAGGCGCGCACGCGGGATGGCGCCGTCCAAGCAGTACGACGAGGGCGGGCAGCTCCAGCTCATGGAGGCCGACCGGGTCGAGGAGGAGGAGGAGTGCTTCGAGTCCATCGACAAGTGTACGTTCGCCGCCTCCTACCCCTCTCCTCTCCAAACCCTCCCGCCGCCCCGTCTCCGGTGCTGCATTTACTTGCTTGTTCGTGTGCCTGCGTCGCGCGCGTGTCGGCGCGTGGGGGTTAGGCCTGCTCACCGTTGCGTTCTGGGTGCTTCCGCCTCTAAGTTCGCGCGTTTCGGTCGCAATTTCGTGCAGTTTGGAGATGGATTTGGTGCGGATTTCGCTTAGCCTCCACACTTCGTTGGTTTTTGGTGCGTGCAGCGCGTGGTCGTGTGCTGGTGTTGCGTTGGATTTTGATTTTCTCCCCTATTTCGTGCAATCTGGGGATAAACTAGCGTCCTTTGGTAGCCTAATTTCGTGCAGCTTTGCTGATTCCCCTACTTGATATCTCTTTATCGGCTAGTTTGTGCTAATCTCTGTGTGGTGCCGTTTTTTCTCCACGGACTAGTCTGAACTTAGCCCCAATTTTGAGCTGCCATGCGTTTAATCCGCCGTAACGATCACTGGCTGTAGAATCCTTCCGAATTCGAAACTAGATACAGTTCAATCGCGTGGGTTTTCTGTGGAAACTTGGACCGATCAGGGACGCGTTTTCGTGCACTTCGAGGCGTAGGGTTTTAAGCCTGTCTTCCTCATCTGTTACACATTTTTTTCTGAATGTTCATCTGTTCTTTTCCATAATTACGGGTAGCTTCCGCGAGTTTAGCAAGCTTGATTTAAATTTTTGCCTAGATGTGATCCGCGCTTGTGTTTTTTTTTTTTTTTTGCGTGATCCAATTGATTCTTCGTGCACTTTGTTCATTGCCATGAATTTGAATCCTAAGCCGTAACCTTCCTTGTAACGCTGTAACTAACCACTCGTCCAAACAGTGATCTCGCAGGGAATTAACTCAGGAGACGTGAAGAAGCTGCAGGATGCGGGGATCTACACTTGCAATGGCCTGATGATGCACACCAAGAAGGTCCCAATCCCGTCAGAGCCTAAATCTGCATGCATTCTCCCTAAAATTTGTGGTTGCATACTGAAGTTGATTTCGGGTGCACGACGCATGTCTGCTATTAGTTGCTTTATGTATTCAAGTTTCAACACATGATTGATGTTGTTTCAATGTCAATGTATGGATGCATCTCGCAGAGCCTTACAGGGATTAAGGGCTTGTCTGAAGCAAAGGTTGATAAGATCTGCGAGGCTGCTGAAAAACTTCTGGTATGATTGTTATCATCTTTGCATTGATTCTGGTTTAGAACTTATGTGCCATATCATTCTCTTTGCTTTGATTCTGATTTACAACTTATGTGCCATATCATTCTCTTTGCATTGATTCTGGTTTACAACTTATGTGCTATGCGATAGTCTTCTGAAGTTTGTATTCTATTTGATTTTCAGAGTCAGGGTTTCATGACAGGAAGTGATCTCCTTATTAAGGTAAGGTTTAGGAGCTAAGCTACTGATGAAGGACGATCATACAGTTTAGTGCTGTTTTGGCAGTAGTTCTACTATGCTAAACCTACTGTAAATAATAGTTTCTTCTTGGAATCTGCTTGAGTGCTTTCATTACTCAACCTGTGTACTGCACAGTCGTTTGATTTACTTTTCCGTGTATTGAAGCGAAAGTCTGTTGTCCGGATTACCACTGGGAGCCAAGCGCTTGATGAGCTGCTTGGAGGTAACATGTTGTCCTTGATTCTGTTCTCATTATTCCTGATGTTATGCTCTAACCTATTCACATAACTTATTCATATATTTCCATAATTTGAAGGAGGGATTGAAACACTCTGTATCACAGAGGCATTTGGAGAGTTCCGGTGAGCAAATGTTCCGGTTACCATTTTCTTCTGGACTTCTTTTTTTGCAGCGAGCGCCTATTAGTTGTATCTCTGATATGTATGATTTGTGTCATATTTGTCAGTAGATGGAGCTAGTCCTAGTGATTTTTTAGTACATGTTGGTAAAACTCTGATAAGCCTCTTTCAGCTCCTTTTCTACTGTCTAGTCTTCCAGAGGTATTGATGGTAGTGCATATAACAATTCCTAAGCATCGTTGCTGTGATGCTAATACTGAATACTGGATACCTTTTACATGCCAAAATTCAAACATATCTACATCAATATTGTTATTTACTATTTTCCTGATGCAATACACACATGCTCTTATTATTATTCAATGAGCACGGTTGTAATGTTGGCTTCCAACACATTTGTTACTCAGCCATTTCTCAGTTCAGTTCCAACTATTGTTTGTTAATTTACTTTGTCTTGCAGGTCAGGGAAGACCCAGTTGGCTCATACTCTTTGTGTCTCCACTCAGGTCCATTTTCTGCCTTGTATTTTATCGATGAAACCTCAGTACAACAGAATCCACGAATAACTCTGCTTGTTTAATCAAATGTATAACAGCTTCCACTCCACATGCATGGTGGGAACGGGAAGGTTGCCTACATTGACACTGAGGGAACATTGTATCGTTTGAATTCCTTAGTAATACCGATAGCTGATTTGTTCGATAAATTCATTTATATTCCTGTATTTCTCTAAACGGTTCCCTTAACGGAGTTATCAGCCGGCCTGAACGCATTGTGCCAATTGCTGAGAGATTTGGGATGGATGCCAATGCTGTTCTTGACAATGTATGGCTCCTTTTACATCTCTCTTAACCCATTTAAGGAACAATAGATCCAGGTCTTTCTTTAATTCGTGATCTTTCTGTTTTAGATCATATACGCTCGGGCATACACCTATGAACACCAGTACAACTTACTCCTGGGCCTTGCTGCCAAGATGGCTGAAGAGCCTTTCAGGCTTCTGGTACGCATGACTTTGCTGCCATGTTAATTTAGAAGTTGATAGATCTCAAATGTGCTCATGTGATCTTTGTTTGACTTGGAAATGATAGATCGTAGATTCTGTGATTGCGCTGTTCCGTGTTGATTTCAGTGGTAGGGGTGAACTTGCAGAGCGTCAGGTATTCTACTGTAACTAGCTAACTATGTGGAAAAAGTCAAGCAACTCATGATGTAGTCGAATGCTTTGCATTTTATGCACTTGCTTTAAGTGATGTGCTCTGGAACTGCAGCAAAAACTAGCACAAATGCTATCCCGCCTTACAAAGATTGCTGAGGAGTTCAATGTTGCAGTGTACATCACCAACCAAGGTGTGCTTTCCTATCTAATCCTGTCTGTTCCAAGAAAGAGCTCCTTGTATTCGTGGATCTCAAATCATATAAGTTGTGTCCTTGTTCCAGTGATTGCGGACCCAGGTGGTGGCATGTTCATCACTGACCCCAAAAAGCCGGCGGGAGGCCATGTGCTGGCGCATGCAGCCACCATCCGGTTGATGCTGAGGAAAGGCAAAGGCGAGCAGCGTGTCTGCAAGATCTTTGACGCCCCTAACCTTCCCGAGGGAGAAGCTATATCCTTTTGCTCTATACTTGTTTACTGCTTGTGCTATTCGTTGCTTTAATTTGTTTGGTTGTTAAACTCTTGATAAAATTTATGTGCAAAATAAAAACTCTTGATAAAATTGTTTTGCTCAGAGTTGCACAGCAAAGTTTATGATTTAATTCTAGTTGCTAACCTCCATGACTGAAGCTTCACGTAGTGCAAATTAGCAATGATCAGATGTCGAGAAATTGTTTCCCTTGACAACCAACACGTTTTCCAGATTACAACAGGCGGATTGACGGATGTGAAAGACTGATTGTTCATCCAGGGCGCTTCCTGTCTAAGCTGTTGATAGTTCTGCTAGCAAGATCGACAAAGGCTACTGCACCGTTACTCTGTTCTTGCCACTGCAGAGAAGAAATTGGGCAACGTCTATGCTGCCCATACCTCCCGTTGGGTATTCTGTAAGCTTGTAATACCTTAGGAATTTGTACTGAGGACAAAAGTTATCTCGCGTGGCTCGTCATAAGACCTTAGCCTGATGTAGTGGAGATGTAAGATTAACATGTTCTTTGCTTCAGGGAGACACCAAACTGAAGGATATGAAAGTGAAGTTGCTCTGTCTTATATTCTTTGAAGAATGAAATAGGCCGTCTCTAGATTCTTGCTTAAAAAACTGCATCAATATTCAATAGGCATATGCTTTTGTTACTTATGTACACAAAGTGGTCTTTCATTCTCTCTCTGTATGAGTAAAGTGGACTCTATTATCTTGCATGGATCGAGCTCGAAATAAGCATTGAAGTGAATTCCATTTTTTATCCTCTAGTTTCATGTTCGTGGCAGAAATTGCAACATTTTGCAGTTTTTCCATGCTTTTACCCAATTTAAGCATGCCACGCCGGTTGGTTTATTTTACTCTGGTTTTTTTTTCTGGTTTGCTCTTGGTTCGGCAGGGGACGAGTCCTTACATGTCAGCCAGCAAGGGAGAAGGAAATCTGAATGAACAATAAGGGCAACTCCAATGTACGACCCCAAATCGTCCGCTCGTGTCCATTTGAGGGTAAACGAACACAAATCGCGGTCCAACGTGCGGGAGCAAACGGACAAATGTCCGTTTTCAGTCCGGTTTTGACTCATTCCCGACCAAAGTTTGGGCCGCATTTGCGGCCGAACGGACGGGCGCGACGCGTGCCCTTGTCTGCCCCTGGCCCACCCGTCGCTGACACAACCCATTTTCTTCCTCCCCTTTCCTCGCTCGGCCCTTGGCCTCCCGCAATGGCCGCCACCACGCCCATTGTCCACCTTGCTTTGCACGTCGATGTAACATCCCCTTTTCTTCCTCCCCTGTCGTCGCTCCGCTCTCCACCCACGGTCGTCCGCCTTGCTGCCTACCAACGGGCTCGACGTGCCCTTTTCGGCCGCGTCTCCACCACGCCCGCGAGGTGTTCGACGCTTTGCTCGCAAGGTACCATGGATAGCGGAGATGAGTACTTTCACAACTTCATTTGTTCATCGGATGATTCGTCCTCGGACGATGAGGACATAGTGGTGCAACATTGGTCATCCATGATCACAATAGTAGGATGCGGCCTCGGTTTAGGGGATCAATCCCCGACCATGCTCCGGCCTTGAACCGCAATAGGGAGAAAGGGCACCACCTCCTATATTCCGATTACTTTGGGAGAACCGCACTCTACAAACTGCATCTATTTTGTCGTCGCTTCCGAATGAGGAGGCATGTGTTCAACCGTATTCAGGAAGGAGTTGTTGCATATGACCCATACTTTGAATGCAGAGAGGGTGCCCTTGGCAAGCTTGGCTTCTCTTCTTACCAGAAATGCACTGCGGCTATTCGCATGCTTGCATATGGAATTCCATGTGATCTTGTGGATGAGTATGTGCGTATGAGTGAGTCCATATGTCTCCTCTCAACGTATAGTTTCTGCAAGGACATGGTGGCAATGTTCGGTCCTGAATACCTGAGAGAACCAAATGTCACTGATACAGAGAGGTTGTTGACGATTAATGCCGAGAGGGGCTTTCCGGGCATGCTTGGTAGTATCGATTGTATGCATTGGAAATAGAAGATTTGTCCATTTGCTTGGCAGGGGCAGTACAAGGGACATGTGAAAGGTTCCAATGTCATACTTGAAGTTGTGGCTTCACAAGATCTGTGGATATGGCATTCTTTCTTCAGCATGGCTGGTTCTCATAATGATATTAGCGTTCTTCAGCATTCTCCAGTGTTTGCAAGGCTTGCAAAAGGCCACTGCCCGGAGGTCAACTTTGAGATCAATGGCCACCATTATAACAAGGGATATTACCTAGCTGGTGGTATCTATCCCAAGTGGTCCACTCTTGTGAAGACCATACCCAATCCGCAAGGAGAGAAGGGACAGAGGTTTGCCCAAATGCAGGAGTGTGTTAGGAAAGATGTGGAGCGTGCATTTGGTGTGCTTCAGTCTCGATGGGGTATTGTTTGAAACCCTGCATTAACAGGAAGCACTCATAAGCTTTGGGAGGTGATGACTGTTTGTGTGATCATGCATGATACGTCTTCAATGTATCTATAACTTTTGATCCATGCTATTATATTATCTGTTTTGGATGTTTTATATGCATTATTATGCTATTTTATGTTTTTTTGGGACTAACCTATTAACCTAGAGCCCAGTGCCACTTTCTGTATTTCTTGTTTTTGAGTTTCGCAGAAAAGGAATATCAAGTGGAGTCCAAACAGAACGAAACTTTACGATGATTTTTCTTGGACCATAAGACATCCAGAGGACTTGGAGTGCACGCTAGGGGAGCCACGAGGCGGCCACAAGGACGGAGGGCGGCCTCAAGGACGGAGGGCGCGTCCAAGGGGTAGTGCGCGCCCCCACCCTTGTGTTGGGGATCGTAGCAGAAAATCAAAATTTTTCCTACGCATCACCAAGATCTATCTATGGAGTAATCTAGCAACGAGCATAAAGGAGAGTGGATCTACATACCCTTGTAGATCGCGATGCGGAAGCGTTGCAAGAACGCGGATGAAGGAGTCGTACTCGCTGCGATTCAGATCGCGGTTGATTCCGATCTAAGCGCCGAACAACGGCGCCTCCGCGTTCAACACACGTGCAGCCCGGTGACGTCTCCCGCGCCTTGATCCAGCAAGGAGAGAAGGAGAGGTTGGGGAAGACTCCATCCAACAGCAGCACGACGGCGTGGTGGTGGTGGAGGAGCGCGGGACTCCAGCAGGGCTTCGCCAAGCACTGCAAGAGACGAGGAGGGAGAGAGGTAGGGCTGCGCCATGCGACAGAGATCAAAACGTGTTATGGGCAGCCCCAAACCTCACATATATATAGGGGGAAGGGGGGGCTGCGCCCCCTTTAGGGTTTCCCACCCCTAGGGGTGCGGCCAGCCCTAGATCCCATCTAGGGGGGCGGCCAAGGGGGAGAGAGGGGGAGGTGCACCACTATGTGGGCCTTAGGCCCATCTGAGCCTAGGGTTTCCCCCTTTTTTCTTCTCTCTTTGCCTTGGGCCTAGTTAGGGGGGCGCACCAGCCCACCTGGGGCTGGTCCCCTCCCACACTTGGCCCACGCAGCCTTCTGGGGCCGGTGGCCCCACCCGGTGGACCCCCGGGACCCTCCCGGTGGTCCCGGTACGCTACCGATAGCGCCCGAAACTTTTCCGGTGACCAAAACGGGACTTCCCATATATGAATCTTTACCTCCGGACCATTCCGGAACTCCTCGTGACGTCCGGGATCTCATCCGGGACTCCGAACAACATTCGGTAACCGCGTACATACTTTCCCTATAACCCTAGCGTCATCGAACCTTAAGTGTGTAGACCCTACGGGTTCGGGAACCATGTAGACATGACCGAGACAACTCTCCGGCCAATAACCAACAGCGGGATCTGGATACCCATGTTGGCTCCCACATGTTCCACGATGATCTCATCGGATGAACCATGATGTCAAGGATTCAATCAATCCCGTATACGATTCCCTTTGTCGATCGGTATAGCACTTGCCCGAGATTCGATCGTCGGTATACCGATACCTTGCTCAATCTCGTTACCGGCAAGTCTCTTTACTCGTTCCGTAACACATCATCCCGTGATCAACTCCTTGATCACATATTGTGCACATTATGATGATGTCCTACCGAGTGGGCCCAGAGATACCTCTCCGTCATACGGAGTGACAAATCCCAGTCTCGATTCGTGCCAACCCAACAGACACTTTCGGAGATACCTGTAGTGCACCTTTATAGCCACCCAGTTACGTTGTGACATTTGGTACACCCAAAGCATTCCTACAGTATCCGGGAGTTGCACAATCTCATGGTCTAAGGAAAAGATACTTGACATATAGAAAAGCTTTGGCATACGAACTACATGATCTGTGCTAGGCTTAGGATTGGGTCTTGTCCATCACATCATTCTCCTAATGATGTGATCCCGTTATCAACGACATCAAATGTCCATGGTCAGGAAACCGTAACCATCTATTGATCAACGAGCTAGTCATCTAGAGGCTTACTAGGGACATGGTGTTTGTCTATGTATCCACACATGTATCTGAGTTTCCTTCAATACAATTCTAGCATGGATAATAAACAATTATCATGAACAAGGAAATATAATAATAACCAATTTATTATTGCCTCTAGGGCATATTTCCAACAGTCTCCCACTTGCACTAGAGTCAATAATCTAGTTCACATCGCCATGTGATTAACACTCATAGGTCACATCGCCATGTGACTAACATCCAAAGAGTTCACTAGAGTCAGTAATCTAGTTCACATCAATATGTGATTAACACTCAATGAGTTCTGGGTTTGATCATGTTATGCTCGTGAGAGAGGTTGTAGTCAATGGGTCTGCAACATTCAGATCCCTATGTACTTCGCAAAACTTTATGTCATATCGTAGATGCTGCTACCACGTTCCACTTGGAGCTATTCCAAACTGTTGCTCCATTATACGTATCCGGTATCTCCACTTAGAGTTATCCGGATAGGTGTTAAGCTTGCATCGACGTAGCTGTTTACGTCGAACTCTTTATCACCTCCATAACCGAGAAACATTTCCTTATTCCTCTAAGGATAATTTTGACCACTATCTAGTGATCCACTCCTGGATCACCTTTGTACCCTCTTGCCAGACATGTGGCAAGGCACACATCAGGTGCGGTACTCATCATGGCATACCGTATAGAGCCTATGACAAAAGCATAGGGGACGACCTTCGTCCTTCCTCTTTCTTCTGCCGTGGTCAAGTTTTGAGTCTTACTCAACTTCACACCTTATAACTCAGGTAAGAATTCCTTCTTTAACTGACCTATTTTGAACTCCTTCAAAATCATGTCAAAGGTGTGTGTTCCTTTTGAAAGTATCATCAGGCGTCTTGATCTATCTCTATAGATCTTGATGCCCAATTTTGTAAGCAGCTTTATCCAGGTCTTCCTTTGAAAAACTCCTTTCAAACAACCCTTTACGCTTTCCAGAAATTCAACATCATTTCGGATCAACCATATGTCATTCACATATACTTATCAGAAATGTTGTAGTGATCCCACTCACTTTATTGCAAATACAAGTTTCTAACAAACTTTGTATACCCAAAAACTTTGATCACTCCATCAAAGTGTATATTCCGACTCCGAGATGCTTGCTCTAGTCCATGGAAGGATCGCTGGAGCTAGCATACCTTTTAGCATCCTTAGGATCGACAAAACCTTTCTGATTGTATCACATACAACCTTTCCTTACGGAAACTGGTAAGGAAACTTGTTTTGTCATCCATCTGTCAGATTTCATAAATGCAGCTGATGCTAACATGATTCCGACGGACTTAAGCATCGCTACGGGTGAGAAAATCTCATCGTAGTCAACTCCTTGAACTTGTGGAAAAACTCTTTGCCACAAGTCGAGCTTCATAGACGGTGACATTACCGTCCACGTCCGTCTTCTTTTTAAAGATCCATTTATCTCAATGGCTTGCCAATCAATAGGCAAGTCCACCAAAGTCCATACTTTGTTTTGATACATGGATCCTATCTCGGATTTCTCGGTTTCTAACCATTTGTCGGAATATGGGCCCACCATCGCTTCTCCATAGTTCGTAGGTTCATCGTTGTCCAACAACATGACCTCTAAGACAGTATCACCGTACCACTCAGGAGTAGTACATATCCTTGTCGACCTACGAGGTTCGATAGCAACTTGATCTGGAGCTTCATGATCACTATCATTAGTTTCCTCTTCAACTGTCGTAGGTTCCACAGAAACATCTTTCTGTGTTGCACTACTCTCCGGTTGAAGTGAGGGTTCGACAACCTCATCAAGTTCTATCTTCCTCCCACTCAATTCTTTCGAGAGAAACTCCTTCTCGAGAAAGGACCCATTCTTAGGGACAAACATTTTTGCCCTTGGATCTGAGATAGGAGGTATACCCAACTGTTACCTTTGGGTATGCTATGAAGATGTATTTGTCCGCTTTGGGTTCGAGCTTTTCCCGGCTGAAGCCATAAGCCTCGCAGCCCCAAACATTGAGAAACGACAACTACGGTTTCTTGCCAAACCATACGACGTCGTCTCAACGAACTTAGATGGTGCCCTATCTAAAGTGAATGCAGCTGTCTCTAATGCATAACCTCAAAATAACAGCGGTAGATCGGTAAGATACATCATAGATCGCACCATATCTCATAAGGTTCGATTACGATGTCCGGACACACCATTACGCTGTGGTGTTCTAGGGGGCTTCAACTGCGAAACAATTCCACAATGTCTTAAGTGATTGCCAAACTCATAATTCAGAAAATATCCCCTTGATCAGATCGTAGGAACATGATCTTCTTGTTATGATGATTCTTAATCTTCACTCTGAAATTGTTTGAACCTTTCAAACGTTTCAGACTTTTGCTTCATTAAGTAAATATACCATATCTACTCAAATCGTTAGTGAAGATGAGAAAATAACGATATCCACTACACGCCTTAATTTTCATTGGATCACACACATCAGCATGTATGATTTCCAACAAATCACTTTCCCGTTTCATTGTACCTGAACACGGGATCTTAGTCATCCTGCCCAAGAGGCATGGCTTGCATGTGTCAAGCAATTCAAAATCAAGTGACTCCAAACATCCATCAACATGGAGTTTCTTCATGCATTTTATGCCAAAATGACCTAAGCGACAGTGCCACAAGAAAGTGGTACTATCATCATTAACTCTACATCTTTTGGCATTAATATTATCATCATGTGTATTACTATGATCGAGATTCAACAAACCATTGGGTGCATGACCATAAAGGTATTATTCATGTAAACAGAATAACCATTATTCTCTGACTTAAATGAATAACCGTATTGCAATGAACATAATCATATTCATGCTCAACGTAGACACCCGATAACATTTATCTAGGTTCAAGACTAATCTCGAAAATAGAGGAAGTGTGCGATGGTGATCTTATCAACCTTGGAAACACTTCCAACACACATCGTCACCTCGCCCTTAGCTAGTCTTCGTTCAGTCCGTAGCTTTTGCTTCAAGTCACTAATAATAGCAACTGAACCGGTATCCAATACCCAGGTGCTACAAGGAGTACTACTAAGGTACACATCAATAACACGTATATCAAATATACTTTGTTGAAGTTGCCAGCTATCATATCTACCATGTATTTGGGGTGGTTCCGCTACCATGTGACCGTTCTCCTTACAATAGAAGCACTTAGTCTCGAGGTTTGGGTTCAACCATGGGTTCCTTCATCAGAGCAACAACAGGTTTGCCATTCATGAAGTTTCCCTTCTAGCCCTTACCCCTTTTGAAACCAGTGGTCTTGTTAAACCATCAACACTTGATGCTCCTTCTTGATTTCTACTTTTGCGGTACTAAGAACCGCTAACAGCACCGGGATCATCTCCATCCTTTGCATGTCATAGTTCATCACGAAGTTCTAGTAGCTTGGTGATAGTGTCTAGAGAATTCCGTCAACCACTATCTCATCTGGAAGATTAACTCCCACTTGGTTCAAGTGATTTTAGCACCCAGACATTCTGAGCACACGCTCACTAGTTGAGCTATTCTCCTCCATCTTTTTGGCAAAGGAACTTGTCAGAGGTATCATACCTCTCAACACGGGCATGAGCCTGAAATCCAAATTTCAGCTCTTAGAACATCTCATATGTTCCATGGCGTTCAAAACGTCATTGGAATCCCGATTCTAAGCCGTAAAGTATGGTGCACTAAACTATCAAGTAGTCATCAGGACGTGTCTCTCAGGTGTTCACAACATCCACAGACAACGTTGTAGGGGTTTGCACATTGAGCGGTGCATCAAAGACGTAAGCTTTCTGTGCAGCAGTGAGGACACTCCTCGGACTACGGACCCAGTCCGCATCCTTGCTTACAATATCTTTCAACTTAGTCTTTCTCTAGGATCGTATTAAACAGGGAGCTACAACGCAGTTATTGGTCTACAACATAATTTGCGAAGACAACTTAGACTATTGTTCATGACAATGAAGTTCATCTAATGAACTCCCACTCAGATAGACATCTCTCTAGTCATCTAAGTGATACATGATCCGAATCGACTAGGCCGTGTCCGATCATCACGTGAGACGGACTAGTCATCAACGGTGAACATCTTCATGTTGATCGTATCTTCTATACGACTCATGTTCGACCTTTCGGTCTTCCGTGTTCCGAGGCCATGTCTGTACATGCTAGGCTCGTCAAGTCAACCCTAAGTGTATCGCGTGTGTAAATCTGGCTTACACCCGTTGTATGCGAACGTTAGAACTTATCACACCCGATCATCACGTGGTGCTTCGGAACAACGAACCTTAGCAACGGTGCACAGTTAGGGGGAACACAATTCTTGAGATTTTAGTGAGAGATCATCTTATTCACTACCGTCGTTCTAAGCAAATAAGATGTAAAACATGATAAACATCACATGCAATCAACTAGTGACATGATATGGCCAATATCATTTTGCTCCTTTTGATCTTCATCTTCGGGGCTCCATGATCATCATCATCATCGGCATGACACCATGATCTCCATCATCATGATCTCCATCATCGTGTCTCCATGAAGTCGTCTCGCCAAACATTACTTCTACTACTATGGCTAACGTTTAGCAATAAAGTAAAGTAATTACATGGCGTTATTCAGTGACACGCAGGTCATACAATAAATAAGACAACTCCTATGGCTCCTGCCGGTTGTCATTCTCATCGACATGCAAGTCGTGATTCCTATTACAAGAACATGATCAATCTCATACATCACATATATATCATTCATCACATCCTTTTGGCCACATCACATCACATGGCACATGCTGCAAGAACAAGTTAGACGTCCTCTAATTGTTGTTGCAAGTTTTTACGTGGCTGCTATAGGTTTCTAGCAAGAACGTTTCTTACCTACGTCAAAACCACAACGTGATATGCCAATTTCTATTTACCCTTCATAAGGACCCTTTTCATCGAATCCGATCCGACTAAAGTGGGAGAGACAGACACCCGCTAGCCACCTTATGCAACTAGTGCATGTCAGTCGGTGGAACCTGTCTCACGTAAGAGTACGTGTAAGGTCGGTCCGGGCCGCTTCATCCCACGATGCCGCCGAATCAAGATAAGACTAGTAACGGCAAGAGAATTGACATGATCTACGCCCACAACTACTTTGTGTTCTACTCGTGCAAGATACTACGCATAGACCTAGCTCTGATACCACTGTTGGGGATCGTAGCAGAAAATCAAAATTTTTCCTACGCATCACCAAGATCTATCTATGGAGTAATCTAGCAACGAGCATAAAGGAGAGTGGATCTACATACCCTTGTAGATCGCGATGCAGAAGCGTTGCAAGAACGCGGATGAAGGATTCGTACTCGCTGCGATTCAGATCGCGGTTGATTCCGATCTAAGCGCCGAACAACGGCGCCTCCGCGTTCAACACACGTGCAGCCCGGTGACGTCTCCCGCGCCTTGATCCAGCAAGGAGAGAGGGAGAGGTTGGGGAAGACTCCATCCAATAGCAGCACGACGGCGTGGTGGTGGTGGAGGAGCGCGGGACTCCAGCAGGGCTTCGCCAAGCACTGCAAGAGACGAGGAGGGAGAGAGGTAGGGCTGCGCCATGCGACAGAGATCAAAACGTGTTATGGGCAGCCCCAAACCTCACATATATATGGGGGGAAGGGGGGGCTGCGCCCCCTTTAGGGTTTCCCACCCCTAGGGGTGCGGCCAGCCCTAGATCCCATCTAGGGGGGCGGCCAAGGGGGAGAGAGGGGGAGGCACACCACTATGTGGGCCTTAGGCCCATCTAAGCCTAGGGTTTCCCCCTTTTTTCTTCTCTCTTTGCCTTGGGCCTGGTTAGGGGGCGCACCAGCCCACCTGGGGCTGGTACCCTCCCACACTTGGCCCACGCAGCCTTCTGGGGCCGGTGGCCCCACCCGGTGGACCCCCGGGACCCTCACGGTGGTCCCGGTACGCTACCGATAGCGCCCGAAACTTTTCCGGTGACCAAAACGGGACTTCCCATATATGAATCTTTACCTCCGGACCATTCCGGAACTCCTCGTGACGTCCGAGATCTCATCCAGGACTCCGAAAAATATTCGGTAACCGCGTACATACTTTCCCTATAACCCTAGCGTCATCGAACCTTAAGTGTGTAGACCCTACGGGTTCGGGAACCATGTAGACATGACCGAGACAACTCTCCGGCCAATAACCAACAGCGGGATCTGGATACCCATGTTGGCTCCCACATGTTCCACGATGATCTCATCGGGTGAACCACGATGTCAAGGATTCAATCAATCCCGTATACGATTCCCTTTGTCGATCGGTATAGCACTTGCCCGAGATTCGATCGTTGGTATACTGATACCTTGCTCAATCTCGTTACCGGCAAGTCTCTTTACTCGTTCCGTAACACATCATCCCGTGATCAACTCCTTGATCACATATTGTGCACATTATGATGATGTCCTATCGAGTGGGCCCAGAGATACCTCTCCGTCATACGGAGTGACAAATCCCAGTCTCGATTCGTGCCAACCCAACAGACACTTTCGGAGATACCTGTAGTGCACCTTTATAGCCACCCAGTTACGTTGTGACATTTGGTACACCCAAAGCATTCCTACGGTATCCGGGGGTTGCACAATCTCATGGTCTAAGGAAAAGATACTTGACATATAGAAAAGCTTTAGCATACGAACTACACGATCTGTGCTAGGCTTAGGATTGGGTCTTGTCCATCACATCATTCTCCTAATGATGTGATCCCGTTATCAACGACATCAAATGTCCATGGTCAGGAAACCGTAACCATCTATTGATCAACGAGCTAGTCATCTAGAGGCTTACTAGGGACATGGTGTTTGTCTATGTATCCGCACATGTATCTGAGTTTCCTATCAATACAATTCTAGCATGGATAATAAACAATTATCATGAACAAGGAAATATAATAATGACCAATTTATTATTGCCTCTAGGGCATATTTCCAACACCTTGTGGGTCCCCCGTGACTCCACCGACCTATTTCCTCCGCCTATATATTCACATATATTCCAGAAACCCTAGAGGATGCATCAAACCACTTTTCCACCGCCATAACTTTCTGTATCCACGAGATCCCATCTGGAGGCCTTTTCCGATACTCGGCCGGAGGGGGATTCAACCATGGAGGGCATCTACATCAACCCTATTGCCCTTCCGATGAAGCATGAGTAGTTTACCACAAACCTACGAGTCCATATCTAGTATCTAGATGGCTTCTTCTCTCTCTTTGATTCTCAATACCATGTTCTCCTCGATGTTCTTGGAGATCTATCTGATGTAATCTTTTTTTTGCGGTGTGTTTGCCAAGATCTGATGAATTGTGAATTTATGATCAACTTATCTATGAATATTAGTGGAATCTTCTCTGAATTCTTATATGCATGATTTGATATCTTAGTAATTCTCTTCGAACTATCGGTTTGGTTTGGCCAACTAGATTGGTTTTTCTTGCAATGGGAGAAGTGCTTTGCTTTGGGTTCAATCTTGCGGTGCTCAATTCCAGTGACAGAAAGGGACATGACACGTATTGTATTGTTGCCATTGAGGATAACAAGATTTGGTTTTCATCATATTGCTTGAGTTAATTATGCTACATCATGTCATCTTACTTAATGTGTTACTCTGTTCTTTATGGACTTAATACTCTAGATGCAGAATCGTTTCGGTCGATGTGTGGAGTGATAGTAGTATATGCAGACAGGAGTCGGTCTACTTGACACGGACGTGATGCATGTATTCATGATCATTGCCTTAGATATCGTCATAATTATGCGCTCTTCTATCAATTGCTTGGCAGTAATTTTTTTACCCATCGTGATATTTGTTATTTTGAGAGAAGCCTCTAGTGAAACCTATGCCCCCGGGTCTATTTTCCATTATATAAGTTTCCAATCTACAATACTAGTTTCCGATCTACTATTTTGCAATCTTTTACTTTCCAATCTATAAACCAAAAATCCCAAAAATATTTACTTTACAATTTATCTATCTCTATTAGATCTCACTTTTGCAAGTAACCTTGAAGGGATTGACAACTCGTTTATCGCGTTGGGTGCAAGTAGTTTATTGTTTGTGCAGGTATTTTGATGACTTGCACGTTGTCTCCTGCTGGATTGATACCTTGGTTCTTAAACTGAGGGAAATACTAACTCCACTTTGCTACATCACCCTTTCCTCTTCAAGGGAAAAACCAACGCAAACTTAAGAGGTAGCATGAAGAATTTTTGGCGCCGTTGCCGAGGAGATATACGCCAAGTCAAGAGTCAAGATTTTTCTTCTGTCAAGTCGCCAATCTCTGGTGCCGCTGAGATCTACGCCAAGTCAATACATACCAAGTACCCTTCATAAAACTCCCATCTCATGCATTTACATTATTTGGCATTCGCCTCTCGTTTTCCTCCCCCCACTTCTAAAATGATTTTCGAAAAGATTTTTCTTTTCTTCGCCCTTTTTCCGTTTGCCTTCTTCATTTGCTAGTTTTGTTTGCTGCCACCATGTCTGAAATTGGGGAGGTTATAGTTGAAAATCTTGAGGAAAAACTTGAATCTTGTTCTTAGGATCGCGAAAGGGAAACTCCTCCTAATTACAAAACAAAAAGCTATCACGTGGGGGATGGTAATATTATTGGAAAGAGTATTATCCAAGAATTCTTTGATTATACGGGATCCATGCTTATTAATAAAAAATATATTATTCTTGAGACAAATTGTTATGCGGATGCTATTGTTATGCTCGTTGAGAAATTTAGAAAGAAAATTTGTGCATCATCACCCTGCTTTGCAAAAGGTGTTCTACGAACTTTCTAATATTAATCATCCAATAGATAAAAAGATTGTCACTATTATCCTTATGCACGAATTTGATTTCATCATACAAGAAGCTAGGGATATTTTTTATTTCTATAAAAAGAATGTTGAACACTGTTAGGGATCGTTGCAGAAATAAAAAAAATTCTACGCATCACGAAGATCAATCTATGGAGAAACCGGCAACGAGAAGGGGGGGGGGTGCATCTTCATACCCTTGAAGATCGCAAAGCGGAAGCGTTACTAGAACGCGGTTGGTGTAGTCGTACACGCAGCGATTCAGATTGCGGTCGATTCTGATCCAAGCGCTGAACAACAGCGCCTCCACGCTCGACACACGTACAGCCCGGGGATGTCTCCTCCTTCTTGATCCAGCAAGGGGGAAGGAGAAGTTGGGGAAGAGCTCCAGCAGCACGACGGCGTGGTGGTGGAGCTTGCAATTCTTCGGTAGGGCTTCGTCAAGCTCTATGGAGGAGGAGGAGGAGTTGGGAGGGGGGATGGTTGAGCCAGGGAAGTGGTGCGTCTGCCCTCCCACCCCCCACTATTTATAGGGGAAGGGGTGAGGGGGGCGGCCCCCCTAGATCCCATCTACAAGGGGGGCGGCGGCCAAGGGGGGGACTTGCCCCCAAGTTTGGTGGGAGGCGCCCCCACCCCCTTGGGTTTCTAACCCTAGGCACCTTGGGCCCTTGGGGGCACACCAGCCCACTAGGGGGCTGGTTCCCACCCTTGTTCAGCCCACTTGGCCCACCAGGGCAGGTGGGCCCCATCCGGTGGGCCCCGGAACCCTTCCGGTGGTCCCGGTATAATACCGGTGACCCCGAAACTTATCTGGTGGCCGAAACTAGACTTCTCATATATAAATCTTCACCTCTGGACCATTCTGGAACTCCTCATGATGTCCAGGATCTCATCCGGGACTCCGAACAACATTCGGTAACCACATACAATTTCCCATAACAACTCTAGCGTCACCGAACCTTAAGTGTGTAGACCCTACGGGTTCGGGAACCATGCAGACATGCCCGAGACATCTCTCCGACCAATAACCAACAGTGGGATATGTATACCCATGTTGGATCCCACATGTTCCACGATGATCTCATCGGATGAAGCACGATGTCGGGGATTCAATCAATCCCGTATACAATTCCCTTTGTCTACCGGTATAATACTTGCCCGAGATTCGATCATCGGTATCCCTATACCTTGTTCAATCTCGTTACCGGCAAGTCTCTTTACTTGTTCCGTAATACATCATCCCGTGACCAACTCCTTAGTCACATTGAGCTCATTATGATGATTTCTTACCGAGTGGGCCCAGAGATACCTCTCCGTCGCACGGAGTGACAAATCCCTGTCTCGATTCGTGCCAACCCAACAGATTCTTTCGGGGATACCCTTAGTGTACCTTTATAGCCACCCAGTTACGTTGTGACATTTGGCACACCCAAAGAATTCCTATGGTATCCAGGAGTTGCACAATCTCATGGTCTAAGGAAATGGTACTTGACATTAGAAAAGCTTTAGCAGACGAACTACACGATCTTGTGTTATGCTTAGGATTGGGTCTTGTCCATCACATCATTATCCTTACTAGACCATACTGGCGCGCGTTGCTGCGCCCGTCTATTTTTTAATAAAATGGTAGAAATTTCCATAACTATATGAAGTCAGATTGCATCAAAGTTAAATTCATACATGCTAACTTGAAATACTGAAATAAAGGTCGTTTTGAATTTGCAGCAGAGCCATATGTCATGGACATGCACACGAGTTTTATCTTTAAATGAACCCTTTATCATACAATGAGGTTTCTAAGGATTGAGGTGCCAAGTCTAATGTATGTGGAAAGAGCATGTATATTAATTCAAACAACAGTGTTCAAAAGGACAAGATAATAGTGAACACATTTATGCTATTCTTTTTGCTTTCTTATAAGATTTAGTCATGGACTATGTGACAAAATTTGTATATGTCAAAAAAAGCACCTACAGCTTGGAATCAAAACCAGGATCAGAGAGGTGCTTCCTAAACTCTCGGGAGATTATGCTTGATGAACACCTGAGCTGCGATCCCGCTTCACTGCACAAGTTTGTGAAGATATGCACCTTGAATTCCTTGGATCTGACCACTTTAGAACACAAAATAGGGAAAGCACTTCACAAATGCAGTAACAGTTTTGGTGCTCTCACTCACTGAAAGCTGTGTTACTTCTTAGTTTTCTGAGCCCAATGCTACCCAAAAATGCAAGAAAGGCGAGAGTTGCAAGTGCACAAGCTTACCAATGCACAGTCATGATGCAGTATATGTGAAAGAGAAACTTCAAGTTTCTGTAGTGCGCCAACATCTAGGCTGAAGCGAATCATCAAAGGAAGGCTATACAGAGATAATATATGTGAATTATATTGGAAATATAATTGTATAAAACAGGAACTGTTTTTATTAGTAGGATGGGCAAGCCCACCATCAAAGAGGCACATCACCACAATAACAATATCTTTGATATTACAGAGCGTAGTAGTGGCTGCTGGATGTCACAAATCATTCCATTCTTGTGTGCATGCTCAAATAATCATCTTCGTCTTATTTCCAGTAGCATTTAGAAGTCCCCACCTAGCTGCATTTGAAAAAGATCGAATCTTTCATCATATGCTGAAGACAATATTTAAATTCAAAGGTTATGTTGATATGAAATCAAATCACATATTTGCTAGACCAGGGTAGCAAACATGATGCCTGCGCAAGACAAGGCGCAGGACATATAGGAGCTCAGATAATTTTATGTGTAACCAATTGAAGATTTAAATCAAATCACTGGCATTTACTCGGTTGCATAACTCAATCTCTTACCAAAGGGAACCCATCCTTGCTATGAAGCATTTGAAGATAGGGAATTGAGGATATAGAAGGCACTGTCTTGCTCCTACTACTAAAGGTGACATATAATGCATTAGAAGAATGCCTGTGCTATGAAAGATTCAGAAGTACCACTAAATATATAGAAAAAATAAATCATAAAAGGACAAGTCATACTGTACAACTATGATGAATACTGCAAATTAATTTGCAAGTGGGATTATTGTGGTTTCTGGAGAGGTAATGGAACGTGATAGCAAAGGGCCTGAAGGTCAGGAGAACGTTGATCTTGGCATTGAAGATGATGATGTGACTGCGTTTGCTCGTGGGCGTAATAATATGTCTTAAAACTCAATGAAGTTTCCAACAAAAATATACACAATGAAGTGCAAGGAGGCCCTGACCATGATACTGGCAGTGCCGGAGGATGACCTTCATAACGTTGAGGCAGACGTGGTCATCATTGACGGCCATGACCCGTATGCTGACCGTAAACTGATCCTCCATCAGGCCCTTCCTGGCCTCCATCATCATGGCATCCAAAAGCATCCCAATTTTGGGAAGGGAGCTTTCCTCAAGCGCTTAACACAAACAGCACCTGAACACAATCGAAATTACTCCGTGAAGAAGAGAAGAACGCTTTTCCAATATCAATTAGCAGGTGACAGTCAGTTGGTAATTCTCACCGAAGACTGTGTTGACGGGGTTCATGGTCGTGTCGCCGATGAGCCGCCAGGCTTTGGAGAAGTTGACGCGGGACGGCATGCTGAGCTTTCCTAGTCGAAGGGGCCAGAGTGGAGGGCATGCAGGTGAATGAGCTAGGTCGGGGCGGCGTCGCTCGACCGCGACGGAAGAGGGAAGAAGGAACACGTACTGCTGGAGGCGGCTGAGGGATATGAAGGCGGAGGTCTTGCTGGTTGCAGAGGAGCTCGATCGGGCGGCGTCGCTGGAGCATGTCGAGATCGCGGCGGCGCTCAAACGGGGCAGCAGAGGGAGATGGAGCAGGTCCTCGTCGCGATGGCGCTCGTGAGGGGCATCCGGGGGGAAGAAGGCGGCGCTACCGGGGCGTCTGGGAAAGGGCGGCGTGGCCGCGTGCTTCGTCTCGTCGGCCGCCGGCGCGACCCACATGGCGCACTAGCGGCTAGGGTTGGGGTCGAGTGAGCCGGGTGGGAGTGGGACTGTTGGAGGGGAAGGGCTGCTCGATGCAGCAATGTACACGGTCCCGGATGAACCATGGGCCTCCAAAAATGTTACTGGAGTAGCGATCCTTGACGAATCAGGCCGATCGCGGTTCAAGGCGCGCGCTGGAGTGATTTCCGCGTGAATCGGACGACCTAGAACAATTGGATCACGAGAATGGATGGCTGAGAATCTAATAGCCTGATATGCCTCGAAAAGTTCTCGGTTATAATGTTTCTAAATGATGTGATCCCGTTATCAACGACATCCAATGTCCATGGTCAGGAAACCGTAACCATCTATTGATCAACGAGCTAGTCAACTAGAGGCTCACTAGGGACAGGTTGTGGTCTATGTATTCACACATGTATTACAGCTTTCGGTTAATACAATTATAGCATGAACAATAGACAATTATCATGAACAAGGAAATATAATAATAATAACCATTTTATTATTGCCTCTAGGGCATATTTCCTACAGTCTCCCACTTGCACTAGAGTCAATAATCTAGTTACATTGTGATGAATCAAACACCCATAGAGTTCTGGTGCTGATCATGTTTTGCTCATGGAAGAGGTTTAGTCAACGGATCTGCGACATTCAGATCCGTATGTACTTTACAAATATCTATGTCTCCATCTTGAGTATAACCACGAATGGAGTTGAAACGACGTTTGATGTGCTTGGTCTTCTTGTGAAACACGGGCTCCTTGGCAATGGCAATAGCTCCAGTGTTGTCACAAAAGAGAGTCATCGGCCCGACGCACTAGGAATGACTCCTAGGTCGGTGATGAACTCCTTCATCCAGACTCCTTCCTCTGTTGCCTCGGAAGCAGCTATGTACTCCGCTTCACATGTAGATGTCGCCACGATGCTTTGCTTGCAACTACACCAGCTGACTGCCCCACCATTAAAAATATACATGTATCCGGTTTGTGAATTGGAGTCATCCGGATCTGTGTCGAAGCTAGCATCGATGTAACCCTTTACGACGAGCTCTTCGTCACCTCCATAAACGAGAAACATATCCTTAGTCCTTTACGGGTACTTCAGGATGTTCTTGATCGCTGTCTAGTGTTCCATTCCGGGATCACTTTGGTACCTCTCCACCAAACTTATGGCAAGGTTCACATCAGGTCTGGTACACATCATGGCATACATAATAGAACCTATGGCTGAGGCATAGGGGATGACACTCATCTTTTCTCTATCTTCTACCGAGGTCGAGCATTGAGTTGTGCTCAATCTCACACCTTGCAATACAAGCAAGAATCCCTTCTTGGACTGATCCATATTGAACTTCTTCAATATCTTGTCAAGGTATGTGCTTTGTGAAAGACCAATGAGGCGTCTCGATCTATCTCTATAGATCTTGATGCCTAATATGTAAGCAGCGTCTCCAAGGTCCTTCGTTGAAAAACACTTATTCGAGTAGGCCTTTATGCTTTCCAAAAGTTCTATGTCATTTCCCATCAATAATATGTCGTCCACATATAATATGAGAAATGCTACAGAGCTCCCACCCACTTTCTTGTAAATACAGGCTTCTCCATAAGTCTGTATGAACCCAAACGCTTTGATCACTTCATCAAAACGAATGTTCCAACTCCGAGATGCTTGCACAAGCCCATAGATGGAGTGCTGGAGCTTGCATACCTTGTCAGCATTCTTAGGATCGACAAAACCTTCTAGCTGCATCATATACAATTCTTCCTTAAGGAATGCCGTTTTGAAGTCCATTTGCCAGATCTCATAATCATAGAATGCATCAATTGCTAACATGATTTGGACGGACTTCAGCATCACTACGGGAGAGAAAGTCTCATTGTAGTCAATTCCTTGAACTTGTCGATAACCCTTAGCGACAAGCCGAGCCTTATAGATGGTCACATTTCCATCCGTGTCAGTCTTCTTCTTAAAGATCCATTTATTTTCTATGGCTTGCCGATCATTGGGCAAGTCTACCAAAGTCCATACTTTGTTATCATACATGGATACTATCTCGGATTTCATGGCTTCAAGACATCTGTTGGAATCCGAGCCCGCCATCACTTCTTCATAGTTCGAAGGTTCACCGTTGTCCAACAACATGATTTCCAGGACAGGGTTGCCGTACCACTCTAGTGCGGAATGTGTCTTCGTGGACCTACGAAGTTCAGTAGCAACTTGATCCGAAGTTTCATGATCATTATCATTAACTTCCTCTCTAGTCGGTGCAGGCACCACAGAAACATCTTCCTGTGTTGTGCCGCTTTCCGGTTCAAGAGGGGTTACAATCACCTCATCAAGTTCTACTTCCCTCCCACTTACTTCTTTCGAGAGAAACTCTTTCTCCAGAAAGGATCCATTCTTGGCAACAAAGACCTTGCCTTTGGATCTAAGGTAGAAGGTATACCCTATAGTTTCCTTAGGGTATCCTATGAAGACGCATTTTTCTGATTTGGGTTCGAGCTTTTTAGGTTAAAGTTTCTTGACATAAGCATCTGATACGTCCAAAACGTATCTATAATTTTTGCTTGCTCCATGCCTTTTTTGTGTGATATTGCTATGATATTTATGCACTTCCATACACTTTTGATCATATTTGGACTAACCTACTAATGGTTGCAAAAGTGCACAATGTTCTTGTTTTACACTTTATTGTGTAGGAATTACTTGGAAATTGACAAAAACGCAAAAGGAGTCGTATTGGAGTAGGACTCTGACTTTCCTGAAATCTGTGTGAGAACGTTTTTTAAAGATGGTCACGTTCCGGCCCGAAGACGACGTCAAACAGAAAAAGTCTAGTTGCGAAAGTTGTGGGGAATTGCGAGGCGATGCTTCTGGATATAAAATTCGTCCAAATCGGAGTCCGGACGGCCGAGTAAAGCCCGTTTTACCGAGGCCCAAAATCTGATGACGGGAATCCGAGAGTCTATATAAAGAGAGGAAACCTAGGTCACCAAGGGCCACGAATTTTCCTCCTCCCGAGCCGCCGTCTTGGAGGGGAGGACCAGCACCATTGCAGCACCATCCACAAGGAAGAAGGGGGGCCAAGGAGCCGCTGCCCCTAGGGCCGCCGCCGCCCCGAGGGCCGCCGCCGCCGCCGCGCCCCCAAGGGCCGTCGCCGCCGCCTCCATGGCTGCCGCCGGCCGTCTCCTCCTCGCGGGGCTGCACCTCTCCATCAACACCATCATCAACCTCCTCCTCACCATGTCCATGCGTGAGTAGTTTCCTCCGGGGCCGAGGGCTCATACGTGTAGCTATGTGGTTATCTCTCTCTCCCATGATGTGATCTTCGTTGTGATCATAGGCTATGTTAATCTAGGGTGATCCCATGATATTTCCCCTTCCTCTATGTATTGGATTGATGTACTCACTTGTCTTTATCTAGTATAATCCCCGAGACCAAGGTGACAGCGGTCTATTGGACATGGATTAGAAAAATATTTTCATGAGTGATTTCCTCTCTTGTGTGTTGATTGAAGATTGCGAGTCTCTTGGTGCTTGTCTTTGACTATCCTTTAGATATGTTGTGGTGATTGTGGTACTCTCTTTGGATGGCCGCGGTGACATTGGGAAATCCTTAGATTGAGAACTACGAACTTTGAGGTGTGCTTTTGTAGACCTACATAATTCTCGTCCTCTCTTGACCACGAAGGAATGACCTCCGGGTGCGTCTCCATTGCAAGTTTTATGGGAAATATCATGTGATTCGATTATGTTAATGTTGTTGGGAGTTGCCACTAGTGAAAGTATGATCCCTAGGCCTTGTTTCCACCATTGCAATACCATTTGTGCTCGCGTTTACCACTTGTTTGTTTGCTGCACTTTTTATTACAGATTTATATTACTTTGTTTTGCCATCCATATCTGTGACGCCCGAAGACCGACGTCCCAGAAGATTCCAGAAGATTCCAGAAGATTCCAGATGTCCCGAGTCCTCCCGTGTGTTGCGTTATGCTTGTGTTATTTATTTTTGCATTGCATCATGTCATCATGCCATCATGTCATTTTAATTTTTGCATCTCAACCTAAATAAATTGTGTGGACCTTCGGTCCATTTAAATCGAGGGAAGAATGTCTTCTCTTTAAAACATATCATCCCAATATTTAGGGAGCTATATAATAAATATTCCATTGTTTGGAATTACCCACAACACACGTGCATAATTTCCCCATGCTTTCCTACTTCGAGTTCTCCTACAAAAACCTTGCCAATAATTCTTTTCCTATTTATCGAGGTTCCTCCTAAAATCCTCAACATTTTTGGACACTTCTATATTCAAGTCTTAGTTCAAACCCATTTGAATTAAAATTCAAATATGTTTGAATTATTTTCTGATCATGCCTTTTCTATTTTTCTCGGACCGCACTCATTTTGTGATGCCCGAGAAAAATAGTCCCATGTGTTTTTTCCCTAACCCCCCTCCTCTTTTTTTTTCTCTTAGTTGTTTTCTGCTAAGGGAATAACTAGAAGAAGAGAGCAGCCACTTGGGCCTTCCCTTCTGGCCCGAGCCGGCCCAGGCCTCCTCAGGCATCAGGCCCACCGGCCCGGCCACCACCTAACCCTAGCCGCTACATCCCACCGAATCCCTTCGCTCATCCCTCCCAGAGCCGCCGCCAGCCTCTCCATCGCGCGAGCCCCGCACCCCCTTTCTCCTCGTCCCCGATTCCCTCTCCCTCTGTCCCTCGACCCGTTCCCTCTCTCCCTCGACGCCCGTCCCTCGAGCCCCTTCGCCTCTCGCGCCCCTCGTCCAGCGCAGCAGCTCCCTGCCGCGAGCGCACCGAAGCCCCGAGGCCTCCCTCTCCAGCCCCGCGAGCCGGCCGCACCTCTACCTGGCCTCCCGCGTCGCTCCTACAGCCCCGTCGCCAAGGCCAGGAGCCCCTTCCCCGTGCGGCCCTTCACCAGCAGCCGCCGGTCGCCGCAGGAATCCCCTCCGGCCGACCCTCCTCTCCGCATCGCCCAGGGCCGGAGTCCGGTTTTCCTTCCTCCTCACGCGCTCCTCCAGCAAGGCCGCGCCTCTGCCGCGCTGCCCGGGCCTCTTCCTCCCCTCCTCGCCAAGCACCGAGGCCCCAGCTCCCGCAGCGCCCAGGGTGCCGCGTCCTCGCCTCATCTCCAAGTCCCGTGCTGCGCCGTGCGCCTCGCCCCTCGTCGCCGGCCTCCTTCGGTGCTATCTTGCCGCTGCACGGCCTCGACGCCCCGTGCTGCCGTCGTTTTGTTGCTGATGTTGTTCGCCTAGACCTGCTGCTATTTTTGTTTTGTTTTTCGCCAAGTGCACGAGGACCCCAAGTTTCGGCAAGTTCGACTACTCGAGGGATCATCAAGTACCCCTTCATTTTGTCAAGACCGGCGAGTTGAAGACCCAAGTACCACGACGACCGAACGGCTACGATGGCGAGTACCTCTACGATGAACGTGAACAACTACATGGCGATGCGACAAGTACCCCTACGGAACGTGTACCACTACCGTCGCTCGAACGTCTACCGTCGCCCGAACGTCTACCGTCGCCGAAGACCCGTGAACAACTACTTCCCCTACGTTCCTCGACGATCTCGAACCGTCCCGAAACGAGTGTTTCGAAGGTATAACCCCGAGACGATGACCCGTGGATGCTTGTTGTGTCGTATGAAATGTTTGCCCTTGTGTGCATCGTGTCGTTTCATCTTTTGTCATGTTCCTCGGTTGCCTCGTCGCCGACCCATGGGAACCCGGTAACGGGATCGCCCACCTTTCATCTCGTTTGACACGCTTCGTCATCTTTTGCACCGGTCTCTCAACGAGTAACCGGAACCGAGATGTTGCGTTGCATCTTTTCGGATCGTTGTCGTGGCACCCTTTTCTTCCACCACGGTGACGATGCTTCATATCACCTTCTTGTTAAGCTTTTAATATAATTGCATAAACTTGATCATGTCATCCGCATCATTTAACAACATTATATATGTTAATTGTTGTTTGCTTATAATTATTAAACATGCTCATGGGGATTTTCTGGATATGTTGTTGTTCTTCTCCGGCCTCATTTAAAATGCCTAAATAGTGTAGTTTACTTTATGCTTCACCTCTTGCCATGTTAAAAACATTTAATCTTGTCTTGTAATTAAATGAGAGTCAACTAAATAATTAAATGTGGTGTTTCGTCAATATGCAACTCGTTGCCTATTGATCTCCACTTAACTTGTAGTATTTGTTTGTGCACTTTGCCATGCCATGCATATTTAAACCGGACATGCATCATACTTGGATGTGCATCGTATGCCATGTTTATGCTTGTGTGTTTACCGTTTGTTTGCTTCTTTCCGGTTGCTCTCTTGTTTAGCTTCGGTTTCGTTCCGGAGTTGTGAGGCTTCTTCGCTCGTCTGTGTTGATCCGTCTACTTCATGGATCCATTCTTCTCCCTCTGTGGAATCCCAGGCAAGATGACCGAACCTCGATAACATTACTATCTTTGCCTATTGCTAGTAGTCTCGATCTATAGCTTTGCCTCGA
>LR738713.1:344049410-344060352 GCA_902687465.1 Secale cereale
GCCCATGTTTTCCTGTCAGCCTCCTATTGTAACCATGAACCTGTTTAACCACCCTACCTACGCAAACCGTTGCTTGGCTAAGTACGCTTCGCTCAGCCCTTCTTATAGCATTGCTAGTTGCAGGTGAAGATCGAAGATGCTTGCTTCATGTTGAAGTTGTTGGGTTATATCACACTATATAAATGCTTAAATGAAATCACCTATATATTGGCAAGGGTGGAAAGCTAAGCCTTTTGCTTGGTGATTTGTTCCACTCATGCCGTTAGGAACCGTATAAACCGGTGTTATGTTCCTTGATTATGCGTTCCTAACACGGTTGGGGTGTATGGGACCCCCTTGATAAACCGCTAAGTGCTAAGTCTTTTCCAGCAAGTCCCAACATTGGTACTATTCGCCTAATAACTAATAAAACTTGCATGTGGACTAGCTATCCCTTTTATTTTAATTCAACCCCCCGGGCCAGTGCTCCACATGAGTGTTGGTCCGAAACGAGCAGACTGCGGGGCCACCTCAAGGAAACTTGAGGTTTGGTAAAAACCTGTAGGATGACTCATCCGGTCGTGTCCTGAGACTTAGATACGCGCGGCTACTATCAGGGTGTCGACACGCCGGGAGGATTTGCTGGATTAGCCTTACCTTAGTTCGGTTTAACTTGAGCACGGGATTCCGAGAATACTCGGGTCTTCCCACCTTTGGAGTTGCGACTCCGCGGATCATGGGCTTGTAATGGGTCAAGTTGGTACACCCCTGCAGGGTTTGAACTTTCGAAAGCCGTGCCCGCGGTTATGTGGCAGATGGGAGCTTGTTAATATCCGGTTGTAGAAAACTTGACACAATGATTCAATACACTACCAGCGTGTGTACCGTGACTGTCAATTTCCGAATAGGGATTCGGGAGTTGAACACGGTGGGGTTATGTTTGACCGGCTTTAGTTAGGATAACTTCGTGATCATCTCTCGACCGATGCGCCTTCTCTTCTCGCTCTCTTTTACGAAAGCTAGTTGCTAGTTGCTGCTGCAGACTCTTGTTGTTCCTTCACCTCTTGTTCTTTCTTCAGCCTTATCCTCACCCAAGGCTTAAATAGTCGTGTTACCCGGGAACGGGATTGCTGAGTCCTCTGTGGCTCACAGTTACTTCACCACACCAGATGCAGGTTCAGCCGAGTTTGATGCAGGAGTTGGATCAGTTCTTCACCGGGAGCTCGATGAAGTGCGTGGCCGTTTGCTTCTGACGTTTCGACGATCAGTAGTGGTTTCTACTAGGATTCGATCCTGACCTGTGGTTTTATGTTGTTTTGGTATCTTTCTTTGGATCTTCACCCGTAGTCGGGTTGTGATGTTTTGAATGATGTCTTGCTTATGTAATGTATTGTGTGAAGTGGCGAGTGTAAGCCAACTATCTCCTTTTGCAATTTGATCCCTCTTTTACATGAGTCGTGCAAAGATACCAAACTTGATATCATTCTAGGATGGGCTTATACCTTTAAGTCGTGCCTCGACATGTAGGAGGTATAGTCCCATCCTAGGCATTACAAGTTGGTATCAGAGCCTTCTCCGACCTAGAAGCCCCCACTGATTGATCGAATCGTTGACGGTTGAGTATAGGCACACACTGAAAATGTTTTGAGTCCTATATATATATATCGGAGAGTAGGATTTCTTTTGCTTCTCATCTCTTTTCATTCTGGTGAGGACTCCTGACGACTACTCTTGCCTCTTCTACTTTCAAAAATTGCACAATTTTTTTTTTAGGATCTCGCGAGTATTGTTTGGATTGTTCCGATGTCTTTGTGACGAGAACATTGTTCTCGATGCCTCCTATCATTAGGGGTTGTGGCAGTGTCCCGGGGAGTTGAGCTCCGAGGTGTTGTCGTCACAAATCCATCGCGACAGTACTAGAATACTTAAGACGGCCGACATCGAAAACTCTCCTATGCGGTTAGTGGCAAGATAACCCCGACATCACCCAGTACTGGGGAGGTAGTTCGAGAGTATTGCCATAGCTTGTATAGTGGATGTGTTTCGAAGGTCCGAGGTAAACAGTTTCCGAGAAAGACTGGTTATGTCTTGAAGGATGGATACACCTGGATGTAGGTTTAGAGTTGATTGTGCGGTGCTTCCCGTGTATCCCCAACACCTGATTGCATAACTGGAAACTTTCGGAAATCTATAGGTGGGTTCATCTAGTAGTTCTAGGCATTCTTCCAACGAATGCACGATATGAAGTTTGGGGTTCTACATTGAGTGAAGTGGTTTTATGGACTTGTTCTGATCGGGAGTTGCATCTTAAAGGGTCCTTGGCTATGCTGATCCGGGGATTGCAAAACCCTTTTGTAACACGTTCCATGAGCTTTCAGCACGAATATGTCGAACGAAGCTTCTATCTTGTATTTGTTCTATCTGATCCTTGTTCCTTTTTATTTATCTTTTGTTCTCCAAGTGGCTTCCCGTCAAGTTGATGTACCTGCGGAATTCATTCGTTCAAGTCTCTGTTCGAATGATATTGTGAAGATTAGGCTGCTACACAGATATCCTTTATTTTTGTTTTGATTCTGGTATTCGAGTTGCTTCGATGTCAAATGTTGATTCCATACCTTTCCTAATCGGTGTTCTCATATTTCTATGGGAGTGCTAGTCCTTCTTAATCATCAAGATCTTCATGTTAATTCCATTTTCAACCGGTGTGCTTTCTCTTCAAGATTATTCCATACGGACGTCGTTGAGAAATCTGACGAAGTGTCTGTTTCATTCATCCCAAGTTGTCTTTGTTTTCCCCACCCTCCCACCCTTCTTCTTCTCGGAGCAAGAAATTCTCAGATGAAGTATCCATTTTATTCAAGTGATGTTTCTTCATTCTTTTCCTTCAATGTTCTTATCCGGTGATTTCTCAGGATGATGCTCAAGAGCTTCAAGTTCATCATTCTTTTGTTCTCTAATTCTGCCGGTGGATGTAATTCAAGATTTCGGTGTTGATCTTATCCTTTTCCTCATTTCACAATGCTTTCTTATTCCGATGCACCAATTAATCATTCTCCTCTTGTTATTCATATCCGGAGTGCTCAAGATTCATAATTCCATTCTTTAATCCGTTGAAGTTATTTTGAGGATTGTCTTCTTACTCAAGCCATTTAATTCAACCGGTGCAATATCTCTTCAGCAATCTTTTTCAACGGTGATTTCTTTGAGTGGGCCCTAACCCACAGGTCTTTTCCCAGGATCTTACCTGACTCTTCTAATTTTTCTGGAGTTATACTCAAATTCTTTCAAAGCGTGACGTGGGAATGATTCCATCAGTCACATGCCTTCTCCAAGATCGCTTTCAAATTCTTGTTCATCATTGGTTCAACCTTTTTAATTCTTCATTCCGGAGTGCTCAACAATTCTTATGGCATTTCTCGTCTTCATTCTCAACATTTGGAGACCGCAGAAGTGTTTCTCTTAAATATTGGCCCGTCTTCTTCAAGATTCGTGGTTCTAGCTTCATGCCATCCTCATTATTGTTCTGATTGTGAGGAATTCTTTTATGCCATCCGAAGCTTTTCATGAATTCTTTTCCTTGTGTTCCTCCGAAGGCCATCATTTCAGAATATTTCTTCGTTCTCAGTTTTCAACTTCGTCCTCCAAATATTCTTCATTGATGCCTCTTCGTTCGTCTCCATATTCTTACGGTGGTTCTTTCAAGATTACCCTTCTGTTGTTATCGTTTTAATTCATTTGTTCTTTTCATAATCCTACCGGTGGTTCGTTGAAGACTTCTCTCAAGTTTGTCCTAGATCTCTCTTTAATTCTTTGCAACGAGAATAAGTAGTATGCCAAATCCTTTGGTTGTCATCAATTTAAATTGGTGAAGGAGATGCATGACATAATTCTTATTCTTATTCCTTCAAGGTGATTTAATTCTTTTGTCTGGAGCTTGTTCATCATATATATTCTCCATTCTAAGTTTTTCATCTTCTTTTCCGGAGCTCCAAGTTATTTCAATTATATCATTTCAAAGCTCCATCTAATTCATCACAGGCCTTGAATCTTATTCTTGTCATCTTTCACTTATCATGCTTTCATTACCGGAGTTCTTCAGGGTGGTTCATCATCAATTAATTCACCCTCGAAGTCTTCATCAAGATTCTTGTTGGAGTTCAAGCATTCTTCATCATGCTTCCAATTGCAATCCTTTTTACCTTATCTTTTCAGATGGTGTTATGTCATTCTTGACAATTCCTTCATGTTTTATGATTCACGAGTTTCAAGAATGAGATATTCAAAACCATCATTTTCCTTGTTCAGGAGATCTTTTCAACCCTTCAATTTATTCATTGGAGTTATCTTGGGTTGTATTTCACCTAAAGCTTTCCCTAAGGATTGTTGTTATTGTGGTGTTTGTAAATGACCCAAGTTTTTCATTTATCATTCCGGTGAAATAAGTTTATCGTCTCTTTGTTGATCTGTATCCAATCAATTGTTTAAGTTAGTGGCTGGTTGTCACCTCTTAATTTTGAGATGTTTTCCATAAGCCCACATCAAGCTTATTCTTTCGTTGTTGATTTTTTCCAACAACTCCGTTCAACCCTTCTTCGTAAGGATGCCCTTTCAAATTCAATTTTGAGAGAGGTTGTCATTTTCTTCTCCGTTCTTTTCTTGCCAACGATCTATATGCTATTCTTTCATTCCGGAGGCACTGTAATATTGCTCTCTTCGTCCCATCATCTCGTTTTATCGAGATCATGTTCTTTCCTTGTTTATCTATTTAACCGGAATGTTGTGTCCTTCCTTCTAGTTCCGTCATCTTATCTAGTTTTAACTCTCTTTTAACCAGAGTGATGTCTGAAATCTTTCTTACCCTCGTGCCATTCTTTCAATTGTTTCGGAGGCAATATGCTATTGTTTTCATCATGTATCATCCCATCTCCTCAAGTTCTTGTTAATTCCTTCCATTTTCAGACGGAGTGCTGCCCAAATTATGTCATTCTTATTCCTTGGCTATACCATTGCGGTTTCTAATTCTTTTGTCATCCGTGAGCTCTTGTTTAATGTCTTTCAACCTTCAAGGTTCTCGTAATGTTCCTTGTTCCTCTTTTCTAACGGAGTGTTTTCATCTTCGTTCATCTCCGTTGTATTCTTCTTTCAGTTTGTTCAACCTCTCAAGGTTCTTTGGTTTCACTCGTCTGTCAAAGAAGCAACTTTGTTTTACCTCTTCCTCTTCCGTTTTTACCCGGTGATATCTCTAGGATCTCGGGTCGAGATCCTCTGTTAGTGTGGGAGAGTTGTGACGCCCGAAGACCGACGTCCCAGAAGATTCCAGAAGATTCCAGAAGATTCCAGATGTCCCGGGTCCTCCCGTGTGTTGCGTTATGCTTGTGTTATTTATTTTTGCATTGCATCATGTCATTTTAATTTTTGCATCTCAACCTAAATAAATTGTGTGGACCTTCGGTCCATTTAAATCGAGGGAAGAATGTCTTCTCTTTAAAACATATCATCCCAATATTTAGGGAGCTATATAATAAATATTCCATTGTTTGGAATTACCCGCAACACACGTGCATAATTTCCCCATGCTTTCCTACTTCGAGTTCTCCTACAAAAACCTTGCCAATAATTCTTTTCCTATTTATCGAGGTTCCTCCTAAAATCCTCAACATTTTTGGACACTTCTATATTCAAGTCTTAGTTCAAACCCATTTGAATTAAAATTCAAATATGTTTGAATTATTTTCCGATCATGCCTTTTCTATTTTTCTCGGACCGCACTCATTTTATGATGCCCGAGAAAAATAGTCCCATGTGTTTTTTCCCTAACCCCCCTCCTCTTTCTTTTTTTTCTCTTAGTTGTTTTCTGCTAAGGGAATAACTAGAAGAAGAGAGCAGCCACTTGGGCCTTCCCTTCTGGCCCGAGCCGGCCCAGGCCTCCTCAGGCATCAGGCCCACCGGCCCGGCCACCACCTAACCCTAGCCGCTACATCCCACCGAATCCCTTCGCTCGTCCCTCCCAGAGCCGCCGCCAGCCTCTCCATCGCGCGAGCCCCGCACCCCCCTTTCTCCTCGTCCCCGATTCCCTCTCCCTCTGTCCCTCGACCCGTTCCCTCTCTCCCTCGACGCCCGTCCCTCGAGCCCCTTCACCTCTCGCGCCCCTCGTCCAGCACAGCAGCTCCCTGCCGCGAGCGCACCGAAGCCCCGAGGCCTCCCTCTCCAGCCCCGCGAGCCGGCCGCACCTCTACCTGGCCTCCCGCGTCGCTCCTACAGCCCGTCACCAAGGCCAGGAGCCCCTTCCCCGTGCGGCCCTTCACCAGCAGCCGCCGGTCGCCGCGGGAATCCCCTCCGGCCGACCCTCCTCTCCGCATCGCCAAGGGCCGGAGTCCGGTTTTCCTTCCTCCTCACGCGCTCCTCCAGCAAGGCCGCGCCTCTGCCGCGCTGCCCGGGCCTCTTCCTCCCCTCCTCTCCAAGCACCGAGGCCCCAGCTCCCGCAGCGCCCAGGGTGCCGCGTCCTCGCCTCATCTCCAAGTCCTGTGCTGCGCCGTGCGCCTCGCCCCTCGTCGCCGGCCTCCTTCGGTGCTATCTTGCCGCTGCACGGCCTCGACGCCCCGTGCTGCCGTCGTTTTGTTGCTGATGTTGTTCGCCTAGACCTGCTGCTGTTTTTGTTTTGTTTTTCGCCAAGTGCATGAGGACCCCAAGTTTCGGCAAGTTCGACTACTCGAGGGATCATCAAGTACCCCTTCATTTTGTCAAGACCGGCGAGTTGAAGACCCAAGTACCACGACGACCGAACGGCTACGATGGCGAGTACCTCTCCGATGAACGTGAACAACTACATGGCGATGCGACAAGTACCCCTACGGAACGTGTACCACTACCGTCGCTCGAACGTCTACCGTCGCCCGAACGTCTACCGTCGCCCGAACGTCTACCGTCGCCGAAGACCCGTGAACAACTACTTCCCCTACGTTCCTCGACGATCTCGAACCGTCCCAAAACGAGTGTTTCGAAGGTATAACCCCGAGACGATGACCCGTGGATGCTTGTTGTGTCGTATGAAATGTTTGCCCTTGTGTGCATCGTGCCGTTTCATCTTTTGTCATGTTCCTCGGTTGCCTCGTCGCCGACCCATGGGAACCCGGTAACGGGATCGCCCACCTTTCATCTCGTTTGACACGCTTCGTCATATTTTGCACCGGTCTCTCAACGAGTTACCGGAACCGAGATGTTGCGTTGCATCTTTTCGGATCGTTGTCGTGGCACCCTTTTCTTCCACCACGGTGACGATGCTTCATATCACCTTCTTGTTAAGCTTTTAATATAATTGCATAAACTTGATCATGTCATCCGCATCATTTAACAACATTATATATGTTAATTGTTGTTTGCTTATAATTATTAAACATGCTCATGGGGATTTTCCGGATATGTTGTTGTTCTTCTCCGGCCTCATTTAAAATGCCTAAATAGTGTAGTTTACTTTATGCTTCACCTCTTGCCATGTTAAAAACATTTAATCTTGTCTTGTAATTAAATGAGAGTCAACTAAATAATTAAATGTGGTGTTTCGTCAATATGCAACTCGTTGCCTATTGATCTCCACTTAACTTGTAGTATTTGTTTGTGCACTTTGCCATGCCATGCATATTTAAACCGGACATGCATCATACTTGGATGTGCATCGTATGCCATGTTTATGCTTGTGTGTTTACCGTTTGTTTGCTTCTTTCCGGTTGCTCTCTTGTTTAGCTTCGGTTTCGTTCCGGAGTTGTGAGGCTTCTTCGCTCGTCTGTGTTGCTCCGTCTACTTCATGGATCCGTTCTTCTCCCTCTGTGGAATCCCAGGCAAGATGACCGAACCTCGATAACATTACTATCTTTGCCTATTGCTAGTAGTCTCGATCTATAGCTTTGCCTCGATGCCCATGTTTTCCTGTCAGCCTCCTATTGTAACCATGAACCTGTTTAACCACCCTACCTACGCAAACCGTTGCTTGGCTAAGTACGCTTCGCTCAGCCCTTCTTATAGCATTGCTAGTTGCAGGTGAAGATCGAAGATGCTTGCTTCATGTTGAAGTTGTTGGGTTATATCACACTATATAAATGCTTAAATGAAATCACCTATATATTGGCAAGGGTGGAAGGCTAAGCCTTTTGCTTGGTGATTTGTTCCACTCATGCCGTTAGGAACCGTATAAACCGGTGTTATGTTCCTTGATTATGCGTTCCTAACACGGTTGGGGTGTATGGGACCCCCTTGATAAACCTCTAAGTGCTAAGTCTTTTCCAGCAAGTCCCAACATTGGTACTATTCGCCTAATAACTAATAAAACTTGCATGTGGACTAGCTATCCCTTTTATTTTAATTCAACCCCCCGGGCCAGTGCTCCACATGAGTGTTGGTCCGAAACGAGCGGACTGCGGGGCCACCTCAAGGAAACTTGAGGTTTGGTAAAAACCTGTAGGATGACTCATCCGGTCGTGTCCTGAGACTTAGATACGCGCGACTACTATCAGGGTGTCGACACGCCGGGAGGATTTGCTGGATTAGCCTTACCTTAGTTCGGTTTAACTTGAGCACGGGATTCCGAGAATACTCGGGTATTCCCACCTTTGGAGTTGCGACTCCGCGGATCATGGGCTTGTAATGGGTCAAGTTGGAACACCCCTGCAGGGTTTGAACTTTCGAAAGCTGTGCCCGCGGTTATGTGGCAGATGGGAGCTTGTTAATATCCGGTTGTAGAAAACTTGACACAATGATTCAATACACTACCAGCGTGTGTATCGTGACTGTCAATTTCCGAATAGGGATTCGGGAGTTGAACACGGTGGGGTTATGTTTGACCGGCTTTAGTTAGGATCACTTCGTGATCATCTCTCGACCGATGCGCCTTCTCTTCTCGCTCTCTTTTACGAAAGCTAGTTGCTAGTTGCTGCTGCAGACTCTTGTTGTTCCTTCACCTCTTGTTCTTTCTTCAGCCTTATCCTCACCCAAGGCTTAAATAGTCGTGTTACCCGGGAACGGGATTGCTGAGTCCTCTGTGGCTCACAGTTACTTCACCACACCAGATGCAGGTTCAGCCGAGTTTGATGCAGGAGTTGGATCAGTTCTTCACCGGGAGCTCGATGAAGAGCGTGGCCGTTTGCTTGTGACGTTTCGACGATCAGTAGTGGTTTCTACTAGGATTCGATCCTGACCTGTGGTTTTATGTTGTTTTGGTATCTTTCTTTGGATCTTCACCCGTAGTCGGGTTGTGATGTTTTGAATGATGTCTTGCTTATGTAATGTATTGTGTGAAGTGGCGAGTGTAAGCCAACTATCGCCTTTTGCAATTTGATCCCTCTTTTACATGAGTCGTGCAAAGATACCAAACTTGAGATCATTCTAGGATGGGCTTATACCTTTAAGTCGTGCCTCGACACGTAGGAGGTATAGTCCCATCCTGGGCATTACAATATCACTTGCCATTTAACATCTCTTCGCCGAACTAGTGCACCTATACATCTGACAAGTGTATTAGGTGTGTTGGGGACACAAGAGACTTCTTGTATCTTAGTTGCAGGGTTGCTTGAGAGAGACCATCTTCAACCTCTACTTCCCTGAGTTCGATAAACCTTAGGTCATCCACTTGAGGGAAATTGCTGATGTCCTACAAACCTCTGCGCTTGGAGGCCCAACATAGTCTACAAGAGTAGAAGCGTGTGTAGACATCAAGCTATTTCTGGCGCCGTTGCCGGGGAGGTGAGTGCTTGAAGGTATATCTTTAGATCTTGCAATTAAATCTTTTTGTTTCTTGTTTTTATTTTCACTAGTTTTGCTTAATGGAAAACAACAAAAATATGAGAGAGCTTTATAAGCTCTACCTCGAACTTGGACATGATGTGTTCGAAGAGAAAATTAAAAAACCTTTGGAACTTTATTATTTGCATAACAATCATGATGGTGGTGATGTTATTAGTATGTTTTTATTTAATATCAATATTGCTAATGACATGGAAAGCTCTAAGCTTGGGGATGACACGTTTGATGAACATGATGTTTTTAGTCCCCCAACTTTTGAGGAGAAAATTTACTTTGATGATACTATGCCTCCTATATATGATGATTACAATGATTAATATGATATTTTCAGTCCACCTACTATTGAGGATAAAATTTATTATGATTATGATATGCCTCCTAAATACGATGATTACCATGATGGTTATGATAGTCTTACTCTCACTATTCCTAATAAGAAAGATTTTGCTTATATGAAGAGTAATGACACTTTTATGCTTTTGGATCATGGAAATAATGCCTTATGTGATAGTTATATTGTTGAGTTCATCCATGATGCCACTGAAATTTATAATGAGAGAGGGAGACATGGTTCTAAATATCTTAATAAGAAGAAGTTTCCTCTTTTTATGGTGAATATTTTGAAGTTATGCTTGTTTTGCCTTCCTATGCTTATTGCTTTGTGCTTCAATGAATTATTCTATTGCAATATTCCTATGCATAGGAAGCATGTTAGGCTTAAATGTGTTTGGTATTTGCTTCTTGATGCTCTCTTTTGTTCTTCAACTCTTATTCCTACAAGAGCATCATTAAAGTCTTATGCCTAGCTTAAAGGCATAAAAGAAAGCGCTTTTGGGAGGCAGCCCACAATGAATAAAATTTTATTTTTCTTTTGTTGTGTCTTGATGTTGTTACTACAGTAGCATCATCATTGTATCTTTACTTTTCAGCTTTGTGCCAAGTGTAGCCTCTGATTGCAAAAAGTTCAAAAGTTGTGACGTGCTGTCCAGGAAACAGATTCTGTCCTTGGACAGAAAAATTCGTATAAAATCACCAGATCATCTTTTTGGTCTGAATTTCTTTCGACAGCGTGCTCTATACAATTGGCTTTCGGGCGTCTGTTCTGAGTTTTTTGATTTGAGTTGCAGAAGTGCCCCGAAAAAATCATTTACTACCTGCTGGTCTGTTTTTC
>LR738713.1:344060362-344104436 GCA_902687465.1 Secale cereale
TGCTTATATGAAGAGTAATGACACTTTTATGCTTTTGGATCATGGAAATAATGCCTTATGTGATAGTTATATTGTTGAGTTCATCCATGATGCCACTGAAATTTATAATGAGAGAGGGAGACATGGTTCTAAATATCTTAATAAGAAGAAGTTTCCTCTTTTTATGGTGAATATTTTGAAGTTATGCTTGTTTTGCCTTCCTATGCTTATTGCTTTGTGCTTCAATGAATTATTCTATTGCAATATTCCTATGCATAGGAAGCATGTTAGGCTTAAATGTGTTTGGTATTTGCTTCTTGATGCTCTCTTTTGTTCTTCAACTCTTATTCCTACAAGAGCATCATTAAAGTCTTATGCCTAGCTTAAAGGCATAAAAGAAAGCGCTTTTGGGAGGCAGCCCACAATGAATAAAATTTTATTTTTCTTTTGTTGTGTCTTGATGTTGTTACTACAGTAGCATCATCATTGTATCTTTACTTTTCAGCTTTGTGCCAAGTGTAGCCTCTGATTGCAAAAAGTTCAAAAGTTGTGACGAGCTGTCCAGGAAACAGATTCTGTCCTTGGACAGAAAAATTCGTATAAAATCACCAGATCATCTTTTTGGTCTGAATTTCTTTCGACAGCGTGCTCTATACAATTGGCTTTCGGGCGTCTGTTCTGAGTTTTTTGATTTGAGTTGCAGAAGTGCCCCGAAAAAATCATTTACTACCTGCTGGTCTGTTTTTCACAGATTCTGTCCTGTTTTGCCTTTCCTTCGTTTTGCAAACCTTGAGCTTGCTTTTTCTTTGCAAAAACTTTTTGGCAATCTTGAGAAACAATAGACCTTCAAGAATATCCTTATTTCCAGCAAGGAAAATTTATTTTATTATGGGTACTAACCTCGCTAATCAGATTATGATGAGTTATGTATGAAGGGAGTTTTCAAGTGTGCGAGGGAAGATGATAAAAAGATTCAGGAGTGTCAAACGCTCAAGCTTGGGGATGCCCCCGTGCACCCCCAAGAAATATTCAAGAAGACTCAAGCGTCTAAGCTTGGGGATGCCCCCCATGCATCCCCTTCTCCATCAACAATTATCAGTTCGTCTTTCATTCCACTATATTTTTATCACTTCATGTGTTATGTGCTATGCTTGGAGCGTCTTGCTCTTAGTTTCCTTTTTAGTTTTCTTTAGCTTTTCATAACGAGTCGGAACTCAGCTTTCTTTGTGTGGGAGAGAAACAGGCTCCACTTCAACATAGAACATAACATAGAATTTTCATGTCTATCTTTGCTGTGTGTGTTCTTTGTCTTTCAATAGCTACTATCATGTTTAGCTCTTAGTTCTCATGCTTATCTTTTTAAAGAGCTTTTGTTTAGTTGGTCGTTGGAACTCTCTTTATTTATCATGCTTATCTTATTAAGAGAGTTGGCTTCTGTTGCATTGGTCTATATGTCTATGATAAAAATGCTACGTGCATAATGGTGCTTAGTAGTTCATGTTTTCTTATGGTTAGTCTCAAATAGCTGGGGGGTTCCCAATGTGTTATTGGAGTACCAACATGATTTGTTTGCCTATGTTGTGGTATGGTTTAGTGATATCTTCCTTCAAGAATTTATTTTGATTGACTTGGCGTATGCTCACGCATATTTAAGACTGTAAAGAAAGTCTGTCAAGCCTTGATGATCTTTTATTTCTGAGTAGCGATATAACTTCCATGCCTGATTCAATGTTGCTTTGTCGCTCTGCATGATTATGACCGTCATTGCTCTTTTAGTTGGTCGCTCCCAGTCTTTTGCTAACCTCCACCTGTACAGAGCGGACTGACTGCTTGTGCATCCAAAATCCTTTAAACCAGTTATGCCATATGAGTCCACCATACCTTCCTATACATGGTATTTACCTGCCATTCCTAACGAAGACTTTCATGTACCATCTCGAAATTATTCAAAAAAAAGCATTCCTCTTTTGTGCCTCTGTTTTAGTTCATGAGGAAGTAGTAGTTAATTCATGAGCTTTTTAAGTTGGACAAGCTTCACCCCGGGATTGCATGTCTAATGTGCAAACCCATAACACGAGAAGGAACTGGCAAAGAGTGCGCCCGGCTCAAAAATAATATAACAAACAAACCCTCCTTCACGCTTTGTTCATGAGAAATCAGAAAACTTTGGCAGTGATAAACAAAGGAGATTAAGAGGATGTGATCGTCCTCATTCGGGAGCCGTTCCTCGAAACTTGTCCATCTCAAGAAGTGATTGAGTTGTCTGCTAGCATTCGTTGACGAAACATGCATATCCAAAATAATAATAATTATTACCTCTGTTTTTAAAACCAAGAGCTCTGGTACATGTTTTGTCTTTGTTTTCGACTACGGGTTTTCAACCTTGCCAACAAAAGCCACGGTTCGAGAGTCTCCACCTTTTTTTAAAGCACCAACTATTAAGAGCATGATTGTCATTCTGAGTGTAATGTGCATTGTCCCAAAGTAGCATTGTCTTTTGCATGATTGTGATATCGTTTATTCTGAAATCATTGTATCTAGTCGTCACTTAAACTTTGGAGGTGTCCCTGCATTTATGTTTTGCTTCACTAAAGGGGGCAAGCGAGATATCACTTTATCATATTTGCACACCATGCTCATTACAAATCTTTTTGAGTGTTTCAGTATCATATTGTAAAACTTACAGTTCTTTGTGATTCTCTCATGAGGCAACTTAATTACTACAAATTCATTGTCTCAGTAAGCTTTTGTCATATGACTATGAAAGGTCCTTATATGGTTAATAGCATGTCACCACAGAAATTATTCTTGTTACCATTTACCTACTCGAGGACGAGCAGGAATTAAGCTTGGAGATGTTGATACGTCCAAAACGTATCTATAATTTCTGCTTGATCCATGCCTTTTTTGTGTGATATTGCTATGATATTTATGCATTTCTATACACTTTTGATCATATTTGGACTAACCTACTAATGGTTGCAAAAGTGCACAATGTTCTTGTTTTACACTTTATTGTGTAGGAATTACTTGGAAATTGACAAAAACGCAAAAGGAGTCGTATTGGAGTAGGACTCTGACTTTCCTGAAATCTGTCTAAGAACGTTTTTTAAAGATGGTCACGTTCCGGCCCGAAGACGACGTCAAACGGAAAAAGTCTAGTTGCGAAAGTTGTGGGGAATTGCGAGGCGATGCTTCTGGATATAAAATTCGTCCAAATCGGAGTCCGGACGGCCGAGTAAAGCCCGTTTTACCGAGGCCCAAAATCTGATGACGGGAATCCGAGAGTCTATATAAAGAGAGGAAACCTAGGTCACCAAGGGCCACGAATTTTCCTCCTCCCGAGCCGCCGTCTTGGAGGGGAGGACCAGCACCATTGCAGCACCATCCACAAGGAAGAAGGGGGGCCAAGGAGCCGCTGCCCCCTAGGGCCGCCGCCGCCCCGAGGGCCGTCGCCGCCGCCTCCATGGCTACCGCCGGCTGTCTCCTCCTCGCGGGGCTGCACCTCTCCATCAACACCATCATCAACCTCCTCCTCACCATGTTCATGCGTGAGTAGTTTCCTCCGGGGCCGAGGGCTCGTACGTGTAGCTATCTGGTTATCTATCTCTTCCATGATGTGATCTTCGTTGTGATCATAGGCTATGTTAATCTAGGGTGATCCCATGATATTTCCCCTTCCTCTATGTATTGGATTGATGTACTCACTTGTCTTTATCTAGTATAATCCCCGAGACCAAGGTGACAGCGGTCTATTGGACATGGATTAGAAAAATATTTTCATGAGTGATTTCCTCTCTTGTGTGTTGATTGAAGATTTAGAGTCTCTTGATGCTTGTCTTTGACTATCCTTTAGATATGTTGTGGTGATTGTGGTACTCTCTTTGGATGGCCGCGATGACATTGGGAAATCCTTAGATTGAGAACTACGAACTTTGAGGTGTGCTTTTGTAGCCCTACATAATTCTCGTCCTCTCTTGACCACGAAGGAATGACCTCCGGGTGCGTCTCCATTGCATGTTTTATGGGAAATATCATGTGATTCGATTATGTTAATGTTGTTGGGAGTTGCCACTAGTGAAAGTATGATCCCTGGGCCTTGTTTCCACCATTGCAATACCATTTGTGCTCACGTTTACCACTTGTTTGTTTGCTGCACTTTTTATTACAGATTTATATTACTTTGTTTTGCCATCCATATCACTTGCCATTTAACATCTCTTCGCCGAACTAGTGCACCTATACATCTGACAAGTGTATTAGGTGTGTTGGGGACACAAGAGACTTCTTGTATCTTAGTTGCAGGGTTGCTTGAGAGAGACCATCTTCAACCTCTACTTCCCTGAGTTCGATAAACCTTAGGTCATCCACTTGAGGGAAATTGCTGCTGTCCTACAAACCTCTGCGCTTGGAGGGCCAACATAGTCTACAAGAGTAGAAGCGTGTGTAGACATCAGCATCACATCCCAAAACTTTTAGAAACGACAACTTAGGTTTCTTCCCAAACCATAATTTATACGGTGTCATCTCAACGGATTTAGACGGTGCCCTATTTAAAGTGAATGCGGCAGTCTCTAAAGCATAACCCCAAAATGATAGCGGTAGATCGGTAAGAGACATCATAGATCGCACCATATCCAATAGAGTGCGATTATGACATTCGGACACACCATTACGCTGAGGTGTTCCAGGCGGTGTTAGTTGTGAAACAATTCCACAAATCCTTAGGTGCGTACCAAACTCGTGACTCAAATATTCTCCTCCACGATCTGATTGTAAGAACTTTATTTTCCTGTCATGTTGATTCTCTACCTCATTCTGAAATTCCTTGAACTTTTCAAAGGTCTCAGACTCGTGTTTCATTAAGTAGACATACCCATATATCTACTTAAGTCATCAGTGAAGGTGAGAACATAACGATAGCCACCGCGAGCCTCAACGCTCATTGGACCGCACACATGAGTATGTATGATTTACAACAAGTTGGTTGCTCGCTCCATTGTTCGGGAGAACGGAGTCTTGGTCATCTTGCCCAAGAGGCATGGTTTACACGTGTCAAATGATTCATAATCAAGAGACTCCAAAAGTCCATCTGCATGGAGTTTCTTCATGCATTTGACACCAATATGACCAAGGCGACAGTGCCATAAGTATGTGGCACTATCGTTATCAACCTTATATCTTTTGGTATTCACACTATGAATATGTGTAACATCATGTTCGAGATTCAATAAAAATAAACCATTGACCATTGGGCATGACCATAAAAAATATCTCTCATATAAATAGAGCAACCATTATTCTCGGATTTAAATGAGTAGCCATCTCGCATTAAACGAGATCCAGATACAATGTTCATGCTCAAAGCTGGCACTAAATAACAATTATTGAGGTTTAAAACTAATCCTGAAGGTAGATGTAGAGGTAGCGTGCCGACGGGAATCACATCGACCTTGGAACCATTCCTGACGCGCATCGTCACCTCGTCCTTCGCCAGTCTCCGCTTATTCCGCAGCTCCTGCTTAGTGTTACAAATGTGAGCAACTGCACCGATATCAAATACCCAGGAGCTACTATGAGCGATGGTAAGGTACACATCAATAACATGTATATCATATATACCTTTGACGTTGCCGGCCTTCTTATCGGCTAAGTACTTGGGGCAGTTCCGCTTCCAGTGACCTGTTCCCTTGCAATCAAAGCACTCAGCCTCAGGCTTGGGTCCATTATTTGGCTTCTTCCCGGCAACTGGCTTACCGGGCATGGCAACTCCCATGCCGTCCTTCTTGAATTTCTTTTTACCCTTGCCTTTCTTGAACTTAGTGGTCTTATTCACCATCAATATTTGATGTGCTTTTTTGATCTCCACCTCCACTGATTTCAGCATTGAATACAACTCGGGAATGGACTTCTCCATCCCTTGCATATTGTAGTTCATCACAAAGCTCTTGTAGCTAGGTGGGAGCGACTGGAGGATACTGTCAATGACCGAGTCATCTGGGAGATTAACTCCCAGCTGAGACAAGCGGTTGTGCAACCCAGACATTTTGAGTATATGCTTGCTGACAGAGCTGTTTTCCTCCATCTTACAACTATAGAACTTGTCGGAGACTTCATATCTCTCGACCCGAGCATGAGCTTGGAAAACCATTTTCAGCTCTTGGAACATCTCATATGCTCCGTGTTGCTCAAAACGCTTTTGGAGCCCCGATTCTAAGCTGTAAAGCATGCCGCACTGAACCAGGGAGTAATCATCACTACGCGACTGACGGGCGTTCATAACGTCTTGAGTTGCTGGGAAAATGGGTGCGTCACCTAGCGGGGCTTCAAGGGCATATGATTTCTTGGCAGCTATGAGGATGATCCTCAAGTTACGGACCCAATCCGTATAGTTGCTACCATCGTCTTTCAGCTTGGTTTTCTCTAGGAACGCGTTGAAGTTGAGGGCAACATTAGCATGGGCCATTTGATCTACAACACATATTGTAAAGATATTTAGACTATGTTCATGACAAATAAGTTCATCTAATCAAATTATTTAATGAACTCCCACTCAGATAGACATCCCTCTAGTCATCTAAGTGATACATGATCCGAATCGACTAGGCCATGTCCGATCATCACGTGAGATGGACTAGTCATCAACGGTGAACATCTCCATGTTGATCGTATCTTCTACACGACTCATGGTTGACCTTTCGGTCTCTCGTGTTCCGAGGCCATGTCTGTACATGCTAGGCTCGTCAAGTCAACCTAAGTGTATTGCGTGTGTATATATGGCTTACACCCGTTGTATGCAAACGTTAGAGCCTATCACACCCGATCATCACGTGGTGCTTCGGAACAACGAACCTTAGCAATGGTGAACAGTTAGGGGGAACACAATTCTTGAGATTTTACTGAGAGATCACCTTATTTAAGCTACCTTCGTTCTAAGCAAATAAGATGTAAAACATGATAAATGGCACATGCAATCAAATAGTGACATAATATGGCCAATATCATTTTGCTCCTTTGGTCTCCATCTTCGGGGTGCCATTGTCACGCCCAAGATGCGATTCTATCTCGATCACTAGTTAAAACTTGTGACTGAGGCACAACCACATTTCAGGCGCTTAGCAAGATGGATATCATTACATCGTACCATTACATACATAAATGGGGGATACAACAAGTCATACAATTCACATGAATATAACAACATCATATACAAAACATCCGACTACAGATGCAAACATGAAAAGCACAAATACATCCATCCTGCTATCCCAGGCTGCCGACCAGGAACCTAACCCAAGATCGACGAAGAAGAAGAAGAAAGAACTCCAACACAAATACATCGCTCTCACGTCAAGTCATCGGAAATCTGCACCTGCAACTATTGTTGTAGTATCTGTGAGCCACGGGAACTTAGCAATCCCATAACCATGGGTATCAAGACTAGCAAAGCTTTATTGGGTATGGAAAGGATAGTGGTGAGGTTGCAACAGCGGCTAAGCAAAAGTATGGGGCTAACTTACGAGTACAAGAATAAGATGAGCCTCTACGCAAACGGTCGCAACTAGTAATGATCGCTAAAGATCCTGAACTACCTACGAGTCAAACATAACCCCCACCGTGTTCTCTTCTCAAAGTGAAAAGAGACGGTCATGGTTACTCACACGGTTGCGTGTTTTATCTCGGATCCTCTGTCAAGTTTTCTATAACCAGACATTAACAAATTCCCATCTGCCACATAACTGCGGGCACGGCTTTAGAAATATCATAACCCTGCATGGGTGTCCCAACTTAGCCCATCACAAGCTCATGATCTGCGGAGTCGCAACTCCATGTTGGGAAGACCCAAGTATTCTCGGAATCCTGTGCTCAAGATATTTTGACAAAGGTAAAACTAATCCAGCAAGACCTCCCGACGTGCTGACACCCTGATAAGAGCCGCACGTATCTCGTCTCAGGCCATGATCGGATGTGCGATGCTACAGGTATATACCAGCCCTCGGGTTTCCCCAAGGTGTCCCTGCAGGACCCCAGTTGGGACCAACACTCATGAGGAGCACTGGCCTGGGTTGTTGATTAAGTCCTCAGGGTAGCTAGTCCCTATGCAAATTTTAGTTATTAGGCAATTGTAATACCAAAGTTGGGTCTTGCTGGAAAAGCTTTAAGAAGTGTGAATTATCAAGGGGGGCCATAAACCCCAACTGTGTTAGGAACGCAAAATCAAGAAACATAATGCCGGTTTTATCGGTTCTTAAGGCGGCATGAGTGGAACAAAACACCGAGCAAAAGGCCAAGCCTTCCACCCATTGCCAAGTATATATGTGTGTTAATATAATTAATAGATATTGTGATATTCCAACACCAAGATCCAACATGGAGCAATCTTCATCTTTGCCTACAACTAACAACGCTATAAGAGGGGCTGAGCAAGCGGGTAACATAGCCAAACAACGGTTTGCTAGGAAGGTGCCAAAGGTTAGAGGTTCATGGCAACAAGGAGAGGCTGACAACAAAAGATAGATAGCACGACATATAGCGATAGCATCGAGACAACTAGCATAGCATTGGTAGTAAAGGTATCCAAGGAGATGGTCATCTTGCTTGAGATCCCGCCAGGAAGAAGAACGAGTCCATGAACAAGACGAAGAAGAAGCCACGAAGATGAACCAAGTGTAGTCGAACGAATCCTCACAATCACAACGAAACAAGCACTAACGAGAAGAAGCAAGCAACACGGTAAACACACCACACAAGAACATGACATAATGCCCAACCAAGTATGATGCAAGACAAGTCTATATGATGCAAAACATGGCAAGGGATGATGCAAACAAGAACACAGAACAAGGCAAGTTTAAATGAGGCCAGGAACAACATATAACCATTCTGGTAAGTCCTCATATGCAATTTTCGAAATTGGTCCAGATCTGAACAAACCTTAAGTTAAAGTTGTTAAACAGCAAGTTAACATGCACCATGATGATCTACTTGAAATTCTAGTCAAGTTACATATAAAGTTCATTTAATTCGGAGCTACGGCCTAGAAGATATGAGCAAAACAAGACAAGCATGGCATTGATGCAAAACGCATCTAAACATCAAGCAAACACACTCCAAACAGGTATACAACATGTTACATGCATTTCCATGCAAAATCACACAAGTTTCATATAGGACACGCTCAAAAACGGAGCAACGGTCTAACACATACACATGAAACTAGATATAATAACAAGCTGTTCAAAACAGCAACATGGCACTTAGTTGACATCAAGACAACATGATACAATAACATTTCATGGCAACAAAGGGCATGGCAAGCATGTACATGTCCAGCACTACAAGCATGACCAAAGAGCTACTACAAAACACCACAAGAACATGCTCAAAACATCATGGCAATATTGCAAAAGATAACGGTTTCACAAACTTAGTGAAAATAAACTAAACATGGCAGCAACAACGACAAGTAGGCATGTTTGCAAGCGTGTGAAACTCATCTCAAAGAATATCATGGCATGTGAATATAACCAACAGCACGAAGACATGTTTATGAAGCTACTCATGGCAAGAACATGGTCATAGGATGCATAGATCACTAGCAATTCACATGGCAAAACTGAACTTGCTGATAACAGGCTGACACAAACATTTTATAGCAACTTGAGAGCATGAAAACGTCAAGCTACAGCAGGCTATATGTGCAAACAAGGGCATGGATGGATAGAGCATAACATGGATAACAAGACATGAGCATTGGACGGCCCGAAACATTCATGGATCTAAGTGGGGCATCAAGCAAACATGGCATCAGGTTATAACAATTTCAGACTTAGCAGTTTTCAACAAGTGTAAGAAATCAGCCAACAACGAGTAGGTCACTTTGCAAGCTTGTTGCAAACACCACAAGGCATAACATGGAAAACTAATTACACCACAGCAAAGATGACATGATTGTGCTTCTAAAACATACTGACATGTTGCTCAAACAAAAATCACACATAAAGATACAAAAATGACAAAACAACATCGCATAACAAGTTTCGTCACTTAACAGCCACATGCACTTTTGCATCAGATATAAACCTGGCAATATGATCTCAAACAAGCATGCAACAGGAACCATCATGTAGAGCACTTCACAATGAACATTTTGACATATCATACACTTCATTTGGACCAACATGCACAAAGTTACCACCTCTCAAACATGCTAACATAATGTTGACAGACAACAAGATCTTAACAACAACATCACATAGCAGTTTTGCATGAAGATTAAGACAATAAGATGAACAGTAGCATGCATGCAAATTCAACTAACATGTAGAGCATATCACAACGAACATTTTGATATATCATATGCTCCAATCGGATGAACATGCACAAAGATGTGGCCATCACAACATGCATACAAATTAACAGTTTTAAAAGACTTAGTAGTTTTTTTGAAGAAAAACTGACAGACGCAAAGTAGTATACAACGCTCACGGTGGGATTTAACAGGCATGCTCACCACGGGCTTCGTCCCAGTTTGTGAAGAGGCGGGCCGGGCGAAGGGGAGCTAGGCCGGCCTCGGTTGGGCCTCGCGGGGCCGGCTGGGCCGGTCCGAGGAGGCAGACTGGGCAGGGACCACGAGTGTCGGCGGTCAATGGGGCGGCAGATCGGGGCTCCTCCCGATCCGGTCCGGGCGGCGAACGGCGGCGCTTACCGGCGGAGGCGGGGTCGGCTGGTCCGGGCTGGGGTGGCGAGGACGCCGGCGAGATCTAACAGGGAGGCGAGGGCAGCGGCCGGCGGAAGTAGTGCGGCGGCAGAGCGGCGCGGAAGCCGCGGCGACGAGGAGGCGAAGCCGGCGGCGGAGGTGGGGCTCGCGGCGGCGGGGGCGACGATGGCCGGAGCGGAGTCGACCGAGCGTTGCGGAGGAGCCAACCGGAGGCGCGGTGATCCCGGGCTGCTGCGGCTCGGGCCTACGCCCGCGGGTGGCAGCGCGCGGAGAACCGGGCCTAGAGGGCCGGCGGTGGGCTCACGAGCCCGCGCGATGGTGGGATGGCGGCGGGGACAGGTGGCGAGTCGTGGTTGGACGCGGGCGGCGGCGCGAAGACGTGGCACACTCTGATTGGTTGTGGGGACGTGGCGGCTGGACATGTCTGGCGTGGGACGGACGTGTCCGGCTGCGCGAGGTGGAAGACGACTAGGGTTTGCCCGTCATTTGAGGAGGGAGAGGCAAATATATAGGTAGAGGGAGCTAGGAGAGTCCAAATGAGGTGCGGTTTACGCCCACACGATCACGATCCAACGACCAAGAGCATGGAGGTGGTTGGGATGGGCTAGTGGGCTGTTGTGGAGGGGTGCTGGGCCAAAATAGAAAAGGGGCTTCCAGCGCTTAACGCGGTTAACCGTTGGGCTATCAAATGGACTCCGAATGCGATGAAATTTGGCAGGCGGTCTACCTATGCTATAATAAGACCACACGCCAAGTTTCACCCCATTCCGAGAACGTTTTCCGGCCACTCATAATATAAATATCTGGAGGTGCCGCGGGCGCATGCAAGTGTGTCTGGACTCAGAACGGACAACGGAAAGGACGGACGGACTCGCACGGATGCAAGTTTTGAAAACATGCGGATGCAATGCACATGATGACATGGCAAAATGCAACACGCAAGCAGATGGCATGGCAACGACGACAAATAACTGGCTGACACCTGGCGCATCGATCTCGGGGCGTCACAACACTGCCCTACTAACAAGAGATCTTGTCCCGAGATCTTAGGAACGAGACGGAAGGGAAAAAGGAAGAAGGTGAAACCAAAGAACCTTCAGAGGATGAGCCACTTGAAAGGACGAATACAACGGAGATGAACGAGATTGAGAAGCTTCGTTACAAAAGAGTAACACGGAACAAACAAGAAACTTGATGATAGAAAGACAAGAATCAAGAGCTGAAGGAAGAAAATGAATTCGAGAGCCACTCCAGTTAATAAGAGATAGACAAGGAATTTGAAAGAATGAATTTGGGCAGCACTCCGGCTGAAAATGGAAGGAATAGAACTTGAACTTGACAAGATGAAATGATACTCGACGAGAACAACAACACAACGCCTCCGGAAGAATTGAAATAATGGAATTAAAAGAACGGAGAAGAAGATGACAACTTTGAGCACGAGTGACATGAACGAGAATTTATAAGAGAAAGACTTGAACGGAGTTGTTGAGATGATCAGCAACAAAAGAATAAGCTTGTTCTGGGCTTATTTAAACATCTCAAGACTTGAGGTGAATTATGCCGCAACCAATATATTGAATAGCTGAGATGAGGGAAGAAATGTAAAACTCCACTTCAAAAGAATACGGATAATTATTTGCATCTCGAGACGCAAAAGAATAATGCTTGAGCTTCTCCACAAAAATTGCTCAATATATTTGAAGAATGGATTAAATCATGAAGAGACACCATGAAGACTCCGGTAAGAAAAGGATGATGATGACAGATGAAAAGAATAAGATTAAAGCTTTGCGATGATTTAGACGGGGGTTCCGACGCGATGATCGATAAAATTTGTACTCCAAAAAAGAAAAGGTGAAAGGACTTGGGATTAGAATTTATTCATCACGAATAGACTCCAAGGAAGGAATCACTCAACTTGATGAGAGAATGATAAGATTTATGTTATGCTCATCCTCCATCAATTAAATTGATGAGAATCAATGGATTTGCATACTACTTATTCGCGTTGAAAAGATTAAGATGAATATATCGCAAAACTAGACAAAGTCTTCATGATCCACCGGTAGGATTGGGAAGAACGAATGAATTGATGTGATAACAAAGGAAAAGAATTCCTGAGCGAACCACCGTAAGAATTTAAAATTGAGTGAATACAAGAGAATGAATCGCCGAGAAGAATAAAGCACTTGGGAATTTAGATAAAAGAGAACCAAGAGATCACGAACTGATTAAATAATACTTGAAGAAAGCACCGGACAAATGTGAGATGAACGAAGAGGCATCAATGAAGAATATTTTGGAGGACGAAGTTGAAAACTGAGAACGAAGAAATCTTCTGAATGATGGCCTTCGGAGGATCACAATGGAAGAATTCACAAAATACTCTGGATGAATGAAAAGAAGAAAGGTTGAACCAACGATGAAAATAATTCAAAAAGGGTCTTGGAGAAGGCACATGACGGATGGAATCCATACTTACATCACACTTGAAAAGAATTTCGGAACACTCCAAGAAATTAGAAGAGTCAGGTAAGATCCTGGGAAAAGACATGTGGGTTATGAGCACACCGAACAGAAAACACCGTTGAAAAGGATTAAAAAGGAGATGATGCACCGGAACAATTGAAAGGCTCGAATGAGGTGACAACCTCGAATTAATTGAAGGCAAACATGAATCTTGTGAGATATCTTCGGTACTCCAGAATGTTTAAATGGCGAGAGGCGAACGAGCAAGAGGAATCATTTGAGCCAAGGGAAAAGAATATGAACAAACGAGCAAGAGGAAACATCTGAGCCAATGGAAAAGAATATGAACAACACTGAATACTTAAATTGGATCCACCGGAGTAGAAAATTAGATGAAGAATGATGAATTAGACGAGAAACCATCGGTTGAAATAGCTGAGGAAGGAATTCAAAACTTCCCACGAGTAGGATGGATACTTGCTTAAAGACTCCGGTCCGAGAAGAAAAACAGGGTGGGCGGATGGGCAAAAGAAAGACCACATCGGACGGGGTAAACAACATCAGTTGAGAGGAACCAAGGAATGAACTAGCAAAAGATGAAGAGGGTCGAATCAACTTAACGAGAATTGCGCTGGATGAAAAGAACTGACATCGCAACGAATGAAAACTAATTGCGTGATCCTAAAAAAAATTGAAGGGGAAGAAGAAGTAATTCAAAACACCTATGTCAAGATTCCTCACCAGAGCGATGAAGGGACTGTGGAGTAAAAAAAATTCCTACTCTCCTATATAACTAGACTCCAAAATAGTTTTCTTCTAGACTCGACAACGACCAAGCTATGATCAATCAAGGGGGCTCCTATGGTCAGTCGAGGATCTGATACCAACTTGTCATGCCCAAAATGCGATTGTATCTCGATCACTAGTTAAAACTTATGATTGAGGCACAACCGCATTTTAGGAGCTTAGCAAGATGGATATCATTACATCGTACCATTACATACATACATGGGGGGATACAACAAGTCATACAATTCACATGAATACAACAACATCATATACAAAACATCCGACTACGGATGCAAACATGAAAAGCACAAAGACATCCATCCTACTATCCCAGGCTGCCGACCAGGAACCTAACCCAAGATCGACGAAGAAGAAGAAGAAAGAACTCCAACACAAGTACATCGCTCTCACGTCAAGTCATCGGAAACCTGCACCTGCAACTGTTGTTGTAGTATATGTGAGCCACAAGGACTCAGCAATCCCATATCCATGGGTATCAAGACTAGCAAAGCTTTATTGGGTATGGAAAGGATAGTGGTGAGCTTGCAGCAGCGGCTAAGCAAAAGTATGGGGGCTAACTTACGAGTACAAGAATAAGATGAGCCTATACGCAAACGGTCGCAACTAGTAATGATCGTTAAAGATCTTGAACTACCTACGAGTCAAACATAACCCCACCGTGTTCTCTTCTCAAAGTGAAAAGAGACGGTCACGGTTACTCACATGGTTGTGTGTTTTATCTCGGATCCTCTATCAAGTTTTCTACAACCGGACATTTACAAATTCCCATCTGCCACATAACCGCGGGCACGGCTTTGGAAAGATCATAACCCTACAGGGGTGTCCCAACTTAGCCCATCACAAGCTCACGATCTACAGAGTCACAACTCCATGTTGGGAAGACCCGAGTATTCTCGGAATCCCGTGCTCAAGATATTTCGACAAAGGTAAAACTAATTCAGTAAGACCTCCCGACGTGCCGACACCATGATAAGAGTCGCGCGTATCTCGTCTCAGGCCACGATCGGATGGGCGATGCTATAGGTATATACCAGCCCTCGGGTTTCCCCAAGGTGGCCCTGCAGGAACCCCAGTTTGGACCAACACTCATGAGGAGCACTCGCCCGGGTTGTTGATTAAGTCCTCGGGGTAGCTTGTCCCTATGCAAATTTTAGTTATTAGGCAAATGTAATACCAAAGTTGGGTCTTGCTGGAAAAGCTTTAAGAAGTGTGAATTATCAAGGGGGCCCCATAAACCCCAACCGTGTTAGGAACGCAAAATTAAGAAACATAACGCCGGTTTATCGGTTCTTAAGGTGGCATGAGTGGAACAAAACACCGAGCAAAAGGCCAAGCCTTCCACCCATTGCCAAGTATATATGTGTGTTAATATAATTAATAGATATTGTGATATTCCAACACCAAGATCCGACATGGAGCAATCTTCATCTTCGCCTACAACTAACAATGCTATAGGAGGGGCTGAGCAAGCGGGTAACATAGCCAAACAACGGTTTGCTAGGAAGGTGCCAAAGGTTAGAGGTTCATGGCAACAAGGAGAGGCTGACAACAAAAGATAGGTAGCGCGACATATAGCGATAGCATCGAGACAACTAGCATATCATTGGTAGTAAAGGTATCCAAGGAGACGGTCATCTTGCCTGAGATCCCGCCAGGAAGAAGAACGAGTCCATGAAGAAGACGAAGAATAAGCCACGAAGACGAACCAAGTGAAGTCGAACGAATCCTCAATATCGCACCGAAACAAGCACTAACGAGAAGAAGCAAGCAACACGGTAAACACACCACACAAGAACATGACATAATGCCCAACCAAGTATGATGCAAGACAAGTCTATATGATGCAAAACATGGCAATGGATAATGCAAACAAGAACACACAACAAGGCAAGTTTAAATGAGGCGGGAAACAACATATAACCATTCCGGTAAGTCCTCATATGCAATTTTTGAAATCGGTCCAGATCTGAACAAACCTTAAGTTAAAGTTGTTACACAGCAATTTAACATGCACCATGATGATCTACTCGAAATTCTAGTCAAGTTACATATAAAGTTTATCTAATTCGGAGCTACGACCTAGAAGATATGAGCAAAACAAGACAAGCATGGCATTGATGCAAAACGCATCCAAACATCAAGCAAATACACTCCAAACAGGTATACAACATGTTATCATGCATTTCCATGCAAAATCACACAAGTTTCATATAGGACACGCTCAAAAACGGAGCAACGGTCTAACACATACACATGAAATAAGATATAACAACAAGTTGTTCAAAACAGTAACATGGCACTTAGTTGACATCAAGACAACAAGATACAATAACATTTCATGGCAACAAAGGGCATGGCAAGCATGTACATGTACAACACTACAAGCATGAACAAAGAGCTACTACAAAACACCACTAGAACATGCTCAAAACATCATGGCAATATTGCAAAAGATAACGGTTTCACAAACTTAGTGAAAATAAACTAAACATGGCAGCAACAACGACAAGTAGGCATGTTTGCAAGCGTGTGAAACTCATCTCAAAGCATATCATGGCATGTGAATATAACCAACAACACGAAGACATGTTTATGAAGCTACTCATGGCAAGAACATGGTCATAGGATGCATAGATCACTAGCAATTCACATGGCAAAACTGAACTTGCTGATAACAGGCTGACACAAACATTTTATAGCAACTTGAGAGCATGAAAACGTCAAGCTACAGCAGGCTATATGTGCAAACAAGGGCATGGATGGATAGAGCATAACATGGACAACAAGACATGAGCATTGGACGGCCCGAAACATTCATGGATCTGAGTGGGGCATCAAGCAAACATGGCATCAAGTTATAACAATTTCAGACTTAGCAGTTTTCAACAAGTGTAAGAAATCAGCCAACAACGAGTAGGTCACTTTGCAAGCTTGTTGCAAACACCACAAGGCATAACATGGAAAACTAATTACACCACAACAAAGATGACATGATTGTGCTTCTAAAACATATTGACATGTTGCTCAAACAACAATCACACATCAAGATACAAAAATGACAAAACAACATCTCATAACAAGTTTCGGCACTTAACAGCCACATGCACTTTTGCAACTGAGATAAACCTGGCAATATGATCTCAAACAAGCATGCAACAGCAACCATCATGTAGAGCACTTCACAATGAACATTTTAACATATCATACACTCCATTTGGACCAACATGCACAAAGTTACCACCTCTCAAACATGCTAACATAATGTTGACAGACAACAAGAGCTTAACAACAACATCACATAGCAGTTTTGCAATGAAGATTAAGACAACATGGTGAATAGTAGCATGCATGCAAATGCAACTAACATGTAGAGCATATCACAACGAACATTTTGCTATATCATATGCTCCAATCGGATGAACATGCACAAAGATGTGGCCATCACAACATGCATACATATTAACAGTTTTCAAAGACTTGGCAGTTTTTTTGAAGAAAAACTGACGGGCGCAAAGTAGTATACAACGCTCATGGCGGGATTTAACAGGCATGCTCACCACGGGCTTCGGCACAGTTTGTGAAGAGGCGGGCCGGGTGAAGGGGAGCTGGGCCGGCCTCGGCTGGGCCTCGCGGGGTCGGCTGGGCCGGTCCGAGGGGACAGACTGTGCCGGGCCCACGAGTGTCGGCGGTCAACGGGGCGGCGGATCGGGGCTCCTCCCGATCCGGTCCGGGCGGCGAACGGCGGCGCTCTCCGGCGGAGGCGAGGTCGGCCGGTCCGGGAAGGGGAGGCGAGGTCGCCGGCGAGATCTGGCAGGGAGGCGAGGGCGGCGGCCGGCGAAAGTAGTGCGGCGGCGGAGCAGCGTGGAACCCGCGGCGGCAAGAAGGCGAAGCCGGCGGCGGAGGTGGGGCTCGCGGCGGAAGGGGCGACGATGGCCGGAGCGGAGTCGGCCTGGTGGCACGGAGGAGCCAGATTGAGGTGTGGCGAGCCCGGGCGGCTGCGGCTCGGGGCTACGCCCGCGAGTGGCGGCGCGTGGAGGAACGGGCCCGGAGGGCCGACGGTGGGCTCACGGGCCCACGCGGTGGTGGGATGGCAGCGGGGACAGGTGGCGAGTCATGGTTGGTCGCGGGCGGCGGCGCGAAGACGTGCCACGCTCTAATTGGCTATGGGGATGTGGCGGCTGGACATGTCCGATGCGGGACGGACGTGTCCGGCTGCGTGAGGTGGAAAACGACTAGGGTTTGCCCATGATTTGAGGAGTGAGAGGCAAATATATAGGTAGAGGGAGCTAGGAGAGTCCAAATGAGGTGCGGTTTTCGCCCACACGATCATGATCCGACGACCGAGAGCTTGGAGGTGGTTGGGATGGGCTAGTGGGCTATTGTGGAGGGGTGCTGGGCCAAAAGAGGAAATGGGCTTCCGGCGGTTAACCGTTGGGCTATCAAACGGACTCCGAATGCGATGAAATTTGGCAGCCGGTCTACCTATGCTATAATAAGACCACACGCCAAGTTTCACCCCATTCCGAGAATGTTTTCCGGCCACTCATAAAATAAATATTCGGAGGTGCCGCGGGCGCGTGCAAGTGTGTCTGGACTCAGAACAGACAACGGAAAGGACGGGCGGACTCGGACGGATACAAGTTTTGAAAACATGCTGATGCAATGGACATGCTGACATGGAAAAATGCAACACACAAGCAGATGACATGGCAACGACGATGAATAACTGGCTGACACCTGGTGCATCGGTCTTCGGGCGTCACAGCCATGATCATCATCGTCACCGGCATGACACCATGATCTCCATCATCATGATCTCTATCACCGTGTCTTCATGAAGTTGCCTCGCAAACTATTACTTCTACTACTATGGCTAACGGTTAGCAATAAAGTAAAGTAATTACATGTCGTTTTTATTGACACGGATGTCATGCAATAAATTAAGACAACTCCTATGGCTCCTGCCGGTTGTCATACTCATCGACATGCAAGTCGTGATTCCTATTACAAGAACATGATAAATATCATACATTGCGTATACCATTCATCACATCCTTTTGGCCATATCACATCACATAGCATACCCTGCAAAAACATGTTAGACGTCCTCTAATTATTGTTGCATATTTTACGTGGCTGCTATGGGTTTCTAGCAAGAACGTTTCTTACCTATGCAAAAACCACAACAGTGATTTGTCAATTGCTATTTACCCTTCATAAGGACCAATTTCATCAAATCCGACCCGAATAAAGTGGGAGAGACAAACACCCGCTAGCCACCTTATTCAACTAGTGCATGTCAGTCGATGGTACCCGTCTCACGTAAGTGTACGTGTAAGGTCGGTCCGGGCCGCTTCATTCCATGATGCCATCGAATCAAGATAAGACTAGTAATGGTAAGCAAATTGACCAAGTCATCGCCCACAAGTACTTGTGTTCTACTCGTGCATAGAAACTACACATAGACCTAGCTCTGATACCACTGTTAGGGATCGTTGCAGAAATAAAAAAATTCTACGCATCATCAAGATAAATCTATGGAGAAACCAGCAGCGAGAAGGGGGAGTGCATCTTCATACCCTTGAAGATCGCAAAGCGGAAGCGTTGCTACAACGCGGTTGGTGTTGGGGATATAAGTATTTGATATGCCCCGCCCAGGAGGGGCCGGGTTACCCAATGGCGGTTCATGGGCCAAGCCCAGAAGCATGTTGAAGATGGCGATTTATGTGAGAGTAATTCATAAAGGGCCCCAAGGCCCAGAGCGGCTTAAGGCATGTAAGTATAAACCGCCATATATGTTAACTTGTATTGTAAGGCATGTAACAAGAGTCACCAGGCCGGACACGATTGTATGAGCCAGCCGAGACTCCGTAGGCCGCAGGGCGCCAACCCGTGTATATAAGGGGATGACCCGGCAGCGGCTTAGGGCAAGAAACAACAGATTGAGAGCTAGGCAAGCGTATTCGCTCCCTAGCAATCGACACCCCAGCAATTCCACCTCAAACTGGATTAGGTTTTACCCTCACCGCAAGGGGCCAAACCAGTATAAACTTCTCGTGTCTCTTGTCCCATTTTAACCCCTTTAAGCTAACCACGTCGCTATGGATCCGCAATTAAGTCCTTTCCTTAGGACATCTGCCGTGACAACTCCACGACAATTGGCGCCCACCGTGGGTCCTGCGGCCTGTGGTTTCGAGTTCTTGAAGGGCAACTTCGAAGGGCTCAAGGGATACGCTATGGGCCGGATGACCAAGAGACATCGCAGCAAGCTCTACACCGACGACGCAGGCTGGGGTCCCGAGGCCGGCTCAATTGAGTACGGGTACCGGGTTCCCTTCGGTAGAATTCACGTCTTCATCGGCAAGATCGGTGAACCGGGCCCTGAGACGGACACCTGCACCGACATCTTCGAGATGGCTCGGCGTGCGCAACCTGCCCGGGTTCAGCCCGCCGTGAAGCGTGCCTTTGTTGGATACATCAGGGGCACTGGAAGTTCTGGATCTCGCAATGAGACAGTCGTTCTCTCCGATAGTGAGTTATCCACATGTGAGAGTAATTCAATGTATAAAGTGCATAGAGGACGGCTTGGGGGTTGGTCCGATGCTAGCCATATTCTAGACCCTTGTGAGCCGCCGAGCAGGGCGGCGATCTTCATGACTAGCACCCAGCCAGCTCTCGGCTCGACGGTCGCCGGGGCTATAACGCCCGGGGCAACGGCAACCGCGGCAGGCGTGGGCGGATCTACGCGCCCGCCGGCTCAAGTCTTGACAGATATGTTGGAGGCTGTGGCGACTCTGATGGGAACGGAGGTAACCCCAGAGAACCAGGACCAACACAAGGCGGATATGGATAAGCTGCGACAGGAGATAGCACAAGCCAAAGTAGACCTGGCGGCGGAGAACGCCAGGATGACTGCAGAACGAGTTGTCTTGGACGCCCAGGCTCAGCGGATTCAAGCGGATTCTTACTGACTCTCAGTAGATCAGAACGCTGCTAATGAGGTCATGAGGAGGAAGCAAAGGAGTCGTCTGCCATTCGTTTATGAGCCGAGGAATCTTTTCAACATAGCTGGAGCAGGGGGCAGTAACCCGCCGGGGGCAATCTGGACGGCTGAAGTGCCTAGGGTCGGAGGGTCGGTTCAACCGCGTATGATAGGCTCTCTGTATGCAAATCAAAACCGCCCAACACCTCATTACCCGGCGACGCTGGCGGGTCACTATTCGAACCCTTTGGATAACATGATAACAGGAGTGACGAGATTGGTGGCTTTGTCAGTTGAGGGCGAAACTCCAGTGGCAGTGGAGACCCGGAGGGCCCAGGAACTACTTCAGACGGCACTGCAGCAGCAACATGCTTATTCTTATAGTCGAGACCGGATTCACTAAACCCCCCGTCCAAGTGCCAGCTATAGCAGGCATGTTGACTTGCCAGAGGTTTCAAGCACAAAGCGGCACCGTAACCCGCCTCGTGGGCATAACCCGGCGTGGCATGACGCCAATGCACAAGACTTAGTGGATCAGGGCAGGATGCACCGAGAGGCCGAGCTGGCGGCTCAGGCAGCTGATCATCAGCCAGCGCCATATTACCCGGCAACTTCAGTAGAGACAGGCATGACTTCTAGAGCTTGGGGCGTACCGTGCTTAACAGCGGCTATACGGAACGAGCGGTTGCCCAAGGATTTCAAGGTCCCTCGTAAGGTGCCTAATTACACAGCAGATCAGCCCCCTAAGGCTTGGATAGAGAGTTATGAGATGGCTATGGAGATGCTGGATGTTAGCGAAGCCGCATGTGCTAAGTATTTCACCATGATGCTGGAAGGCACATCTCGTAACTGGTTGAAATGATTACCCGTCAATTCCATTGGGTCGTGGGCAGAGCTGAAGGCTAACTTTATCAAGCATTTCAAGGATACATGCAAGCAGCCAATGTCAATTGTGGACCTAGATTCTTGTGTTCAGAACAAGGGTGAACCAACGACCAGTTGGGTGCGCCGGGTCTCACCAATTATGCATTCTTCAGATAAGATCAATGCTGAGTCCGCGATATTAACGTTGGAGAAAAACTGTCGGTTCCTTCCACTCAAGCTAAAGTTGGGGCGGCTTAAGCGTCATTGTGATGATATGGGGGAGCTCACGGCGGCTCTCATCAAATATGCCGACTCTGATAGTACCAAGGACCCCGAGTCTGAGGCTGAAAGACCGGGAAAGGGAAAGAAGAGTAATGACCCGGGAGGACATCAGTTTAACTTGGCTAATAAAAATAGTAGCAATAAACACAAGGCTGATACTTTTGTAGCTAATACTGGGACACGGAATTTTAACCAGCGTTGCAAGGGGAAGCCGCCTCCAAGATATAACATTGATGAGGTGATGAATCAGCCATGTCCAAAGCATGGAACGGATGAAAAGCCGGCCACCCATATGTGGAAAGATTGCAGTATCATGAGGTCTTATAGGGAGTCTATCCAGAACAACTATGGACCAAACGGCGGCTCAGGGTCCGGTTTTCATGGTCCGGGTCATGGAGGCGGTGGTTCAAACTTCGGGTTTCAAGGCCAAGGAAATCAAGGCAGCAACAACCAACAGAACAATCAAGGGAGTCAGCAGCAGTCCGGTTATCAGAGTAACCCAAAGCAGTTGAGCAGTGGGCAGTACTAGAAGCTCCATAAAAGGGCAGTGAATGCAGTTGAGCTGGCAGTTCCCCATTTCTTCCGATGGTCTGAGCAGCGCATTGTATGGAGCCGCGAAGATCACTCGCCCCGAGTTGATAATCCGGGTCAGCTGGCTTTGGTGGTAGCACCTCGGGTCGGAGGATACAAGTTCACCAAGGTATTCATGGATGGAGGAAGCAGCATCAATATCGTTTACTACAACACTTTCCGTCGTATGGGATTAACTGACAAGAAACTTAGACCGTCCAACACTGTCTTTCATGGAGTTGTGCCTGGTAAGTCGGTGTACCCATTGGGCAAAATTGATTTGCAGGTAACTTTCGGGGATGAATATGATGCTAGGACGGAGACTTTAACGTTTGAGGTTGTTAGGATCCATAGCCCGTACCATGCTCTGTTTGGGAGGCCGACTTACGCTAAATTTACGGCGAGGCCGTGTTATGTTTATTTGCAACTTAAGATGTCGGGTCACAAGGGGACCATTACAGTGCATGGGTGTCACACGATAGCATTGGAATGTGAAGAAGGCGATGCGGCTTACGCAGAGTCAGTTTGTGCCACAAAGAAGCTTAAATTTTACAAAGATAATGTTGGCCCGGCAGATATGACGTCTTTGAAGAAGCCAACCACAGAGCATGACCCGTTGCTGAAGTTTAAATCAGCAGACGACACCAAGCTAGTTGACTTTGTTCCTGGCGACTCATCAAAGCAGTTCAGCATCAGCGCTAATCTGGATCCGAAATAGGAAAGCATGCTCATCGAGTTCATCCGTGAGAACCGGGACATCTTTGCATTGAAGCCTTCAGACATGCCGGGTGTACCGAGAGAACTCACTGAGCACACTCTCAATATTGATCTGAAGTATAAGCCGGTCAGACACTTTCTTCGTTGTTTTAATGAGGAGAGAAGGAAGGCCATTAGTTAAGAGGTGGCCCGGCTCTTAGTGGTCGGGTTCATCATTGAAGTTTTTCATCTCGAGTGGTTGGCTAACCCGGTTTTGGTGCTTAAAAAGAATGGCACTTGGCGAATGTGTGTAGATTACACGGATTCAAACAAGGCTTGCCCACCTGACCTGTTCGCCCTCCCTCGTATTGATCAGATCATTGATGCTACGGTGGGTTGTGAGCGTTTGAGCTTTTTGGATGCATATTCAGGGTATCATCGGATCAAAATGGCAGTTAAGGACCAGGAGAAGGCGTCTTTTATCACTCCGTTTGGAGCCTTCTGTTATGTGTCAATGCCTTTCGGGCTCAAGAGTGCCCAGGCGACTTGCCAGAGTTGTGTACAGAATTGCCTGCATGGCCAGATTGGACGTAACGTTCATGCTTATGTGGATGATATTGTAGTTAAATCCAGAAAGAAGGAGACCCTGATTGACGATTTGAAGGAAACGTATGACAATCTCCGGGTGTACAAGATGATGCTTAACCCGGCCAAATGTGTTTTTGGTGTTCCAGCAGGCAAGCTTTGGGTTTTTTTTGGTCTTTGAGAGAGGCATCGAGGCTAACCCGGAAAAAATCAAGGCTATCACCTCCTTGGCAAGACCAAAGTGTGTCAATGATGTCCAGCGCTTGGCAGGACGGATAGCAGCGTTGAGCCGGTTCATAAGGCGCTTAGGTGAAAAAACTATCCCTCTATATCAGATGATGAAAAAGACAGATGACTTTGTCTGGAGTGAAGCTGCCGACGAGGCGTTCGAGGCACTCAAGAAGCAATTGATTGAGCGGCTGGTTCTTGCGGCCCCCATTGACAAGGAGCCTTTGTTATTATACGTTGTTGCAAATAGCAGGGCTGTCAGTGTGGCCATTGTGGTGGAAAGGAAAGAGGCTGGCAAAGAGTATACGGTTCAAAGGCCGGTTTATTATATCAGCGAGGTGCTCATTGAGTCCAAATAGAGGTATCCACATTGGAAGAAGCTGGTATATGGAGTTTTCATGGCAAGCCGGAAGCTCAAGCAGTATTTCTTGGGTCATCCTATTACGGTGGTGAGTTCTACTCCTTTAGGGGATATCATTCAAAACAGAGAAGCCACGGGACGAGTGGCCAAGTGGGCCATTGAGCTTGGGCCTCATGGTTTAAAATATGTGCCTCGGACAGCCATCAAATCGCAAGCGCTCGTGGATTTTATCAATGACTGGACAGAACTATAGACGCCTGAGGAAAAGCCGGATAGCACATATTGGACTATTCACTTTGATGGATCCAGATAGTTAGAAAGCTCGGGGGCTGGAGTTGTCTTAACTTCCCCGTGAGGTGACAAATTTTCTTATGTTCTCCGGTTAATGTTCCCATGTACTAATAATGCAGCTGAGTATGAGGCCTTACTCCATGGTCTTCAGATGGCCAAGGAGATGAACTTATGTCGGGTAAGATGCTTTGGCGACTCAGATCTGGTAGCTCAGCAGGTTTCTGGAACCTGGGATTCCAAGGACCCACTCATGGCGGCTTATCGTCGAGAGGTTGATGCTATTGCGGGTCACTTCAAGGGTTACCAAGTTGAGCACATTGATCGAAGGAAGAATGAGGTGGCTGATGCCTTAAGCTGGTTAGGATCTCAGCATAAGCCGGTGCCGCCCAACACCTTTTTGGATGTTTTTCTTAACCCGTCTGTCAAGTTGCCTACAGAGGAGGACCTTGCTATACCTGACCCGGAGGCACAGCTGGTGGCGGCTCTTCACATTATACCTGATTGGACGGTTCCATATTTGGCTTACATGACCCGGGGTGAGCTACCGGAGGATAAAATCTTGGCTAGACAGATAACCCGGCGGTCTAAATCAATGACGATTGTCAACAGAGAGTTGCACCATCGCTGTGTTACAAGGGCGTTTCAATGTTGCATTTCGCCTGAGGAAGGCTGTGAGATCCTGCGGGAGATCTATCAAGGAGATTGTGGTCATCACGCCGGCTCTAAATCTCTTGTGGCCAAAGCTTTTTGTCACGGGTTCTATTGGTTGACGGCTCATGCTGATGCTGAAGACTTGGTCAGCCGATGTGACGGTTGTCAAAAAAATTCACGACGCGCTCATGTTCTGGCTCAAGAGTTGAGGATGATCCCAATAACTTGGCCGTTTGTGACTTGGGGGCTTGATATGGTTGGGCCTTTCAAGAGGTCCAAGGATAAGAAAACCCACCTTTTGGTGGCAGTGGACAAGTTTCCCAAGTGGATCGAGGTAGAGCCAGTCACTAAGTGTGATGCTGAAACATCGGTTCAATTCATCAAGAAGGTGATTTTTTCCGTTTTGGTTTTCCACACAGTATCATAACAGATAATGGCACTAATCTATCTAAGGGTGCTATGAGGGAATTTTGTCAACGAGAGCATATTCTACTTGATATTTACCCTGTGGCTCACCCCCAGTCTAATGGTCAAGCGGAATGAGCTAATCAAGAGATTCTGCGAGGGATCAAGCCCCGACTTATGGTTCCTTTGAAGAGAACGCCGGGTTGTTGGGTGGAAGAGTTACCTTCTGTGTTATGGAGCATCAATACAACACCCAACAGATCTACAGGTTACACACCCTTCTTCATGGTCTATGGAGCTGAGGTGGTTCTTCCCAGTGATATCCGTCATGACTCACCTCGAGTGACGGCTTATGTTGAAACTGATAATGAGAAGCCACGGCAGAATGCTTTGGATTTGTTGGATGAAGAGCGTGATCTTGCGGCGGCTCGTTCAGCGATCTATCAACAGGATTTACGACGATATCACAGCCGGCGGGTCAAGGCCAGAACCTTTCAAGAAGGCGACTTAGTTCTCCGGCTCATCCAAGATCAAACAGATATGCATAAGCTTTCATCGCCTTGGGAGGGACCTTTTGTCGTCAGCAAGAATCTGCACAACGGGTCATACTATCTGATTGACGTTCGAGAGCACAAGGATTCACGCACATCAGAGGAGGAGACTAATCAGCCGTGGAATATTGCTCATCTCCAGCCTTACTATACTTAAACCTATAGCTCTCATGATGTATATAGTCTGATGATGTAAATATTAGAACAATATAATAAATCCGGCATCCCTGATAATTCGGGGCCTCTGCCGTTTTCACTTCCTCAAAGCTGAGTCATTGTCATCCTCCTACATGTTTACTCAAGAGGCTTGATGCCCAAATTGCAGGGACCAAAGAGAGTTGGATGCATAGCACAGCTCAAGCATAGGCCTTGGATGAGGAAAATTTGTAAGTGTGTCACTTGGGGGCTTCCTGTTCAAACATAGGCGTATTCGACCAAAGAGGACACAGCATTACTACCCATTTGACCGGGTTATGTTCAAACATAGGCGTATTCGACCAAAGAGGACATAACATGTGGGTCATCCTACCTGTACCCAGCTGCTTCAACTCCATCAGGTCATCCTGATTGACCCGGCAAAATCTCAGCAATCAGTCTTATATGGCATATTCGACCAAGACCTGAGCTTGCTAAGGTCAAACGCCGGCTGTCATGCGAGAGCACAGCTTACAGATAGTCAGGATATATCCAGGCTCAAAATGCCGCCTTCCTTGAAACTTGGATAATTCAACCTATGATGCAAGATGCAACTCTGACCCTGCGTACTCTAGACAAGTCTATCTTTAAAACAAGGACTTGTACTTGTCTAGGTTCAAATGTCGATTGGGTACTGTGAGAGCCGGCTCATAGCACGCACGTACCTTCTAGTGGCCACCAAGGCTAGTTTTATTGAAGAAGAACCTTTTGGCTTGGTGGCCTGCAAAAGCCTCGGATGTTTGTTAATCTCTTTTCTCTGGCTCTTTTACTTTTTGTGAGTTTTTCGTTTTGATTTGCGGTCTTTGCAAGTTCGGCCAAGCCCCCTCTTCTTATGGCTCATATTTGAAGCCTCTCTAGGTCTCTGCAACCCAACCAAATGAACGGCTCTAAACCGCCAGAAAATAACAATCTTATTTCTGGAGAAATACCTCTATAGGGTTATAACTGCATGAAGACTGATAAAGCCGGCAGTCTAAATCGTATCCTCGGGTATGACTATTTTCTATGATAATTAACCCGGCCCTGGTTATGGACACATGTCCCCAGTGGCACTGGTTGGGCATAATGACCCGCCCGGCGGTTAACCGCCAGGGCGTATGTTCTCTGTTTATGTGCAGGATAACGGTTATATTGATCTACACATGTCAATATTGTCACAAGCATATAAAGTCATATTTCGATGCTTGGCGGATTAATAATATCATACAGATGCAGAGGCGTGCACGATGGCACACCAGATTCAAGTTCAACTACCCTATTACAAGATTCTACGAGCCAATCAAAATAAGTGTTTTTTAAACAGGATCAAGCATATGAACCGCCCGGCGGCTCATTCTCCTTGGCCTTGCTGCTTTGAAGCCTCCGGGTTATCCATCTCTGGTTCTTCGGCCTCCTCTATCTGAAAGTTTTGAGACAGCCAATCGACGCCAGCCAAAGCTTCAAATTTAGCTTCTTCATCAATAAGATCAGACGGATCAACTTCAAGGGCAAAAGTATGCTTACTGATTGGAGGGATTAGCTCCATCACTTTGTAAGCCGGAGTGGGCATCTTTTGATTTTCAAAGCCATAAGCCGCCTGATATCTTCACAGATCTGTCTCGCTGGCAATCAGGCTGCCAAAGGGCGGATGTATTTAACACAGGCAGCGAAATCTTTCTGGTCAAAGGTTGTACCATCCTCCTTCAAACTTGGATAGTCAGTGGCCAAGTCGGCTGGATCTAGCTCTGGTACCCATGCCTTAGCCCGGCTCAAAGTTGTTACCGCACCGGCTCTTGTAGATGACCATTTCATCTCATCAAACCTGGCAGGCAGTATAGACAGTCTCCTCAATACATCTACAAAAAGTTTTGGTGCCTGGTTGGACGGAGAGACAGTAGCAAATGTGCGCTAAGCTCCAGTGTATAATTGCTCCACAAGGGTGTAAATGGCTTTAAGTTTTACAAGAGGTTCTCTACCAAGACTACTGCTTCTTCTACCTACACAAGTCGTAAATTGGTCAGTGGCGGTCTATATTACTTAAAGAAAATTTCAATTTGCAACATTGCGGCTTACCGAAGATAGCTGAAGTCATTTCACAGACACGATGCTTTAACCCGATGAGTTCAGTTGTCACCTTTTCAAGGGTTGCTTCTTCTTTTTCAGCTCTTTGCATCAAGGCGGTTCTCTCTTTGGCCCAAGCAGACTTATCCGTCTCAAATTCAGCCTTCGGCTTATTTGTTTCAGAAAGACTAAATTGAAATTTTGATTCAGCCTTCTGAGTCTTAGATTCTTGATGCTTAAGCCGGCTCCTTGCATCATCTAATTGCACTTGCAATTCAGTAGTAGTATCATGTATAAACAAAGGGTTATAAGACACATTATTTTCCGGTTTACAAGAGTTGAAGTCCCAAGCCTTTTGCAAGCAATAACACTTGGCACTTGGGGGCTAATGGATGCTGAAGTGTTCTTTCCGTGACGGTTCATATCAATAAAGTCCCAAGCACTTTGCAAGCAAGAGCACTTGGCCCTTGGGGGCTATTGGATGCAGAAGTGTTTTCTACATAACGCTCCGTCCGCACCCAGTCTTCGCGTGCCCACTTCAAGGCCGCCTCATCGGAGAGTCTGGGCTATGTATTTATGGTAGCGAGCCCGGGATCTTTCTTCACGGAGCGAGCCCGGGCTCCGGCTTCACGGCGGCGACGAGCCCTGGCTCCGGCTTCACGGCGGCGACAAGCCCTGGCTCTATCTTCGGCTTGACGAAGCGGGGAGGAGTCGAGGAGGAGGCATGCCCACCCTCGTTGATGACGATGCCGGCGCTGCGGGTACGCCGATCGAGCAGCGTCTCCGTGGGCTCGGCCTTGACGCTGAATAGCTCCGGCGACCCGGAGGAGGAGGAGCGGGAGGTGGAAGAAGAAGAGGACGCCATCCTCCTCGGCATCCATTGGCCACCGCTCCAGAAAGGGGCGGCAGGGTACATTAATAGCAGATCGTTCCCGCCGTCGAGGTGCTAGAAAACGGCGTGGAGCGTATGGTCGGGGGCGCCCCACCACAGGCGGTGCCCATCGCTGTTCTTGGTACCCCACACCACCGGCACCCCGTTGGTGGAGGCCAGTCGCTGAGCCTGCCGGTGCTAGAAGTATGCCGCCCATGCCTCGTGGTTGTCGGCGGCGTACTACGGGAGGACCAGCTCCTCCTCCGTTAGTGACGCCCCCACGCGGTCGACCTCGTTGGCGAAGTAGTCGGCGCACGCATTGACATCGGACAGTGGGAGGATGGGGACGCCACCGGCGCTTAGCCTCTACCGCCCCGGCGCGCGCATGTCGGGAGGCGCCGGAATGTTGGCCTCGAACAGCAAGTGGGCTTCCCACTCGTGCAGTCAGCGGTGGCCGAAGCCATTGGTCGCCGCCCCATCGCTGGGGAATCGCTCGCCCATCGTCGCGGCACGGGGACAGAGGGGGAGGAACGCCGGAGGCGGCTGTGCACGGGGAGAGAGGGGGAGCTCGGCATGGCGGGTGGGGTGTGGACACAGACGAGGGGGTGTCGCTTTATAGCGGCCGGGGTTTGGCACCGTGTGTACGTGTGGCGGGAGGGGGCGTCATCGCACTGCCCGGGAAGCGCCGCCCCATGAGAGGAAACAATGGAAGGCTGACCGGTGGCAACCTTGCCATTGATTCCCGCGAGAACCGAGGCGATGAGGACAACGAGGTGGCGTCTCGCTGACTCGCCGAGACCATCCCCGTGCGCGCCAAAACCGCATCCCCCGGCGCCCCAGGCGCCCCCAGCGTGCCGGTTTCGGCCTGGGTCCACTGGTGCCAGTTTCGACCCAAAACGACGAAAAACAGACTCATGGGGGCGCGACTGGGCCGATTTTTGGGCGCCGGTGCTCAAAAATCGCCTGGGGGTTGTTGGGGGTGCGGCTGGAGATGCTCTTATCTGTCAAATACTTGGGACAGTTCCGCTTCCAGTGACCACTCCCTTTGCAGTAGAAGCACTCAGTTTCAAGCTTAGGACCAGGTTTGGGTTTCTTCGTGGGAGCGGCAACCTCTTTGCTATTCTTCTTGAAGTTCCCTTTCTTTCCTTTGCCCTTTTTGTTGAAACTAGTGGTCTTGTTAACCATCAACACTTGATGCTCCTTCTTGATTTCTACCTCCGCCGATATCAGCATCGCGAAGAGCTCGGGAATTGATTTTTTCATCCCTTGCATATTATAGTTCATCACGAAGCCTTTGTAACTTGGTGGCAGTTGTCGGTGTCAAAACCGACGGATCTTGGGTAGGGGGTCCCGAACTATGCGTGTGAGTATCGATGGTAACATGAGACTGGGGACACGATGTTTACCCAGGTTCGGGCCCTCTCGATCGAGGTAATACCCTACTTCATGCTTGATTGATCTTGATGAATATGGGTTACAAGAGTTGATCTACCCTGAGATCGTAATGGCTAAACGCTAAAAGTCTAGCCTATGTGATATGATTCTGTTGTTGTTCAGCCTCTACGGACTAAACCCTCCAGTTTATATATGCACCGGAGGGCCCTAGGGTTCGTACATGACCATCTTGCAGAGGAAGGAAAGATTACACCCGAACCTAAAACCTGCCATTATACGCACACAGGAGTCCTATCTGGATACGAGAGACGATCTTTAGCAATGATCTTCATGTCCCACCAGTCCGGCTCATCACGAGTTATCCGGCCACATGAGGACCCCTCAATCCAAGACTCCCTCAGTAGCCCCTGAACCTGTCTTCGATTACGCTGAGTTCGACTTCCGTATTTTCTTCGACATTGCAAGGCGGATTCCTTCTTCCGAACATATTGAGGCACTATCTTCTGCAAAACGTGTACTGTGTCCGGCTCTGCATGGTTAGTACAACCCTTAGCCTTGAGGGCAAGGCATCAAAAGAAAAAGAATAGTGTGTCTTTACTGACAACTTTTTGGTGAAGCGTCGCGTCCATCCCATTAACATATCGAACTGTTTTACTTGGTCCTAGTTTCGTGTTTCGAGGTATAACACGACTGACACATCTTATCAGAACAGAGATCATACCCGCTTATTATGGGATCCTTATCAATGTGACGTGAGCATCCAAACCGCGCATTACGCACGACCACTTTGGGAACCGGCGAGGTTTATGGCTAAAGTTGGGGGACGTTCTCTATTCATAGTGTTATAAAAGGATATCAATCCCTTCCATCAGCCCCACGCCTTCCTCAAGCCCTAGATCTCCAATCTTCCTAGCCCGAGCATCCTCATCTCTTGCGCCCGCAGCTCTCAGTTCCTCAACCACCACTTCCTTCCCCGGAAATGGCTGGATCCGGTGCCAGAGGCAAGTGGGAGGCCTCCACGGTTACTGAGAAGACCGTGGAGGATCTCCGGAGCGCGGGCTACCTCGACGCCAACATCACGCACCGAGTCCCCGCCCAGGATCAGGTGATTCCTGTCCCGGAGGCGGGTAAGAGAGTCGTGTTTGTCTCACACTTTGTTAGGGAGCTAGGATTCCCTCTTCACCCCTTTGTACGGGGTCTGCTGTTTTTCTACGGGTTGGATTTCCATGATCTCGCCCCGAATTCAATCCTTCACATCTCCGCTTTCATAGTGGTGTGTGAAGCTTTCCTCCACATTCCCCCACACTTTGGCCTATGGCTCAAGACCTTCAATGTGAAGCCGAAGGTGGTGGACAAGAAACATGCGGAGTGCGGGGGTGCTATGATAAGCAAGCTCTCGAATGCAACCTGGCCAAAGGGGTCGTTCATGGAGACGAACAAGGTTTGGCAGCATGAGTAGCTCTATATCACCGAGCCCCACGACGCCAAATGGGCGGTGGTGCCCACTTTCAGATCTGGACCCCCGGAGAGGCTGGCCTCCTGGACCGATAAGACTCCAGACTAGGGATCTCAGACTGACGTGATGGCACTCCAAGGCCGTGTGTCTGGCATGATTACCAAAGGCTACCAACTCACAACTATGGTTCAGGTAATGCTGGCCTGCCTTGTCCTTCCTTGCCAATGTCAGGATTCCACTCTATGGGAGTTTGATCCGGCAGGAGCCCGGCCCTTGGAGCATCTATACGGCTCCACACACAAAGAGATCTGGAAACATCTCTTCAAGCGCCAGAAGGAGTGGCCAAAGGAAACTGAGGACTCAGGCTACAGCACTGTTGTCGGTGTCAAAACTGGCAGATCTTGGGTAGGGGGGCCCAAGCTATGCGTTTAGAGGATCGATGGTAACAGGAGGCTGGGGACACGATGTTTACCCAGGTTCAGGCCCTCACGATCGAGGTAATACCCAACTTCCTGCTATATTAATATGGATGAATATGAATATAAAAGTTGATCTACCTCGAGATCGTAATGGCTAAACCCTAAAGTCTAGCCTATGAGGATATAGTGATGTTGATGATCCCCTCTACAGACTAAACCCCCTGGCTTATATACACGCCAGAGAGAACCTAGGGTTCACTACAAAAAAAGACACATATATGACATTTTGGGCCGAACGAAACTTTTTTCAGCCATACTTATGACACTTCTATGATAATAATTGTGACAAAACACGGTATCATCATAGATGCGGTGGGGTCCTACTTCTATGAAAAAAAATCATGACAGAAAATGGGCTTTTCGTCCTGGGCAGGCCGGAGACGCAGCTGCATGACATTCTTTGGGCCGTCCATGATGGAAAAAACCGTGGTAGAAGTGAGGGCGAGGAAAATATCAGGGTGTTCCCGGTTACCGTGGGTGGTCGGGGCCGAGCGATGCGTGTTTCTCTTGTACATGCACGCGCGTGGGTGCGAGGCGTTGGGCTCTAACTGAACCCGAGCGAGGCGTTGGGCTCTAACTGAACCCGAGTGATTGCACTGCAGGCTACTCGTTACTGAACCCGAGCAATCGATAGATGGCTGTTAACTGAACCCGATCGAGCGATTCCTTCGCTACTGCTGCTAACTGAAGTCGATCGATGCTGCCTCTGCATGAACAATGAGTGTTACTGGGGGGGTTTGGATGAACAGTTCCCGGTGGGGGTGGATGAATAGGACCCCGTGGTGTTGAACAGGACCCCGATCGATCGAGTCGGTTGGGGCTGCATGAACACGACCCCGTGGAGGGCTGGATGAACAGGACCACCCCGTGGAGGGCTAGATGAATAGTAGATGGTGGAGGGCTGGATGAACAATAGCCCGTGGAGGGGTGGTTGAACAGGAGCTCGTGGAGAGGGCTGGTTGAACAGTAGTCGGTGGAGTAGCACGCGGTGGAGGCTGAACAGTCGTAGGTGGAGGCAGGAGGAGGTCGACGGTGGATGAACAGTAGCTCGTGGAGGCTGGAGGGGGTCGACGGTGAAGAGGAACAATATCCCGTGGAGTCCCATTTTGTGGTACGCCACACCCCTCCCGATGAAAAGGACCCCCGTTTCGACCGTAGCGCTCCAACACAAGTCTGTTTCCTCCGTTTTGCGGTACACCACACCCCTCCCGATCAACAGGACCCCCGTTTCGACCGTAGGAGGCCCGTTTCCTCCGTTTTGTGGTATGCCAGACCCTCCCGATGAACAGGATCTTGTTTCCATCGTGGCCGGTCGAACACAAGGCCGTTTCCTCCGTTCTGCGGTACGCCAGACCTCATTTACATCGGCTGTTCCGTCCAAGCCGGTTGGCTCCCACGCGTTCCGTTGCCTCCCGATGAACACGACGCATTCCGTTGCCTCCCCATGAACATGACGACGACACAGTTTCTCCCTTCCGACCCAGCCACGTACACGAGCCCTAGCCGATGTATGCGCGAGTAGGCATTCGAGACCCTGCCTGTATGTACGTATGTGGCCGTATTTTCTTTCTTGTACACTGGCTGTTGTACGTATGTGTACATGCTACGTGCGCACCTCTACTATGATACGTGCGCGCTTCTACATCAACCAGTATGTACGTACACGTTCACGACCAGAATGACAATGCTACGTACGCTTCGACCAGGTGGGTCCCGACTATCAGGCACTTCCTTGCGTGCGAAGATGTAGCTGGTGGGTCCAAGCAGTCAGGGGGCGAATCGTTTTTTTTTTCGGACGCACTTCCTTGCATGCGAAGATGTAGCTGGTGGGTCCCAGCAGTCAGGAAACATTTTTTCGCGAAATACGGTGGCCCGTTCGGTGGGTCCCCGCTGTCAGGTGGAGGAATAATTATTTTGCGCGTAATAAGGAGGCACTTCCTTGCTGCGGCCCTGGACCTAGCTGTCAGCCTCTCCATGTACAGTACTCTTCCGATGGAAGTCGTTCCTTGACCATGTTGACCACGCCGCATTGAGAGCACCAGGGCGGTGGAAGACGGCGAGGCCTAAGAAGGGGACGACGCAGATCCGGGGAAGACGCGGCAGTTGAAGCCTGCGCGGAGAGGAGTATGAGGGTTCACAGGTTCGGCTATGGTGTGAGGCTGCAATCGCCGCAGGGCCTGGCCAGCGATGGGAATAGTAGGGGGTGGTGAGGCCTTCGCGGCAGCACAGCCGGCCACGGGAGGCAGGAGCATGCGGCACGACCGGCGCTGCTTTGGGCGGCTGGAGCAACAAGACCAGAGGTTGAAGAAGCACTACGGCCGTTGGATGGACATCGTACGGTCACTGGAGCTAGAATCGTTCATATTGACTAAGTTGACAAAGCACTCCGTCCCCTTCAACTTAATAGGCCCACAAGTCAGCCACCCACCAAGGTGGGTCCCAACTAGCAGGGGGAGTATTCATTTTTTGTCCATAATAAGGAGGCTCTTCCGGTGGGTCCAAGCTGACAGCAGGGGGGTGTTTTTTCGCGAAATACGGTGGCCCATCCGGTGGGTCCCAACAGTTAGGGGGGAAACATTTTTTTGCCAAATACGGTGGCCCATCCGGTGGGTCCCTGCTGTCAGGTGGAGGAATAATTATTTTCCGCGTAATAAGGAGGCACTTCCTTGTGGCTGTCGTGGACCCAGCTGTCAGCCTCTCCATGTACAGTACTCTTCGGATGGAAGTCGTTCCTTGACCACGTTGACCACGCCGCGTCGAGAGCACCAGGGCGGTGGACGACGGCGAGGCCTAGGAAGGGGACGACGCGGAGCCGGGGAAGACGCGGCAGTGGAAGCCCGCACGGAGAGGAGTACGAGGGTTCACTGGTTCGGCCGCGGTGTGAGGCTGTCATCGCCGCAGGGCCTGGCTAGCGGTGGCAATAGTAGGGGGTGGTGAGGCCCCCGCGGCATCGCAGCCGGCCACGGGAGGTAGGAGCACGAGGCACGACCGACACTGGTTTGGGCGGCTGGAGCAAGAAGACCAGAGGTTGAAGAAGCACTACGGCTGTTGGATGGACATCGTACGGTCAATGGAGCTAGAATCATCCATATTGACTAAGTTGACAAAGCCCTCCATCCCCGTCAACTTAGTAGGCCCACAAGTCAGCCTCCCACTATACTGGGTCCCAGCTAGCAGGGGGAGTATTCATTTTTTTTGTGCGTAATAAGGAGGCACTTTCGGTGGGTTCGAGCTGACAGTGGGGGGAACATTTTTTCACAAAATACGGTGGCCCGTCCGGTGGGTCCCAGCAGTTAGGAGGAAACATTTTTTTCGCTAAATACATGGCCCGTTCGGTGGGTCCCCGCTGTCAGGTGGAGGAATAATTATTTTCCGCGTAATAAGAAGGCACTTCCTTGCGACTGCCGTGGTCCCAGCTGTCAGCCTCTCCACGTACAATACTCTTTCGATGGAAGTCGTTCCTTGACCACGCCACGCCGAGAGCACCAGGATGGTGGACGATGGTGAGGCCTAGGAAGGGAACGAAACAGAGGCAGGGAAGACTCGGCAGTTGTTTCCCACGCGGAGGGGAGTACAACTGTACGAGGGTTTACTGGTTCGTCTGCCATCGCCGGAGAATAACAGCAGGTGTGGGTGAGTAGAGGGATGGCTAGGCCAGCAATGGGAGTACGGTGGGGTGGTGAGGCCTGCGCGGCAGCACAGCCGGCCACGGGGAGGAGGAATCAGGCAGTCCCGCCGGCGCTTGTTTGAGCGGCTGGAGCAGGAAGAGCAGAGATTGAACAAGCACGATGGTCGTTGGATGGACATCCAACAGTCACTGCTTGTGCGTCAACCTTTTCTTAGGAAGGCCTCAAATCTGTAGAAAACATCATACAGCCCATCTGCCATTATTTCTAATAATTTACAGCCCATTTGCTAATTCTTAAGGGGTTTTTTGGAGCCCATATTCTTTTTGTTAGCATTACAACCCATATTGTGGCCACGGTTAAAAAATTATATGAAATTTTGCATATTTCGGTGCAGTCCGAACTGTTTTTAATCCCGAAATTTCGAGTCACATTCAAACTGATTTTAAAAATAAATGTATATCAATATAAAATCCAACAAATTGTCCACGCATAAAAATCAATGCAATTTAAAATCTCGAAATGAAAAAAAAAAGATATTTGAAACTAATTGATGGTTTGATGTGTTTTAAAAATGTACATCCCATTTCTCATACTGATAGGCCATTTTCTCGGCCAACCGAATGAAGCTCTCCATGTCTTGAAAGATTTGCAGCCCAACAGGCCTGACAAAGCGACTTACTTGGCAAATCACAAAAAAACTGGGATGTGGCCATGGACCCAGCTGTCAGCCTCTCCACGTACAGTACTCTTCCGATGGAACTCGGCCGTTGACCACATTGACCACGCCGCGTCGAGAGCACCAAGGCGGTGGACGACGGCGAGGCCTAGGAAGGGGACGACGCAGAGCCGGGGAAGACACGGCAGTGGATGCCCACGCGGAGAGGAGTACGAGGGTTCATTGGTTCGGCTGCGGTGTGAGGCTGCCGTCGCCGCAGAATAACAAGGGGTGTGGGTGAGTAGAGGGATGCCCTGGCCAGTGGTGGGAGTAGTAGGGGCAGTGAGGCCTCTGCGGCATCACAACCGGTCACGGGAGGCAGGAGCACGCGGCACGACCGGCGCTGGTTTGGACGGCTGGAGCAAGAAGACCAGAGGTTGAAGAAGCACTACTGCTGTTGGATGAACATCGTACGGTAACTGGAGCTAGAATCCCCGTCAACTTGGTAGGCCCACAAGTCAGCCTCCGACGATGCTGGGTTCCAGCTGGCAGGGGGAGTATTCATTTTCTTGTGCGTAATAAGGAGGCAATTCCTTCCATGCGAAGATAGCTGGTGGGTCCGACCTGTCAGCGGGGGGCACGTTTTTTTCGCGAAATACTGAGGCCCTTCCGGTGGGTCCCAGATGTCAGGTGGAGGAATCAAATACTTGAGAAGGCGTACAGAACAAGCTACTACCAGTAAAGAGACGTTGCCGAGTTTTAGAAAAAAGAGAGACGTGCTCCTGTAGCTGGTTCGAATCCAAACCTAGACTATGACTATATATGGTGCTATGCTACTCTGCAAGTAATGAAACTGACATATCCAACGTTCGCTTCTCCTCTTCTCTACTTACTCTGCCTAGCATCAGAAGCTCTGGCTACAGCAACCATGTCTGCTGGCTGCTCGTCCACCTGCTCTTCAGCAGGCAACAACCAAATATGCGCCAAGTCACCACCCATACCATCGCCTGTGGGTCTCATCACACCCCTGCCGCACGCTCACCGCAGCCGGTTGCTCATCGCAACCCGCTGCCATTGGTGTGGTGCCACTGCTGCAGATCACGCAGAGTCATTCGTCGCGTCTCAACCACAATCCTCAACCCTGGCCGAGTCTTCTACAAATGCCCGAATCATGGGGTAATAATATGTTCAAGTATTGTTCTACTGCTTTCAGTTGCTGATTTTTTTAATAGTTTGGTTGATGATCTTCCAATTTGATTTGTGCAGAAAAGGGAAGATTCGTGTGATTTGTATTTTTGGGAAGTTGTTGATGTGGGGGAGTGCAACTACGCTGATTATTTGGTTAGCCCAGGAATCCCAATACCAGCAGGTTGTGGTGTTGGACAAGTAACTGAAGGATCGACAGAAGAGGAAAATGCAGAGCAGAAGGTTAAAGATGCAGTTCCTCTGCCCGTGGCCAAGCAACAGCTCCTGAACATCCTTGACAGCAATGAGGAGAGGAAAGATCTTGTGAAGATAATGGGCAAAATCGATGTGCTCTGTAGGATGAGTGTCTCTTTATTTGCAGTGTATGTAGCACTCGTGATGTATTCGGTGGCTATGACATGAGCACTTTGCTGAAACTAGTAATGAATGAAACCTGTGTAGCAGGCTGGGCGTAGTGTTGTGAACATCTAATGATTTCTATTAACGGAAATCGGGGGGTATCCCCTTTTGCTCATAAATAAATAAATAGCAGAGACCCTTTTGGTAATAAATAAATAAATTAGCAGAGGCCCTCTCGGGTCATCTTTGTTCTCATTCGAAGATGTCGAGCAAATTGCAGTGCAACATCAAACTATGTCATCAAATTCAAGTTTCACAGCCAAATATGAGTACAACTAAACAACAATGTCATCATGTTTTAGTCGTCATACAATCACCAAACACAAATCAGCATACATAACAAGTGATGTTCTCACAGGAAAATACTAAACAACATGTTCATCAGGTTTCAGTTGTCATAGCAAACACAATTTCACATAGTAGATAAAAAACGTCTTCTAACAGGCAAATACGAGAAAAGCAATGTAATCAGCATCCGTAGCAGCAGCGTCAACATCTTCGCCATGTGTATCAGTCTGAATCGTAATTCCCCACGGTGTCATCTTCTTCTTCGTCCTCAATGTCCTCGAATGTTGGCTTCTTCTTGATCAACTCTTGTATGTCCACAGCACGACAGGCTATCTTTTCGCCGACGTCATTGACATGATGGTTCTCAAAGATATTAGGAACATCTGTGTTATCTTGTACATCAGGAGCAGTGTAAGCATCATCTTGTTGTGCAACTTCATTAAATGAATTCCTCTGCTCAAACCTTTGCAATACTCTCCAGTCACCGCTACGTGCACATGTGTCTTCCAAGAAAAATATCTGTGTTGCTTGATTTGCCAAAATAAAAGGCTCGTTGGTCTGGTATGCCGCCCTGACATTGATGGATTTGAAATAATCATCAGCTCTGGGTTTTGCGATCCTGGAAAACAGGTTATACCAACGACAGCACAACAGAACCACACACCGATGATCCTCGAAACTGGAGATATACTGCAACTGGACAACGTCTGTTATGTTAGCATACATTTCAGTTGTCTCTTTGTCATACGTATCCGTGCTCATGATGGCATTGCTTTGTGTCTTCCTGCCTTCGTCTCGTGCAAGGGTGTTGTAGCGCACATCTCCAACAACGCAAGATTCATAATGTCTTACCCGAGTATCAGGACCCATTGCTCGTGAGTAAAGGGCATCATCAATTGCTTGCCCATCCTCCCGCATCTTCTTAATCTATGGTTAGAAAATAGACAAGCTGATCATCTTATGTACTCAATATATTAAAAAAAATGGCAGTGCAATTCAAAAGCTTACATGGCTCTTGAACCATTTCGCAAATCCTGCCATAACCAATTTGTCAATGTTTCTTGGATTTCGTGGCAGTAACTCCTTTTTGTAGATGCTGCACAACATAGTGATCGCGTCAAACATCTAAATATATAAGAATGTGCTGCAAGTTTAGTAGATTACGATGTATAAGCTGCAGTACTTAGCACTTACTTGATATAAGGTAATATCTCAGGACAGTTATTCAACACATACCAAACCATTTTGTCCAAATCTTTAGGTTTGTCCTCTTGTCGACTCTTCCCTGTAACTCGAACAGAATAATCGAAAACATTGAGCCCGGGATTGTCTTCATCCACCTATTTGCTAAGCTGATCAGCTGTTTCAATGTATTTTGAGCAGAATGACAACGCTTGTGTAGCAATGTAGGCCTCTGCAATGGAACCCTCGGGTCTAGCTCTGTCCCTAACATAGCTCTTGAAAGTGCCTAGCCGCCTTTCAATAGGGTACATCCAGTCATACTGTACTGGACCTCTAAGTAGTGCCTCATCAGTAGATGAACAGCCAAATGCACCATCACATCAAAGAAGGCTGGAGGATATATCTTCTCAAGGTCGCATAGGATAGTTGGTATCTTGTCTCTAAGACGCTCCAAAGCATCTATCCAGATATTTCTACTACAGAGTTCCCTGAAGAATTGTCCCAACTCTGCAACTGCTCTGTATAAGTCAGGGTGGCCCAATCCTCTAAGGATAATAGGTAAAACCCTTTGAAGTAGGACGTGGCAGTCATGAGTTTTCAATCCTTATACCTTGTTTCCATCTGCATTGACTCCACTTTCAGGGTTGGAAGCAAATCCATGTGGGAATCTCACACGTGACAGGACCTCGCATAATTCTTTTCTTTTTACCTTGTCCAAGACGTACACAGCTGGTGCCATATCCCATGGTTTACCTTCATCTTGCACCTGCAAATCTTGTCTGATACCCAGATGTGTCAAATCAATCCTAGATTTTAAGGTATCTTTCATCTTGACTTCAATATTTAGAACTGTGCCGATAATGATGTCACATATATTTTTCTCGATGTGCATCACATCAAGATTATGCCGCAGATCCAAATCTTTCTAATACTCCAAGTCCCACAAAGTGGACCTGCGGGTAAACAATAATCTCTCTTCTGCCCTGCCATGCATCCTTTTCCCGCTACCATTATCAGGATGGTTTCCTGGTGTAATATGCCTGACCTTCTCTAATTCCACTTGCAACTCCTCGGCGGTGAGCCTCTTTGGCGCCTCACAGTTTTCATGCTTTGCATTGAACACATGTCTTCGGTATTTTCTAGGATGCGGCTTGTCCTTGGCAAGGAAACGGCGGTGTCCAATGTAACAGATCTTGCTAAGTATTGTGTATGATAGCGGATTCCTGTCACAGCGAACACATGCATTGTAACCATGTGTCGTTAGCCCTGACATAGTGACCAAAGCCGAATAATCATGGATGCACCAAATTATAATAGCACGCGGAAAGAAATCAGCTGGTGGGCTGCTATATAGGTCTCGAGTGAGACCACCCCTCCATAGCTGTTGAAGTTCCTCCACAAGAGGCTCCATGAACAAATCAAAATCCTTTCCAGGACTTTTTGGACCTGGGATGAGCAAGGCCATCATGTAGTTTGATTCTTTGGTGCAGACATTTGGAGGCATGTTGTAAGGGATACCAAGCACTAGCCACATGCTATATGTGGCGCTCTGGTGGCCAAATGGGTTAAATCCATCTGAAGCTAAGCCAAGTCTAATGTTTCTCGGGTCAGCAGCAAACTTTTCGTGCTTCTGATTGAAGCTTTTCCACTCACTACCATGTAATGGTTGGCTCATTACATTCTAATCTCTGTTCTCCTGGTTCCTAGAATCCCACAATACATCCTCTCTTGTTTCAGCATCATGAAACAACCTCTGCAATCTTGGTGTAATTGGAAAATGTCTCAAAATATTATGAGGAATCCTCTTCACAGCATCGCCATCTTTCCATCTTGAGGATTTGCATTTCGGGCATTCACTTAAGTTGGCATAATCCTTTCGGAACATAACACAATTATTCTTACAAACATGGATCATATCATATCCAATTCCAACTGCACGAAGGAAATTCTTCATTTTACTGTAGGTGTGTGGCAGCTCAGACGCATCTGGGAAAGCTTTGCGGAAAGTAGCCAACATCGCATCGAATGATTTTGTTGGTCATACGCTCAGATGTCTTCACCTGAAGAAAGGTGACCTTAGCTGAGAATAATGACAGTTTATTTCCTGGGGTGACAGCCACGTTGCATTGTTCCAACATGCGGGCCCACCGTTTTTCTTCTACAGCTGAAGTTCATGGAATGCACGAGCATTTCGTAGCATTTTTTCAATGTTGGTCAAACTCACTGGCTTCGCCACCACCTCCTCCTCCTCCTCTTCCACCTGAGCATCAGGCAGATCAAGATGGTGATCTGCTGCTTCCATGTAGTCAATAACATTGACGTTCACAGCTTCACCATGATGAACCCACCTAGTATATGTGATCGACATTCCGTACAAGTGTAGATGATTTTGCACAGTTGACTCGGGTCTTGTAACTGAATTCATAAAGCTGCTACACGGGCAGAGCACATCTGATTTCGGACCACCGTACTCAGCTCTGATAAAGTTCATGAAGTTTTCAACCCCCTCGACATATGCAGCGCAAAATCTTCGAGCAGAAGTTATCCAAGTCATGTCCATCTGTTAGACATACAAATTAGTTCTTCTACTAGATATTACAGGAAAAACATATGTGCTTTTTTATGAAGTCCAGAAGAAAATACCTAGGTCGATGTCTAAAGCTATGGCAAGATATTTGGATGAGCAGATCTAAGTAACGAAATATATGTAAAGCTAATTCAGCAAACAGATTTGAGTGCTATATTATGGCGGGCTGTTTCAGCAGTCAATGAGGCCGAGCACACAGCCATCGAACTATCGAAGGCCATCGCAGCAACAAAGATCGAGTATAAAATGGTGTAGAGCTATTTCACCTAACAGATTGGCTACTAGACCATGGCAATCTACGTCACAGTAAATATATGGCAGGATATTTTAGCAACTAATCGGCCTTGGCATGCCATCTCAGCTAAGCAGATTGAGTGCAGAATAGGGCAAGGAAGCTTCTTATGCAGAGCATATTGAATGTAAACTACTTCGGCAAACAGTGAGATTAACAGCGTCTATCAGCCAATGTTGAGGATATCACTTATCGTTATCGTCTCGGTCAGTTGGGGATTAGAGATTAATTGGAAATCGGCTGATTAATCGATTTTATCGGTCGACTATTAATCGGCCATTTTTTTCAAACCCTAGGTTTCTAGCACTAAAATATGCTATATTCAACACCAAAACAATATTGGATAGAAGTGTTACCATGATTGCTAGCCTTTGAATCCTGGTATAATAAGAAAAAAATAGGAAAACAGTACATATTGCGTAACAAGGTCCACAAAACACAAATAAACATAGTTTTTGCAAACATAGTGCCACGAATAGGCATGATTTATCGGTAGATTCTTGATAAATTTCCTGTCATGGCGATAAATCGGCCCAAACGATAAATGGTAAAGATAAGTCATAATCTTATCGGTCACCCCGAGAGTAGCGATAAATCGGATGATAAATCGTTGAATCGGAAGATTTCTTGAACAGTGCTATCAGCTAACATTCAGCGCTACACCGACATGCATGGGGCCTCAGTCTAGAATGCGCGTACCGTGGGAGAAGCTGACCATCGTGCGTCTCCACACGAACGTCGCCAGCGGTGGCGGCGCTGACCGCCGTGCGCCTCCACAAGAACGTCGCCAGTGGTGGCGGCGCAACTAGAGGACGACAGTCTATGAGAGCGTACTGTGGGAGCGAGAGGATCGTCGTGCGTCCCCTCAACGAACCGCAACGCCGACGTATCGGCGTGGTGGGGAAGGCGGCTTTGGCGGAGCGAATGGAGTGGAGGGGGACGGGGGGAGGGGG
>LR738713.1:344104467-344116721 GCA_902687465.1 Secale cereale
AGGACTTTCACGCGGTAGGCGGGGGGAGTTTGGCGCATGGTCGGTTTCTCCAAGTGCAGCCCCACGTGTCAGTGAAGAGGCAAGCCGAAGCGCGTTCCGTTTGCGTGAGCCGTGTGCAGGACCGAACGTGTGTGGGGTGCAATGTGACCGCGACAGGGGTGTTGTGAGTGTAGCATCTTTTTTCCTTTTAAGCTAGGTGCTTCGCCCCCTAAAAAAACTTGTTGCTTCGCGCGATCCATCGGTACTACTACTAGTAATCCGGTAATCCCGACTAAAACGGCGCGGCCAGGTCTTTTCCCGTGCGATATGCTAGGAGGTTGGCTTAGTTGGGGTGTTTAGGACGAGTAATGCTACACCTATGTAGTCCCAGTTACGTAATTAACATAATGTGGAACGTGTGAGCTGTTGATTGTAGATTGGGGGGAGGGAGGGGCCCACCACTATGAAAATCAGGGGAGGAGAGAGAGAGGCAATTTACGTTGACCCTTTCATAGGTTCCCGTAGATGTGAAATGCGTGAATGTGCATTTGCAGATAACGCCTTCCCTCGTTCATCCTTTTCCCCCACAAGATCTTGATCTTCCGTGCAACGCACGGGCATCTTGCTAGTACTCCTACAATATACTATATTATTGTGAAAGTTCATATACACCGGTCGAGATTAATGCAAACACGGCAGATTTTCATAACATTTCGAACTTTTATAGGACAGAAAAATAAAAGAAACCCGACCCTAAACCTATTCTACGGCGGCGACCGACGTCCTCCATCTGTGATCTCCATGTACGGGGGCGGGGTTCAAGACCCGTGAAGTGAAGGTGCGGTCTCCGGCGAGGAAAAGTAGTACACGAGAGACGAACCGGCCAGTTGGCACACCATGCCCTGCCGCCTCCCATGCCCTACTCATCCTCGGAGGATTCCCCGACCTCGGCGGTGCCGGACGTTGGACGGTGGCAAGTAGGACGCGTGGCTGACGGTGCTCCCATCGTCGGCCGCCAGCGTGGCCACCGCTTGTGCAGCGACTTGAGCGAGGGCAACGACCTCGAGCTCCATCCCCGAAGACAAGCTCTCCCGTAGAGCGTTCGCACTTGCGGTTATGGCAGATGTGGTGCCAGGTAGGAGGACGATGCGCTATGGTGTGGAGGTTAGCTGGGCGTTGCCGCTTTAAGTAGCGCATTCCGGTGAGGTCAAGCGTCCTGGTGCGTCATTAAGTCGCCGGAGTTGGTTCCTTGGGCACCGAGCATCTTAACGACGGCATACCGACGACGACATGAATGCGGGTAGCTGGCGCTGGCTGGGAACGCACCGCGCTACGGCGCGAGGGTTTTTGGTGTGCCAGGGTAATCAGCTGCGGTCGTGGGAACGTTGGAGATGCCCTTTGCTCACATGCGATCGACGCATGTCATTGAAAAGGCAAGATGGCCCGGCATGGTCTCAGGTCCTGAGGATGCAGTTGGCCGCGCTACACCACTCCGCAAACGCGTCCCTGCGCCCCGTGCGTCCTCGACGAGCCGGGTGTTGGCGTGTGTTTGGATTGTGGCCGAAGTGCACCTTACCAAAATTTTGTTCATGACCCAAAGATTGGTCTTTGTTTGGATGGTTGCCATTTTTTTTGGCATGCCAATGAACTCTAGCCAACTCTAGTTCATTTTTCTTGCCGATGTCGGGCAAATCATGGGCAACCAAAACCTCAACCAAAATTTTTGGCTACCCAATGCTTTGATGGGGCAACCTTGGGCACAAACCAAACATACTGTTGGTCGTGCCACAGCACTAACGGCACCCTCGGCACACTGAAACCGAGTGCGTCTAGCGACAATGAGCGTGTCACTCACCGCGGTCGCCGTGTCCAGAGGCGGTGCTAGAGCTGCGCCACGTTGTTGGCCCCCACGACCCACATGAACGGTTGCCGGTGGCGAGGAGGTCGTGGGCCAGCTCCTCCATTGGACTAGTTTGCGCTACGTCGTCCCGACAGGTGTGCCCCACATGTCGGTTTCCCTATTTTCCCAGCCATATTCGAGCGTCAGTTCTCCGCATTGCGCATTAGGCCTTTCACTATGTAGGCCAAGCGAGACAACTTATTGTTTATTTGAGCCGTTCAAGTATAATCATGTGGCGTTTTCTTATTTCTCATTCCTCTCCATCGATCATGTCGCCCTTCGGTCGAGTCCATCCTCCCGCATGCCTCATTTGAACATTCCGCCGAGTATCATTCGCATGTGTCTCTAGACCATGCTTGTATTTCCAATGTTTATTTGTAATTTGTCCGACATGCATACAAACAAATGGTTCGTTTGAAGTTTCACTTTGCCTCCACTACGTGTCGCTTCGCGTCTTAGTTTTGACATCCCATTCGGTTCATGCCCCGACACATGTTTGACGAGATCGATAGATGACATGGCAGTTCCTTATAGCCATCGACTGGCTATATTATTAACCATGCTCTAATGTGTTTTTCAAAACCGCATTTGACTATTGACAAGATTAATAGTACATGAGATGTATAATGTGAAAATTAAATCATTGGAAACTCCTTTCACATATGTATCCATGCCTTGCCCTCCCTTTCGGTCACTTACTGGCGGACCCCATGCTTGCTAGGCCCCGCATGTCAGTTACTCAATGGGTTCGGCCACGTCAGGGGATCCTCATCCTTAGTATACTCCCTCTGTTTTTATTTACTCCGCATAAAATGACGCGGGCGGGGGAGGGGGAGGGACGTCGGTTTACTCTCAACTGCGGTCCCACAAGCGAGCGCAAAAGCAAGATGAAGCGTGTTCCATTCGGTGAGCGGCGTGGAGGGTCCAGTGTGCCGGGCTGCAACGAGGACGCGACAAGAGCGATGTACAGTCAAAACCGATTGACCGGTCGTCACCAGAACCACTATTCACACCAGAACCTTCGCTGCCCGGCCTACGTCAGCCACTACCCTAAAACCACACCTAATCTCCAGCCCCTTCCCCCACCTTTCGATCCCCTAGCCCGCATCAAGCATCCCCTAGTTTGCCGGAAAGCCAAGGTGCGCCGCAAGATCACGTACTACAAGATGCTGACGCCGGAGCGCCGCGCAGAAATCGCGGCGGCGGTCGGCACCAGAGACCTCTGTTCCCAAGCTCGCTTTGTGGCGGGCCAATCCCTAAATTCTCTGGAGCCAAGCTACTAGGAGGAGGAAGCCGATCCAATGATCATGGCGGAGGTCGCGACGCAGAAGCCCCCGATGGGTATGAGACGATGGACATCGACTTTGTGCCGGCGTCCGAGTCCCCCATGGTGCAGGCGGACCAGCGGTTCAGCCTGGCGATACTAAAGGAGGACCGGGAGGCAGAGGCCCAACTCGACGCGGAGCGTGCGCATGCCGCTGCCATCGAGGCTCTCCTACAGGCGGAACCGAATGTCGTGGATGTGAACCGGGCTGCGGAGGCTCAACTTGAGGCGGAGCGCGCGGATGCCGCTGCCATCGAGGCCCTCCTGCAGGCGGAACCGGACGTCCTGGACTTGAACCGGGCTGCAGAGGCTCAACTCAACGCGGAGCGCGTGGATGCCGCTCTCATCGAGGCCCTCCTGCAGGCGGAACCGGACGTCCTGAACTTGAACCGGGCGGCGGAGGCTCGACTCGATGCGGAGCGCGTGGATGCCGCTGCCATCGAGGCCCTCCTGCAGGCGGAACCGGCGTCCTCGACTTAAACCGGGCGGTGCTCTCGTCCGTGCAGAGCACCCGCACGCTCCGCGTGAACAAGTAGCTGGAGGCCGAGGACAACCACGGTGCGGAGACACACGTCGGCAGCTACGGCTGGTTCGCGTCGGCAGCCAAAGACGACGAGGCCATCTCGTTCCGCGAGCAGTGATAGTTTTTCTTTATGCTGTTGTTTTTATGGATCTTTTGCTATGTAAAAACATATATTGTTATGTAAGTCTCCTGACTTGGGTCAGTCTACCATTTCAGGCGGTTGGATGAATATCCTACATCTCGTAACCCTTCTTCCTCACCTCTTCTTCTTCCCCAACATACCACCGCACTGGCCGTACGGATACTCCCCAACATGCGGTTGGATAAACATACTCTATGAACGAAAGTTATGTGTCAGCGGTAGGATGGCTGAGTTTGGTTTGTTCACATGCGATAGCACGTGTCAGTGAGGGTGCGTTCCCTTGGTTGGGTTTGCAGCGTGCAGGAGCGACTGTGCATGTGAGGGTGCGGTGCGACCGCGGCGTGCAGGAGCGATCGTGTGAGGGTGTGGTGCGACCACGTAAGCCGTGCACAAGTGTACCTCCTTTTCATTTTGAAAACTTTAGACAAGCTTGGCAAAAATGTGTGGCGAAGTATGGCAATGCAAGGCCTAGACCCAAACAGGATAAGTACATAGTACTACCTCCGTCCAGGTTTATTGGTCCTCCTTAAAATTTGTGCCCAAATTTGACTAAATATTTAACTAACAAAATATTAATGCATGTTAACAAAAATTGTATTGTTAGATTTGTATTTGAACATAGTTTCCAATGATATATTTTTTGTGACATGCATTAACATTTTGTTAGTTAAATTTATGGTCAAAATTTGGCACGACATACGATGAGGACCAATAAACCAGGATGGGGGTAGTACTACGTACTAGGAGTACTAGAATTAAAAAATAAAGGCGGGGTTTTCCTTCGCGGGATTAATTGATACAAATCCTCGTTTCACGTGTCAATTAATGCGTATTTTTTTCTCCAAAGCCTAAAAAGCTAACCATCTCACTCCTAATCGCTTGATTAATGCAGCGCCATGCAAACCAACCTTCTCACTTCCGCATGCATGCAGGGGATATTAAAGTCCTTGGTTGCTAGTACGAGGCAAACCCCATCAATTTTTCCTTGATTAGTGTTAGTGGCCTTTTGCAAATTGTAAATTTGATATACTGGCCTTGTGTACAAAAAAATGGAGGTAGTAACTATATTTGACTTCCTTCCCCATTGCGATGACGTCGATGATATCTCGAATGTTCTGGTTTGGCGAAGTGCGTTCGACGGAGAACACCATTGAGGGAGACCACGGTAAGTCATTCGCAAGTGTCGCCTGCCAGCCGAGACAACCGCCTTATTTGCATCCACGAAGTCCATTGAACCAAAGGACGCATAAATGTAGTAGTACTACTCGTACACAATAGTGTCGTCCGTCCAGCTTAGAGCAAGTACAATAGAGTTGAGTCAGCGGGCTATAAGGAATAAACTAGTATATTTCTGCTTACTTGGAGGAAAGAGAAGAGGGGAGAGAAGGTAAGCGGGCTCTTCGTGAAGAGCCAGCTCTAGCACGTGCTCCTAGGCACTTTGTGAGAATGAAAGATGGGCCACATAATTAAAAAATAGTACACTCTTTTGATCTATTATTGTACATGTTGGCTATAAGATGGGTTGTAGATGACATGGCACTGGCTTATAGCCAGTAGCTGGCTATACTATTAACCATGCTCTTAGTGCGGTGAGATGGTTTCTCGAAGAAGACGATGAAGAAGCGGAGTTAGCGAAGAGTGAAATGATGGTTGCTTCGTTTGTGCTTTGTGATTTGACGCCTCACTGCTTTGTGATTTGTGATAGAAGGGAGAGGGGAGTAGACTCTGTCCTCTATACTGTACATGCGCCCAAGCACGGGAGAAAGAGGAGAGACGTTGCATTTTTCTATTCCTTCAATCAATCAATCAGGGAGCTTCGGTTCCATCCTTTTGGCTTTGGCAACACTGTCCATAATGGTTCCCACGATGCCAAAAGCTATTTTCACATTTGGATATACATTGTGGATGCTCTTAACCGTACCACTTGGTTTTGCTCATGTGTGCTATCTATACAAATCTCAATTATATTGATCTAAAAAATTATAGAATCAAGATTAGTAAAAAGGAGGTGATTTTGCCGCGCGGATGGCGGGGGAGGTTTCTTATTTTTAGAGGCCGTTGTCCTGGTGGTTTGCTAACATGCGGTCCCACCTGTCAGTGCTTCACCAAGCCGATCCGCTTCCCACATGAGGCAGAACAATGGCAGAAGCAACACGTGGTTAACTTGAAGAAGATGAGGGAGAAGCGGATTCAACAACGAGTGAAATGATGGCTGCTTCGTCCCTCCAACTTCTTCTTTTTTAGCATTATTACTTCGTCCCTTCAACTTAACTGCGGGAAAGGTGCAACTTTGTGATTTGACGCCTCATTGCTCATTACTACGTCGGCGCCATGACTGGGTGCTTCACCCGGCTGCTCTGCACAGTATTCCGGTATGGCACATGGACCCGGTAGCTTGATGCCCCACATGTCGGTGAAAGGGACTAGAAGATTTACGAAAGCAAGCGCTCCACTCTTACGACGGAGTACACGACACGACGGCCTAGTGAACTGTCACTTGTACTGTATATAGTACTATAGTTTTGTCGTTTCGCATGATCCATCGATACAAACCCGATTAAACAGGAAAGGGCGGCATTTTTCCCGCGCGGTATATGATACTGGACATACATTTCAAAGGGAATTTTAATGTATGCAAACTGAATAATTAAGTAACAATATGGTATCTAGTAAAACTAAAAACACATATGATATATTATGTTAGAGTGTAGTAGTAGTGTTGTATTGCATAGTTGTTAGATGTAACATGCGAGAACGTGTAGAGATGTAGTTTTGGAGGGCCTGCAGAGAGAAAAGCGTAATACGCTCACCGAACTTCAGAATAAGTTGATTACGGTCACTATATACGTTTTGCGGTGATTATATGGTCACTTGCTCACGGTTTGGCATGGGATTGCACTCTATTGATCGGCCAAATAGTCTGCGTGGCACCATGTTGACTAGTTAAATTGAACACGTTCCTAGTGGGTCCCACCTGTCAGTTCGCATAGGGAAAAGGTCAGATAAACACAAATTTACGCAGGCGCGACAAGACTCCACCCCGTGCGCGGGTATCACCTGGTTGTGTATGTGTTTGTCATGGCCTGATGTGTGCGCATGCACATGTAGGTTGAGCACTTGAGCATGAGAGTGTGTGTTGGTCGTGTGGTGTACTGGTGTGTGCATGCATGCGTGCGTGTGTGCGTGTGAGTGTTGCGTGTGTGCGTGGCTGCGTGTGTACATGTGAGTGTTGCGTGCGTGCGTGGGTGCATGTGTTCGTGTGAGTGTTGCGTGCATGCAGTTCATGTGCATGCGTGCGTGTGTGTATAATCACCACACCAGCTCATGTGTGTTAAAACAGACGGCTCAACATACCAATTCAAGGCCACCTTGTCCGTTGTGCCCGCGGTCATGACTTCGAACCACCGTGCAATATATTTTTGTCGTTTGTTTTTATTCTTTTTTTTTTGAGGAAACACAGTGGGGAAGGCCCCCACTGTAACTCATTTTCTATTAACTGATGGAGCAATTACAGATGGTTATACACATTACATCAGGTAGTGTGTCAAAAAAAGGAGGAAATTACAATGTGTCTAGCCATGTTTGCATTCCCTCTTTTAGGCTAGGTTTAGCCTTCTTAATGATGATGCTGATGTGCTCCTTGAAACATGATATGCAATATGCAATATCTTTGGCCTTGTTATCAAAGATGATAGAATTCATGTGCTTCCATATGCTCCAACATCCTACCATAATGCATTCTTTAAACCCTAGTAGCTTGGTTCTGTTTTTGGCTTCTATCATCATATCATTGATATTGAGATCAGTATTCCATTCTAGATTTAGATTCATCCAAAAAAATTGACTGAAGCCACAGCTGAAGAAAAGGTGCTTGAGATATTCTTTAGGTTCCTCATCACATAACACACAACAACTTTCTTCAATGAAGAAAGATTTCCTTATCAGCATATCTCTCGTGTTGAGTCTGCCCAGTAGTAAGAGCCAAAAGAAGAACTTTATCTTTGGCATACAACATGATTTCCAGATCCATTGGAAAGGTTTTGGAGCTTCAGATGGGTTTCCAATAAGATGTAGATATATTCTTTTGTTGGAGTAGTACTTAGATTGCCACTTAAACTGCCATATATCTTTATTTCCTTTGTTGATGTCATTCCTCGATATGTTGTATAAAGATTGACTCTATTGTACTGCAATCAATGACACTGGTAAATGGAACATGCTGTAAAAATCATTCTCAGTAAAATCCATTGCTTTGGCAATGGTGATGTTATCATCTTTTGCAAAAGAATGGAGCTGTGGTAGTATGTTGGATAAACTATCTTGCTGCCATATATCTTTCCGTAATAGGACTGAATTGCCATTTGCAGGTTTACATATTGTCATTTCTTTGAAGTCATCTAGGATGGCACAATAATCTCTCCACCAGAAAGATCCTACTCTAGTAGGGTATGTAGGTACAGTACCATCAGAGTAATATGTGTCCCATATCATTTCCACCCATGGAATATCCTGCTTATTGAAAAATTTGTATAGGAATTTGACTAGTAGAGTTCTGTTTTGTTTTCTAAGGTCAAGTACTCCAAGGCCACCTGATTTTTTTGGGAGACAGACTGTATCCCAATTAACTAAACATTTGCCCTGTTTATTAATATCATTTCCATACCACAGAAAACTTCTCCCTGATTTTTCAAAATGATCAAGAATTGTGAAAGGAACTCTGATGGAGCACATAGCAAATATTGGAAGTGCAGCAACTATTTCTTTTAAATGCACCAATCTCCCAGCATAAGACATCATACCTGTTATGCCAGATAATCTTTTATCAAGTCTAGATACCATGGGCATGAGATCATCTACTTTAGGTCTAGTAGAACCCATTGGAAGGCCTAGATAAGTAAAAGGCATATTTTCTTTCTTGCATCCTATGACATTTGCCAATTCACATGTTGTGGTATCATTTATGTTAATTGGGACAATTGAAGATTTGCTATAGTTTACTTTAAGACAAGTAAGAGTTGAGAAAATCTCAAGTATCTCCTTTACTTTGATCAGTTGGGCTGTTTCTGCAGGCATGATAATTAAAGTATCATCCGCATATTGGATAATAGGGTATCTTTTTGCCCCAGGATATTCCATAGGTAGATTAATATCTCCTTGCTGCCATGCTTTGTTGATAAGAATTTGTAGTAATTCTGCAACCATCACATATAGTAGAGGGGAGTATGGATCTCCTTGTCTAACACCTCTTTTACATTTTATGACTTTACCTGGTACTCCATTTAGTATAACAGATGAGGTGGCAGTGCTGAGCAACATATTGGTCCATCTGATCCATTTATCACAAAATCCAAGTTGTTTCATCATAAAGCTGATTGCTTTATGATCAACTTTGTCAAATGCTTTTTCAAAATCAATCTTAAAAATTATAGCTTTATTTTTGGATTTGTGGCACATATGAATATACTCAAAACTCCATGCTAAACAATCTTGAATACTTCTTCCTTTAATAAAACCATACTGATTCTTACTGATGACAGATAGGATGATCTGTTGAGCTCTGTTGGCAAGGAGCTTATTAAAGATTTTTGCAGACATGCTGACTAAAGAGATTGGTCTGAAATCATTAGGAGTCTCTAGATTGTCCTTTTTAGGAATGAGGGATATGAAGGAACTGTTGATAGGTTCAAGAGTAATTTTCTCCTCTTGGAAATCTTTAATCAAGTCATAGAAACTATCTTTAATAATATGCCAGCATTTTTTCATAAAGAGTCCATTAAACCCATCAGGTCCTGGAGATTTATCATTGGGCATGCATTTAATGACATTATCAATTTCCTCAGTTGAGAAAGGCTTTGCTATATCATCATCATGTTCTTGTAGTGCCAAGTTCTAAATATCAAAGAGTTGAATAGTATCCTCAGTAATACCTATTCTTTCTTTGAAGGAATTCCATAGAATAGCAGCTTTCTCTTCATGATCATAGATATCAAAGTTGCCAGGGGATTTGATATAGGAGATGTAGTTATGTCTAAATATTTGCGTTGCAATGGCATGGAAAAATTTTGTATTCTCATCTCCAAGATTTGCCCATCTAATATTGGCTCTGATTCTCCAATATTTTCTTTTTGCTTCCAATAGTTTATTTGTGTGCTTGATCAAAGTTCTCCTGAAAAATTTCTCAATTTTGGTAAGACTTCTTTGATCTTCCACCCCATCCAGCAATTTAACATAGAAACAAGAGTATTCAATTGTTTTGCTAAGTTGGGAAATTTTCTTTCTCCAAAATTTGAGACCTTTCCTGATAGATTTGAATTTTGCCACAATATTCTTAGCAGAATCTGTGTAGAAAGTACTGTTCTTCCAATAATTTTCAATAGTTTCTATAAATCCTTCAAATTCTGTCCAATATTCTTCAAATCTGAAAATCTGACTTCTAGGTATCTTGCTATCAATTTGAACCTTGATTGGGACATGATCAGATGAGATTTTTGCAAGAGGAAAAGCCATAGTGTTTGGGTGATCAGTAGTCCATTCAGAGTTGGTGAAAATCCAATCCAGCTTTTCCAGAAGGGGAGTATCTTGCATATTACTCCATGTGAAGGATCTCCCTTTTAATGGAATTTCAACAAGATCCAGGTTGATAATAATATTATTGAATATCATCATATTATTATGATCACCACCAGCTTTGTTTCTGTTCTCAGGCCCTCTAATGAAATTGAAATCTCCAAGTAACATCCAATATTTAGTGGAGCAGATATTCAGATTTGTAAGCCACTGAATGAATTCATTTTTTTCCTCGGCAGTGTTAGGTCCATAGATGTTAGATAATTACCATGTAGTATTATCCATGGTGGAAGTAAATTCCACAGTGATCTGGAAGTAATTCTGGGATATTAATTTACCTGTGAAGTGATTGCCATTCCATATAGTTAATATGCCCCCAGAATTGCCACATGATGGAGCATACAGAAATTTGTTAAACCTCCTAGGACAAAATTTCTTTATATATGATATATCAAATTCCTCTCTTTTGGTTTCCCGTAATGCAATAATGTTACAGGCACTTTCTTCAATTTTCATTCTGATCTCATCCCATCTTTCTTGAGAGTTGATTCCTCTCACATTCCAGCATAAAATGTTCCAGCTTCTATTCATAGTAAGATAACTGAAATATTTCGGTCTCATATTTGTAGTAGTATAATATGAGACAAGGGTAATAAGAAGATATACGGGGAGCATCAATTGACAGTTCTGGCCTAGGATCATACTGCATATGTGTTTCAAGATAGAAATACTGCATAAACATTCTGGAATGAAGGATAATTTGATCAGAGTAGCAATCTAAAGTTACGGATGCATCATTATTACAAACCAAGGAGTTCCATAGTGCACGCAAGCACAAATACCAAAATAAGGTGCACATAGCATGATTCATATTGAAAGTAAACATGGTAGGATGACATTTGTGGTGGTCATCAGACACCCAATATCCAGCATAGGGTTTAATCATCTGAGCTGTCATAGTTCAAAGCACTTGCTGACACCTCTTTTGGTGGCATCTTGCAAGGCCCAGTACCAATGGCCTGTAGGGTTTGCATTGGGATTGGTGGTGGTGGGGGGGGGCATTCCTGTCTCTCACAGTAGAGTCAAATTTAGGTCCCAGGTTGATAGCAAGTCTATCTTTGTTTGGCAGTGCAGTAGAGGTCTCCCCTTCAGAAAGCTTGCTTTGGCTCTGGAGCTTGAGGGTGGCAGCAGTTGCAGCTTTCTTATCTTTAAACCCCATGTTGATTTTGGCCAAACGATCACTTCTCCTGCATAGTGCTTCATCAACAATGTTGTTCTTCTTTCTCTTATTGGCCAAGTTGTTATTCTTGCTAGTAACAGCATATTCTCCTTCTATAATTTCCACAATACTAGCAGAGCTTGAGTACTGTGGAGTATCATGTACAGTTTGGATCTGCAAGTAACACATCTTGTTGATTCCATTGGTGCCTTCAACATCAACAATGTTGCATTTAGCATTAATGATTTTGGCACCACCCAGTTTAGGGATGATATCCTGAGCATTTTCCACCAAATTGCCAATCAAGCCCTGTAGTGCTGAGATATCAGCATAAACCTCTGCTGCAACTTGCTCTGTAGATATATCCTTCTGTTGGGCTGGCACTTGATCATTGTAGTTCATGTTACTGTTGAGAGGAGAGAAAATAGGGATGTCCAAAGGAATGAAACTCTCTGTCCCATGATTTTTAGCAACTGTAACATTATGTTCCACGGAGGTGTTATTGATCTCAGGTTCCAGATTGTTGCCCTCTGTTTCTTCCACCTGAGATGTTCCATGTGCAACAGTAGGTTCAGCATCATGCATATTGCTAGGATTTGC
>LR738713.1:344132974-344146788 GCA_902687465.1 Secale cereale
GGAGACACCTGTAGAGCATCTTTATGATCACCCAGTTACGTTGTGACGTTTGATAGCACACAAGGTGTTCCTACGGTATTCGGGAGTTGCATAATCTCATAGTCATAGGAACATGTATAAGTCATGAAGAAAGCAATAGCAGTAAAACTAAACGATCATAGCGCTATGCTAACGGATGGGTCTAGTCCATCACATCATTCTCCTAAGGATGTGATCCCGTTGATCAAATGACAACTCATGTCTATGGCTAGGAAACATAGCCATCTTTGATCAATGAGCTAGTCTAGTAGAGGCATACTAGGGACATACTATTTTGTCTATGTATTCACACATGTATCAAGTTTCCGGTTAATACAATTCTAGCATGAATAAAAGACATTTATCATGATATAAGGAAATACAAATAACATATTTATTATTGCCTCTAGGGCATATTTCCTTCATCTGCTTGCACGGTATTCATCCCACAGAAGACACTAGTTGATCGCTTCTTCTTGATACTAGATGTTCCTAGTAACTCGCGATGCACAAGGTTTCTCCTCATATACTATTTCACCTTAGCTAGAGGTCCGTCGCCCCCAGAATTTCAATTCCAGGTCAGTTGATTCCCAATTAACGGAAGCATTCCCCGGCGTAACAGGCGCTAGTCCGCATATTACGCCGGGGAAGCAACGCCTCGGTGTTTATCTTAGGGGCGTGTGGGGCCTAGAGCTGCTGGCTCCCGATCTGGAGGTCGGCCGGGATTAAAGGGATGGCTAGGGGGCGCTGCCAAGCACGGCGGTGGTGTGAGGTCGAGGGTAGGGCGGGGCGGCGGAGGCAAGGGTCTAGGTCGGTGGTCACTGGCGGTTCGAGAAAGATCATCAACAGTGACTGGCGGGAGGTAGACAAAGGTCATCTGCCCGTTCCTTATAGATCGGACGGTTCATTAAAAAAATTGGCTGGCCTATTTATTTTCAGTCGACTATTATCTTGATATGACCACATGTGATGGTGTGCTGGAGGAGTACCTGCATTTCATGTGCTCATATATTACAAAATCATACGGAGTAGAATCTAATTTTGTTTGCCATGCAATGTTGTATAGAGCTATCATATGTCTCCTGTCATTTATTTTTCAGCCACCTGCTATCTGCTACTTTTACAGTGCACTAGTTCTGCCCACACTTCACCCATACTCTCACTATTGTGTTTTTGTGCAAGGGTATTTCAGACTATGCTGCTATGAGAGAAGCAAAAAAGAAAAGAAAGAAGTCGCTCCAGCATGGTAGGCGGATAGGCCAGACACATTTCAGCCTTATAAAATGTGCAGTGTCAGCAGATGGAGACGCTAAACGTAGCTCTGAAGTTGATGACCTCGCTCGCAATGAACCACCATCCCAGATGCTTGCTTTAACTTCGTGGTGTCATATGTGGTTGCATGTTCCATATATTGTCTAGCTTGTATTCGAAAGGCCGAAGTCGGTCTTTGTTAAGATAAGGAAATATATATTTTTACATGAACCACCATCCCGTGAGCACCAGAAGACAAATAGCTAGTCAGGGCACTGGCCGAGCCAGTGACAAGCCCAGCAAAGAGAGGCATCACCTGGAAGCCAACTAAAAAGCCGCGATGGTGGCGAAGCAGCCCGCCTCCCACCAGGCTCTCAGGTCCTAGATGATCATGCTCACCACTCCAGCCGGATGTCTAGCTTGTATTGCTTTCAATTTGGTTAAATTGCATCTGCTTAGCTTACACATTATACCTTCAAATATGACATGCCTTTCTGTTTTTAATACATACTAGTACATCTGTGTATTAACCATGTTCTTACATCAAACTAACGTTCTTGTGTATGCCTCATCAATCACTTATGATGAGGCAGTCAGGCAAGTCGATTACTCCTCATTTAAAGAATGCAGCGTCAGCCTCCCGACATGATTCTCAAGAAACAACAAGGCTAGATGAAGATAGTGAACGTAGCTCTGTAGTTGATTCCGCATTTCCCCTACACTAGCATCACAGGTGCTTGCTCTAACTTGGCAGCATGATATATGATTGCATGTTGCATATGGTGTCTAGCTCGATCTTGTCCCAATCGTCGGGTATAATTTCCACGGAAGTTTCTCTCTAATCTCCTCACTGATAAAATAGCCATGCAACTTTCAGCAGCAACAGTTTCACACCAAGCCAAAGTTCTTTCCATTCGACCAAAGGAATCTACTCTCCTGAAGCAGACGGGCAACACACCTCGCATGCAGTACAAATCGTAAGCAGAACGAACTTGCCATAACAAAATACAGCCGTTATCACACAAAAGTCACAAGCATCATGTTTTATAGTGTACGAGCAGCGTCACATCACATCACATTTGCCGGTTGATCATATGGATGTATTCAGGATTTCAAGTCGGCAGTCATTGGTACATCCAGCAGTCTTGTATGGACTCGAATGCGGCCATGCCTGGAAGAATGCAGACCCACTTGCATCGCAAATAAAACTGTGATTAGTGGAAATTGAAAAGGAAAACAAGATCAGGGAGATTTGATGAGGAATCAGTCCTCCATACTGTTGGGGAACGTAGTATTTTAAAATTTTCCTACGATCACGCAAGATCTATCTACCAGATGCATAGCAATGAGAGGGGAGAGTGTGTCTACGTACCCTCGTAGACCGGGAGCGGAAGCGTCAAGTGACGCGGTTGATGTTGTCGAACTTCTTCGCGATCCAACCGATCAAGCACCGAACGTACGGCACCTCCACGTTCAGCACACGTTCAGCTTGATGACGTCCCACGAGCTCTTGATACAGTTGAGCTTCACGGGAGAGTTTCGTCAGCACGACGGCGTGGTGACGGATATGATGTGTTCACCGGCGCAGGGCTTCGCCTAAGCTCCGCGACGGTATGACCGAGGTGTGATTCTGTGGAGGGGGGCACCGCACACGGCTAAAACAATTCAACTTGTTTGTCTTTGGGTGCCCCCCTGCCCCCGTATATAAAGGAGCAGGGGAGGGAGGCCGGCCAACCTCTCCTGGTGCGGCTAGGGAAAGAGTCCTACTAGGAATAGGATTGCAATCCTATTCCTAGTAGGATTCACCGAAAGGAAGAAGGGGGAAAGGAATAGGAGAGGTGGCGCCCCCCCAATCCTAGTCCAACTAGGAACCCTAGGTGGGGCCGCCGGCCAGCCCTATGGGCTGCCCCTCTCTTTCACTTTAGGCCCACTATGGACCATCCCCTCTCGTAGGGGGTTCCGGTAACCCCCTCCGGCATTCCCGATAAATCCGAAACTTTTCCGGTATACTTCCGGTGTCCGAATATAGCCGTCCAATATATCAATCTTTATGTCTCGGGCATTCCGAGACTCCTCGTTATGTCCGTGATCTCATCCGGGACTCCGAACTACCTTCGGTACATCAATACACATAAACTCATAATACCGATCGTCATCAAACGTTAAGCGTGCGGACCCTACGGGTTCGAGAACTATGTAGACATGACCGAGACTCATCTCCGGTCAATAACCAATAGCGGAACCTGGATGTTCATATTGGCTCCTACATATTCTACGAAGATCTTTTATCGGTCAGAACCGCATAACAACATACGTTGTTCCTTTTGTCAAACGGTATGTTACTTGCCCGAGATTCGATCGTCGGTATCTTTATACCTAGTTCAATCTCGTTACCGGCAAGTCTCTTTACTCATTCCGTAACACATCATCTCGTGACTAACTCATTAGTCTTTTGCTTGCAAGGCTTATTATGATGTGTGTTACCGAGAGGGCCCAGAGATACCTCTCCGACACTCGGAGTGACAAATCCTAATCTTGATCTATGCCAACACCACGAATACTTTCGGAGACACCTGTAGAGCATCTTTATGATCACCCAGTTACGTTGTGACGTTTGATAGCACACAAGGTGTTCCTACGGTATTCGGGAGTTGCATAATCTCATAGTCATAGCAACATGTATAAGTCATGAAGAAAGCAATAGTAGTTAAACTAAACGATCATAGTGCTATGCTAACGGATGGGTCTTGTCCATCACATCATTCTCCTAATGATGTGATCTCGTTGATCAAATGACAACACATGTCTATGGCTAGGAAACATAACCATCTTTGATCAATGAGCTAGTCTAGTAGAGGCATACTAGGGACATACTGTTTTGTCTATGTATTCACACATGTACTAAGTTTCCGGTTAATACAATTCTAGCATGAATAAAAGACATTTATCATGATATAAGGAAATACAAATAACATCTTTATTATTGCCTCTAGGGCATATTTCCTTCAGTCTCCCACTTGAACTAGAGTCAATAATCTAGCTCACATCGCCATGTGATTTAATACTGATAGTTCACATCGTTATGTGATTAACACCCATAGTTCACATCGCCATGTGACCAATACCCAAAAGGGTTTACTAGAGTCAATAATCTAGTTCACATTGCTATGTGATTAATACCCAAGAGTAATCAGGTGTGATCATGTTTTGCTTGTGAGAGAAGTTTAGTCAACGGGTCTGTCATATACAGATCCTTATGTATTTCGCAAATTTCTATGTCTGCAATGCTCTGCATGGAGCTACTCTAGCTAATTGCTCCCACTTTCTATACACATCCAGATTGATACTTAGAGTCATCTGGATTTAGTGTCAAAGCTTGCATCGGCGTAACCCTTTACGACGAACTCTTTATCACCTCCATAATCGAGAAATATTTCCTTAGTCATCCAATTACTAAGGATAATTTTGACCGCTGTACAATGATCTACTCCTGGATCACTATTGTACCTCCCTGTCAAACTCTTGGCAAGGTACACAACGTGTTTTGTACACAGCATGTCATACTTTATAGAACCTATGGCTGAGGCATAGGGAATGACTTTCATTCTCTCTATATTTTTCTGCCGTGGTCTGGCTTTGAGTCTTACTCAACTTCACACCTTACAAATCAGGCAAGAACTTCTTCTTTGACTGATCCATTTTGAACTACTTCAAAATCAAGGTATGTACTCATCGAAAGTATTATCAAGCGTCTTGATCTATCTATATAGATCTTGATGCTCAATATGTAAGCAGCTTCACCGAGGTCTTTCTTTGAAAAACTCCTTTCAAACACTCATTTATGCTTTCCAGAAAATTCTATATCATTTCCGATCGACAATATGTCATTCACATATACTTATCAGAAAGGTTGTAGTGCTCCCACTCACTTCTTGTAAATACAGGCTTCTCCAAAAGTCTGTATAAAACCATATGCTTTGATCACCTCATCAAAGCGTATATTCCAACTCCGAGATGCTTGCACCAGTCCATAGATGGATCGCTGGAGCTTGCATACTTTGTTAGCACCTTTTGGATCGACAAAACCTTCTGGTTGCATCATATACAACTCTTCTTTGAGATATCCATTTAGGAATGCAGTTTTGACATCCATTTGCCAGATTTCATAATCATAAAATGCGGCAATTGCTAACATGATTCGGACAGACTTAAGCATCGCTACGGGTGAGAAGGTCTCATCGTAGTCAACTCCTTGAACTTGTTGAAAACCTTTCGCAACAAGTCGAGCTTTGTAAACAGTAATATTACCGTCTGCGTCGATCTTCCTCTTGAAGATCCATTTATTTTCGATGGCTTGCCAATCATCGGGCAAGTCAACCAAAGTCCATACTTTGTTCTCATACATGGATCCCATCTCAGATTTCATGGCTTCAAGCCATTTTGCGGAATCTGGGCTCATCATCGCTTCCTCATAGTTCGTAGGTTCATCATGGTCTAGTAACATGATTTCCAGAACTGGGTTGCCGTACCACTCTGGTGCGGAACGTACTCTGGTTGATCTACGACGTTCAGCAGAAACTTGATCCGAAGTTTCATGATCATTATCATTAACTTCCTCACTAATTGGTGTAGGAATCACTGGAACAATTTCCTGTGATGTACTACTTTCCAATCCGGGAGAAGGTACAATTACCTCATCAAGTTCTACTTTCCTCCCACTCACTTCTTTCGAGAGAAACTCTTTTTCTAGAAAGGATTCGTTCTTAGCAACGAATATTTTTGCCTTCGGATCTGTGATAGAAGGTGTACCCAACAGTCTCTTTTGGGTATCCTATGAAGATTTACTTCTCCGGTTTGGGTCCGAGCTTATCATGTTGAAACTTTTTCACATAAGCATCGCAGTCCCAAACTTTAAGAAACAACAACTTTGGTTTCTTGCCAAACCACAGTTCTTAAGGCGTTGTCTCAACGGATTCATATGAGGCCCTTATCTAACGTGAATGCAGCTGTCTCTAATGCATGACCCAAAACGATAGTGGTAAATCGGTAAGAGACATCATAGATCGCACCATATCGAATAAAGTACGGTTACGACGTTCGGACACACCATTATGCTGTGGTGTTCCGGGTGGCGTGAGCTGTGAAACTATTCCACATTGTTTCAAATGAAGACCAAACTCGTAACTCAAATATTCTCCTCCACGATCAGATCGTAGAAACTTTATTTTCTTGTTACGATGATTCTCTACTTCACTCTGAAATTCTTTGAACTTTTCAAATGTTTCAGACTTGTGTTTCATTAAGTAGATATACCTATATCTGCTCAAATCATCAGTGAAGGTTAGAAAATAACGATACCTGCCGCGAGAATCAACACTCATTGGTCCACATACATCAGTATGTATGATTTCCAACAAATCTGTTGCTCGCTCCATAGTTCCGGAGAACGGAGTTTTAGTCATCTTGTCCATGAGGCATGGTTCGCAAGCACCAAGTGATTCATAATCAAGTGATTCCAAAAGTCCATCATTATGGAGTTTCTTCATGCGTTTTACACCAATATGACTTAAACGGCAGTGCCACAAATAAGTTGCACTATCATTATTAACCTTGCATCTTTTGGCTTCAATATTATGAATATGTGTATCACACGATCGAGATCCAACAAACTATTTTCATTGGGTGTATGACCATATAAGGTTTTATTCATGTAAACAGAACAACAATTATTCTCTAACTTACATGAATAACCGTATTGTAATAAACATGATCAAATCACATTCATGCTCAACACAAACACTAAATAACAGTTATTTAGTTTCAACACTAATCCCGAAAGTATAGGGAGTGTGCGATGATGATCATATCAATCTTGGAACTGCTTCCAATACACATCGTCACTTCATCCTTTAACTAGTTTATGTTCATTATGCAACTCCCACTTTAAGTTACTAATTTTTAGCAACTAAACCAATATCAAATAACGAGGGGTTGCTATGAACACTAGCAAAATACACATCAATAATCTGTATATCAAATATACCTTTGTTCACTTTGCCATCCTTCTTATCCGCCAAGTATCTAGGGCAGTTCCACTTCCAGTGACCATTTCCTTTGCAGTAGAAGCACTTGTTTCAGGCTTGAGTTTAGTTTTGGGTTTCTTCACGGGAGTGACAACTTGCTTGTCATTCTTCTTGAAGTTCCCCTTCTATCCCTTTGCCCTTTACTTGAAACTAGTGGTCTTGATAACCATCAACACTTGATGCTTTTTCATGATTTCTACCTTCGCCTACTTCAGTATCGCGAAGAGCTGGGAATTCCTTTTGTCATCCCTTGCATATTATAGTTCATCACGAAGTTCTACTAACTTGGTGATAGTGACTAGAGAACTTTGTCAATTACTATCTTATCTGGAAGATTAACTCCCACTTGATTAAAGTAATTGTAGTACCCAGACAATCTGAGCACATGCTCACTGGTTGAGCTATTCTCCTCCATCTTGTAGGCAAAGTACTGTCAGAGGTCTTATACCTCTCGACACGGGCATGAGTATGAAATACTAATTTCAACTCTTGGAACATCTTATATGATCCATGGCGTTCAAAACGTTTTTGAAGTCCCGGTTCTAAGCCGTAAAGCATGGTGCACTTAAACTATCAAGTAGTCATCATATCGAGCTTTTGTCAAAACGTTCATAACGTCTACATCTGCTCCTGCAATAGGTCTGTCACCTAGCGGTGCATCAAGGACATAATTCTTCTGTGCAGCAATGACGATAATCCTCAGATCACGGAACAATTCCGCATCATTGCTACTAACATCTTTCAACTTGGTTTTCTCTAGGAACATATGAAAATAAACGGGGAGCAACATCGCGAGCTATTGATCTACAACATAGATATGCTAATACTATCAGGACAAAGTTCATGATAAATTAAAGTTCAATTAATCATATTACTTAAGAACTCCCACTTAGATAGACATCCCTCTGGTCATCTAAATGATCACGTGATCCAAATTAACTAAACCATGTCCGATCATCACGTGAGATGGAGTAGTTTCAATGGTGAACATCTTATGTTGATCATATCTACTATATGATTCACGCTCGACCTTTCGGTCTCCAGTGTTCCGAGGCCATATCTGTATATGCTAGGCTCGTCAAGTTTAACCCGAGTATTCTGCGTGTGCAAAACTGGCTTACACCCGTTGTATTTGAACGTAGAGCTTATCACACCCGATCATCACGTGGTGTCTCGGCACGACGAACTTTCGCAACGGTGCATACTCAGGGAGAACACTTATAACTTGAAATTTAGTAAGGGATCATCTTATAATGCTACCGTCGTTCTAAGCAAAATAAGAAGCATAATAAGATAAACATCACATGTAATCAAAATATGTGACATGATATGGCCATCATCATCTTGTGCTTTTGATCTCCATCTCCAAAGCACCGTCATGATCACCCTCGCAAAACATGATCATCTCATACAAGAACCGTATAACTCATCATGTCTTGACCATATCACATCACAACATGCCCTGCAAAAACAAGTTAGACGTCCTCTACTTTGTTGTTGCAAGTTTTACGTGGCTGCTACGGGCTTTAGCAAGAACCGTTCTTACCTACGCATACAAAACCACAACGATGTTTCGTCAAGTATGTGCTGTTTTAACCTTCACAAGGACCGGGAGTAGCCACACTTGATTCAGCTAAAGTGAGAGAGACAGACACCCGCCAGTCACCTTTAAGCAACGAGTGCTCGTAACGGTGAAACCAGTCTCGCGTAAGCGTACGCGTAATGTCGGTCCGGGCCGCTTCATCTCACAATACCGCCGAAGCAAAGTATGACATGCTGGTAAGCAGTATGACTAGTATCGCCCACAACTCATTGTGTTCTACTCGTGCATATCATCTATGCATAGACCTGGCTCTAATACCACTGTTGGGGAACGTAGTATTTTAAAATTTTCCTACGATCACGCAGGATCTATCTACCAGATGCATAGCAACGAGAGGGGAGAGTGTGTCTACGTACCCTCGTAGACCGGGAGCGGAAGCGTCAAGTGACGCGGTTGATGTTGTCGAACTTCTTCGCGATCCAACCGATCAAGCACCGAACGTACGGCACCTCCACGTTCAGCACACGTTCAGCTTGATGACGTCCCACGAGCTCTTGATACAGTTGAGCTTCACGGGAGAGTTTCGTCAGCACGACGGCGTGGTGACGGATATGATGTGTTCACCGGCGCAGGGCTTCGCCTAAGCTCCGCGACGGTATGACCGAGGTGTGATTCTGTGGAGGGGGGCACCGCACACGGCTAAAACAATTCAACTTGTGTGTCTTTGGGTGCCCCCCTGCCCCCGTATATAAAGGAGCAGGGGAGGGAGGCCGGCCAACCTCTCCTGGTGCGGCTAGGGAAAGAGTCCTACTAGGAATAGGATTGCAATCCTATTCCTAGTAGGATTCACCGAAAGGAAGAAGGGGGAAAAGAATAGGAGAGGTGGCGCCCCCCCCAATCCTAGTCCAACTAGGAACCCTAGGTGGGGCCGCCGGCCAGCCCTATGGGCTGCCCCTCTCTTTCCCTTTAGGCCCACTATGGACCATCCCCTCTCGTAGGGGGTTCCGGTAACCCCCTCCGGCATTCCCGATAAATCCGAAACTTTTCCGGTATACTTCCGGTGTCCGAATATAGCCGTCCAATATATCAATCTTTATGTCTCGGACATTCCGAGACTCCTCGTCATGTCCGTGATCTCATCCGGGACTCCGAACTACCTTCGGTACATCAATACACATAAACTCATAATACCGATCGTCATCAAACGTTAAGCGTGCGGACCCTACGGGTTCGAGAACTATGTAGACATGACCGAGACTCATCTCCGGTCAATAACCAATAGCGGAACCTGGATGTTCATATTGGCTCCTACATATTCTACGAAGATCTTTTATCGGTCAGAACCGCATAACAACATACGTTGTTCCTTTTGTCAAACGGCATGTTACTTGCCCGAGATTCGATCGTCGGTATCTCTATACCTAGTTCAATCTCGTTACCGGCAAGTCTCTTTACTCGTTCCGTAACACATCATCTCGTGACTAACTCATTAGTCTTTTGCTTGCAAGGCTTATTGTGATGTGTGTTACCGAGAGGGCCCAGAGATACCTCTCCGACACTCGGAGTGACAAATCCTAATCTTGATCTATGCCAAAACCACGAATACTTTCGGAGACACCTGTAGAGCATCTTTATGATCACCCAGTTACGTTGTGACGTTTGATAGCACACAAGGTGTTCCTACGGTATTCGGGAGTTGCATAATCTCATAGTCATAGGAACATGTATAAGTCATGAAGAAAGCAATAGCAGTTAAACTAAACGATCATAGTGCTATGCTAACGGATGGGTCTTGTCCATCACATCATTCTCCTAATGATGTGATCTCGTTGATCAAATGACAACACATGTCTATGGCTAGGAAACATAACCATCTTTGATCAATGAGCTAGTCTAGTAGAGGCATACTAGGGACATACTGTTTTGTCTATGTATTCACACATGTACTAAGTTTCCGGTTAATACAATTCTAGCATGAATAAAAGACATTTATCATGATATAAGGAAATACAAATAACATCTTTATTATTGCCTCTAGGGCATATTTCCTTCACATACTAACCCACAGAACAAATCCAAATTGCCAGGCAACCTATTTGCATGAAGATTTAACTCTTTTCTTCAGAAACACAAAGTGCAGAGAAGAGTAAAATAGACCAGGCAAAAGGGGACAACAGGAGGCAATAACATAAATATCAAGCAAACAAACAGGAGAAACTTATCAAATTCAAGAATTAAGAACCAACCAACTAGCCAATTCGTTTGAAAGTTTGATGGCCAGTTATCCAAAAAAACATTCTCCAATCTGCAGTTGCACTAGGGATTGGGTTAATGAACAAACAAGTCATCATACATGGTTCAAAACTACCCATGGGAAAAATACATTTAAGTCGTCGACCATCTTAGTGCAAATCTCGTGCAACAGCGAGAGACCTATGAAACTGGTACACCGTGCTTGGTAAGGGTGAGCAATTTACTGGATCATGTTGAATGCTAGCCAGTAAATAACCTAATAATATGTACGTAAGGTCAAACAGCATGGCAGAAGTAACAACGGATGACAAAACGATGCTAAAAGGCCCACATCATGCTACGACATGATAATCTACAGATCATTTAGGTACAGTTTCCAACGCTAGACAAATGTACTTGTTGTAAGTAAATGATGATTGAACATGTCCTAATGCAACGAGTGCTGGAGCCTAGCTTTTAGTTAGTTCCTCAGGCATCCTTTTGCTTCCCTCGTCTGTAATAATGAAGTTAAATCTAGTACTTATGAGTCGGGGTGCTTTGTCCCCCTGGAGTTGTGGTTTGGTTGCTCTTTGCTAGTGTGTTGAACGACTGGAGTCCGGCTTTGCTTCATTAATAAAATGGGGCAGAGGGGAAACCCTTTTCATTAAAAAAAATGCAATGAGTGGTCGATGGCCGGTAACAACTTACACGTATGATACAGGTGAATCTAATCAGGAGTATCATAAAATAATAGAATTGTGTAAGCCAGATGTTTTTACAATGACCAAACTAGACTGCATATGTTGAACCAAACATTGTTGTTATACTAGCACACATGATTCAGTATTCATCTGTGAATCTCATTCCAGACCTGGCTCTAAAACATAAATGATACTCCCTCCGTCCCATAATATAAGAGCGTTTTTGACACTACACTAGCGTAAAAAATGCTCTTATATTATGGGACGGAGGGAGTAGATGCCATACATGCTTTCAACTGTGCGGTCTCCTCGCATACTAGGCATTTCGCAATTTTCCTCATTGCACAAAGTCAAACACATGCATATAATGCTGACAAGTTAAAAGAATATAATCTGCAATGGGAAGCCATTAAGTTATAAAACGGGTCAACTAACTAAGGACCACAGTAACCCTAACATGACGTAATTCTCAAATCAAGCTTTACTTCATAAGAAGGCAATCTGGTTTTCAAAGACACCTACGAATGAATGTTACATAGTCCTATCACCATGCATGGAAATAACAAGAACCAAGTTAATATTTTTGGTCAAAAAAGTGAAACTTTCTTTACTGTGGTCCACTGAAGAAATAAAAGCACACATGCCTATGTGATAATAAATTCAAAATATGTGTGCCGTTGAGCATGAAATGTAGAGTAACTCGATCAAGGTTATTCCCAGTAAAATAAACAGACTGAATGGCAAACAACTACTATGATCTACTAAATCAATTGCATTCGTGTATAGTAATGTGAAACTGGTGAGAAAAGGTTCAGTAAAGGGCTAAATGTTATTGCCATATTTAGAAGAAAAGAAAAGACCAACGAGAAAGGAGCCCCGCAGCATTTTAATTAAGGTGTGGGACACTGAATTGAACTCACGAATATCAGGATGATTAATTCCGCCCACATGATTCAAACTAGAGTCTGCGAAGAGACGCCACCGCGCTCTTGCCACTGGACCAAGAGCCCATCCACTGCCACATTTTGAAGAATTTGAAAAAATCTACCAAGCTAAACAACAAAACCTTGCTGGCTGACATAACAAGCATAAAACAGAGAGGTTCAGGGCATCTTATTTACAAATGAATGAGGATGGCATGATTCTTACAAATAACAAGAACCAAGTAAATATTTTCGGCCAAAAAAGTGAAACTTTCTTTACTGTGGTCCACTGAAGAAATAAAAGCACACAGGCCTATGGCATAATAAATACAAAATATGTCTGCCGTTGAGCATGAAATGCAACTCGATCAAGGTTATTCCCAGTAAAATAAACAGACTGAATGGCAAACAACCACTATGATTTACTAAATCAATTGCATTCGTACATAGTAATGTGAAACTAATGAGAAAAGGTTCGCTAAAGGGCTACATGTTATTGCCATATTTAGAAAAAAAGAAAAGGACCGGCGAGAAAGGAGCCCCACGGCATTTTAATTAAGGTGTGGGACACTGGATTCAACTCATGAAATAATCAGGGTGATTAATTCCGCCCACATGATTCAAACTGGAGTCTGCGAAGAGACGCCATCGCACTCTTGCCACTGAGCCAAGAGCCCATCCACTGCCACATTTAAAAAATTTGAAAAGATCTACCAAGCTAAACAATAAAACTTTGTTGGCTGACATAACAAGCATAAAACGGAGAAGTTCAGGGCATCTTATTTACAAATGAATGAGCATGGCATGATTCTTACAAATAAACAGATCTTGTACTATCTTGCAACTACATCCATGGTTTTTTAACAGGGAGCAACTACAACCATGTTATTTCCACTCAGGAGAAACCCAGCACTAAAGCACAATCTCAATTCTCAAGTTGATTCTATTCAGCTCGCATAGACTAGTTCAAGGACTCAGATGTGCACAGAACCTCAATTTAGATACATGGTAAGCTACACCCTCTCACTTGCTTAGCATAGTTCTCAGAGATGCCCAATTTATC
>LR738713.1:344148111-344159834 GCA_902687465.1 Secale cereale
GTGTTGGTGGCGCTGGCGGCGGTAGACATATTCGACGGCAGCTCACTGGGCAGGACTGGTTGTTTGAGCACACAGCTCTCTCTGTAAAATCCCAGGTCTCGCGGCGAGCGGTGCTGTTCTGGCGGCGTACTCCGGTGGCGGCGGCAGGATTGAGCGATCAGATCGGGTTCCTGATTTGTGCAGAGGTAAAACTCCTCTCTGATCCGCTTAATCATGGGGCGTTCGAAGCCGGGTCTAGAAGAGACCGATGTGGCCGAACTCTTGGCTATGAAAGAGGAATTCCTCCATCACAGAGAAGAAACAGCGGACCTTCGGGGCGAAGTTGATGATTTACGCAAGGACGTGCACAACATCAGCAACAAACAAGACACGATGGTAAAAGCAATGTCTGGAGTCCAACAGGCTGTTTCCTCCCTCAATACACAGTTGGCAGCCATGGCCGAGGTACTCAAGAACATGAATCTCACTGATGCATCTACATCCACACATCAAGGCCAACCATCTGCAGAACAGCCAGCAGTCCTCCTTCTGAATCCTACAACTACTGATTTACCTGCAGCTAGCGACAGACCTCTAACAGAAGAGTTGAGGAAGCGACTTGCAATTGAACAAGAGAAAACGCGTCAAGCTGCATCTCAAATCCCACCAAATTTAGCACCCATTCAGGTTCCAAGACATGCTATCCCCCCAGGGTTCCATGTCAGTACGGCCGTAGAGATTCAGTCGGGTAATGTTACCCCAACAGCAGCATACAAAACTGCTCGTACGCCTGGTTTCCACAGCTTTCAACCTCCAGGAGTGCGTCAGAGTTGGGAGGACTTTCAGAAACAATACGAGCAAGAGATGCGCACACAATTCCTCAAGAGCATCACCAAGGGGCCTCGCATGGACTTCCCACGTTTTGATGGTGACAATCCGGCTGGATGGATTCGTCAGTGTGAGAAGTACTTTCAGATGGCTGGCGCACCAGCTGAGTATAGAGTCAACCTTGCTCAACTGTATGTGGTGGGCAGAGCAGATACTTGGCTGCGTCGTTCGGGCATATTAAAGAAACAGCTTACTTGGGCACAGTTCTGTGAAGAAATACTGCGCAGATTCTCTTCAGCGAGCTCTTATGAATTGACTGAAAAGTTCACCTCCTTAAAACAGAGCACTCTCACAGTTTCTGAGTACACTGACCAATTTGAGGAGTTAATGGCAGAGATACAAGTGGAAAACCCAATTATGGATGAGAACTGGTTTGTCCGATGCTATGTTAATGGCCTTCGTCATCAAATTAAGTTCCAAGTAAGACCATTAAGGCCCAAATCTCTCACTGAGGCTTACTGGCTGGCAGTTGACTTAGAAAAAGGGGCCCCTGAGAAGAAAGCCTACAATACATATTCAGGCACAAGCAAAGGTTCTCTGTCCTATCAAAAACCATACTCTGCCATGCCTGACAAGGTCACAGAACCAAAACCAACCATTGTCAATCAAAGGGCCAGAGAGCCTGGCAAGTGTTGGAGATGTGGAGATGCTTGGTTTCACGGGCACAAATGCAAGTTAGCCCCTGCCCTTAATGTGCTTACAGGTGAAGAACCTACAGAACAACAAATGGAAGAGGAAATACTTGAACAACATGAATTGGCAGAACAACCACAAACTGAAGAACATTGCATGACTATTTCGGCACAAGCCATGAAATCTGACAATGTCAATACCATCTCCATTCTGGTGCAAATTGGGGGCAAACAGGGAATTGCCCTAGTGGATTCAGGTAGCAATTCTACATTCATCAACCTCCAGTTTGCTTTATCAACTTCCTGCACTATTATCAAGGACAACTCAAGAGCAGTCACTGCTGCGGGAGGGGGCACACTTTGGTCCGGTGCATTTGTTCCTACCACATCTTTCATTGCGGGAGACACTAAATTCCACCAACAATTCAGAGTCCTAGACCTCCCTGGGCATGATATGGTACTGGGTAGTGATTGGATGGCTAGGCATAGTCCTGTTGCATTCTACTACAATCCCAGACAGATCACCGTGATGCAGGATAAACTACACCTTGTCACCATCAAGGCTTGTGATACTCCATCCGATGCCACTCCCATTGAAGCAGAGGAAGTAGACAAACTCCTATCAGCAGGAGCCCCTGGATATGTACTGCAATTGATCAGAGACACTACAATGACAAAACCTGAAAAACATTCAGTGCCACCACCTGTAGAGGAAGTGCTACAACAATATCCTGAAGTTTTTCAAGAACCTAAGGGTTTACCACCAAAAAGGTCTCATGATCATAAAATACCGCTGAAGGAGCAAGCAAAACCACCTAACTCCAGACCTTACAGGGTACCTCATATGCAAAGAAATGAGCTGGAAAGACAAATTGATGGTATGCTCAGAGACAAAATTATACGAGCAAGTGAAAGTCCCTACTCTTCTCCAGCAATCTTAGTAATGAAGAAAGATGGCACATGGAGAATGTGTATCGACTACAGGAAACTGAATGCTGCTACAGTCAAAAATAAATTTCCAATCCTAGTTATTGACGACTTACTAGATGAACTACACGGAGCCACTTTCTTCACCAAGTTAGACCTCAGATCAGGCTATCACCAAGTGCGAATGGATGAGAAAGACATACCTAAAACAGCTTTCAGAACGTATTTCGGACACTATGAGTTTCTGGTGATGCCTTTTGGCCTTGCAAACGCACCCGGTACCTTCCAAGCGCTCATGAACAGCATCTTTGGACCATACCTCAGAAAGTTTGTGTTGGTTTTCTTCGATGATATCCTCATCTTCAGTAAGTCCCTCTCTGAACACTTGGAACACTTGCAAATAGTGTTGCAGTTACTTAAGGAACATCAGCTATATGCAAAACTTTCCAAGTGTGTGTCTGCAGTCCAGCAAGTTGAGTATTTGGGCCATATTATCACGGGTGAAGGAGTTTCAACTGACCCCTCCAAAGTAGCAGCAGTGTCTGACTGGCCACTACCTACCACACCCACTCAACTTAGGGGATTTCTGGGTCTCTGTGGCTATTACAGAAAGTTTGTGAAAAACTTCGGTACCATTGCAAGACCATTGCATGATGTGCTCAGGAAAGACAGTTTTATTTGGACACAAGCTCAGACACAAGCCTTTCAGGAATTGAAACAAGCTATGATCAATGCTCCAGTCCTTGGTCTTCCCAACTTTACTGAACCATTCATTCTGGAAACAGATGCGTCAGGAGTTGGACTGGGAGCTGTAATGATGCAGCAAGGGAAACCATTGGCCTACTACAGTGCCACTCTCTGCCCTAAGAATGCTGCTCTATCTACTTATGAAAAAGAAGCATTGGCTATTATTGCTGCATTGAAGAGGTGGAGGCACTACTTCTTGGGCAATGAGCTGATCATTAAAACAGACCATCAGAGTTTACAATATATAACTGATCAGAAGATTACCACTGGTATACAACACAAATTGATGTTGAAATTACTAGAGTTCAGTTTCACAGTGCAATACAAAAAGGGCAAGGAAAACATTGCTGCTGATGCCCTCTCTAGACAACACTCCCTTGCAGCCATGTCCATGGTCACCCCCCAATGGATTTCTGCAGTTGAAAGTTCTTACACCAAGGACAGTACTTGCCAAACCCTTTTGGAAAAACTACTACTGGCTCCTGATCATACCTTCCACCAGAACACTCTTCACTCAGGCATTATAAGGCACAAAGGAAGAATTTATGTAGGCAAGGATATGGACCTCCGAAGGAAGTTGCTATCGGCACTGCATGCCTCTGCTTTGGGAGGGCATTCAGGAATGAAAGCCACATACCATCGCATCAAACAGATTTTCTACTGGCCCGGACTCAAACAAGAAGTTGACAAGTTTGTAGCAGAGTGTCCTATATGTCAGAAAAACAAAGGAGAAACTTGCCCCTATCCTGGCTACCTAGACCCACTCCAACTTCTAGATATGGTCTGGACACACTTAAGCATGGACTTCATAGAAGGGTTGCCAAAATCAAAAGACAAAGATGTGATCATGGTGGTAGTGGACAGGCTATCCAAGTTTGCTCACTTTATCCCCCTCTCACATCCATTCACTGTGCATACTGTGGCGCGAGCATTCATTGACAATGTGCTGAAGCTGCATGGACCTCCACTGGCTATAGTATCTGACAGAGACAAAATCTTCACCAGCCAATTGTGGCAAGAAATCTTCCATGGCATGGGGACAGAGTTGCGTTACAGTTCCGCTTATCATCCGGAATCAGACGGGCAAACAGAGCGCGTTAACCAGTGCATTGAAAACTACTTGCGCTGTTTGACATCTACAAAACCCAAGCAATGGGCCGACCACTTGTCCATGGCTGAGTACTGGTACAACACTTCCTACCATTCCTCTCTCAAGAAGACTCCGTTTGAAGCAGCTTATGGATTTCCACCTCCCAATATCTGTGAAAATGTCTTGCCAGACAGTATGACGGATGATGCTCGACAGTTTTTCACAAACAGAGATGCATTACTTCAACACCTGAAGGACAACTTATCTGCTGCTCAAGCACGTATGAAAAAGTATGCTGATCGTAAACGTACTGAAAGGGTTCTCGATGTGGGCGACATGGTCTACCTCAAAATGCAGCCATATCGACTCAATGCTTTCGGCCTCCGTACTCACATCAAACTTCAAAGTAAGTACTATGGGCCTTTTCGCATCATAGCTAAAGTGGGGCGTGTGGCCTACAAATTGCTGCTTCCAGACAACACCAGCATCCACCCGGTTTTCCATGTGAGCCAATTGAAGAAGCATGTCGGAAACAAAACCATTCCTTGCACGGATTTACCACTTGTCCGAGCTGATGGCATGATTCAGACTGAACCAGTGATGGTCCTGGAAACCAGACAAGTTCCACGCAACAACCTGCCTGTCGTTCAATGGCTGGTCCAGTGGGAGAACTTACCGCCTGATGAAGCATCTTGGGAAGACGCTGCCTTCATGAAGAAGACCTTCCCTACTTTCTTCAAGGCCACCATTGATCGCTGGTTCAACCGGTCACCTCCTTGAGGACAAGTTCGATTTCACCAGGGGGTATTGTCAGGCCTGTATCGTCAGTCCCAGGGGTTCACTACCTTCAGTTAACGGAGGGCTTAGATTCCAAGCGTTATCTTCGATCTAACGGCTCGCATAGCTCGCCGTTTCTCTGTTCCGTTACCACTGTAGCTGTAACTTTTCTTACCGTTCTGTAAGTGCCAGCTGAGCTATAAAGCTAGCGACACCCGTCTGTAAGGGATGGAAAATATGCTGAGAACTCTCTGAGATACAATCATACATCTAATACGAACCCTAGCAGGGCTACTTTCCCCTTTCTTCCTCCTCCAATCTTATACGAATCCCCCACGAATCCTTAGCGGGGCATGACAGTACTAATAAACCATCCTAGTCGACGAACACCGCTAAGAACAGTAGCACGTCGAGAGGCAATTTCGATGGAGCAGCACAAAAATTGCATGGAGGAAACGTGGGGAGAAATTTACTTCTAGTTGTAGTAGAGCTCGAGGCCCATGCCGTCGTGGATCTCGTAGTCGCCGAGGGTGATGTGGTCCTTGTAGATGGTGTACCACTTCTGGATGCGGATCTTCTCGGGCCTGGTCCCCGTCTGCGCCGCGACGAGCTTCTTCAGGTCGCCGATGGTGTCGTCCTCGTTGCACTTCACCCGCACCTTCTTCCCCAGCCTGTCGTTCAGCACCACCTCAATCATCTTCTCCGCTGCTCCCTCCCAAACCCTAGCTCCTCACGAACCTGCGCCCACGCGAAATCTCTCGAAGGAGTTGTTTTCTCTCGAAGAGACGAACATGCTTGTGTGCGGGCCATGGAGCTTCTACAGTACATTCAAGTTTAGATGCACCCCTGCGAACAGTAAATTAGAAAATTCGCCTAACAAACAGTAAAAGAGAAAAGCTGGTGCTCAACCGACCGATCTTTATTTTATGTCCGTCCGCGTCCTGTGCTTTTTTCGCGAATACGCAAAGCTTACGTATCTTTCATTGATAGAAGGAGAAGAATGAGTACAAACGAGGTACAACACATGACACGGACGTAGGTAGGCATGAACATGGTGTCCGGTGCAGAGAGAAAGGGATGATCGGCCCGAACGAAGGATACAGCACAACTAGACCTACCAAACCCGAACTAAACGGCAATGCCAAACCAACACAAGAATACCAACATCAATCGAGGCAGAATCGGGGACACCGCGAGCTCACAAATAGCGTCTTCAAGAAGGAAGACGAAGTTGAGACGTCGTCGCTATCCGGTCCGGGGGAGTCGGACCTCGGGTTTCCCCTGAGCTCGAAGAGAGGCACAACTGAAGGCCTTGGCAATGCCTCCAAGAAGGAAGCGACACCCACGGGCGCTGCCGCATGGATCTCTCTCTGGCCTGAAGCAGAGCAATCCCATAGCCGCTGAGTCTGAAATCGAAGATGAGGAAGCCAAAGTTGGTCGGAACCACCATGTCGGGAGGGGGTTGGTGGGGCTGCACTTGCGGGCGAAGGGCGGGACCGCCATCGAACCCATGAGCACTAGATCTGGCAAAAGGTGGAGGCTTTGAGGCGAACAAGGCAAGGCTGGCGACGAAGCAAAACCCATAGGTGGATCTGGGCGGCTGCGTCCAGCAACGCCGGCGAACTAGGACTAGAAGGACGCAGATCCGAGTTGCCATAGCCTTAGTCATCATGATGTCGACGAGCCGAGTTAGCTACACGATCGTCAAGGCCGGAGCTGCCCGGTAGAGGACGCCGACAGCAGGGGACACCGGAGAGACACGGGCCCGAGGCCGCCGGGATTGAAACAACACCAGCAGTGATCCGTCGCTAGGAGCCCCGAGTCAGACACACCACAGAAGCATCTCCGCCTCCGCGCGAGAGCTTTCACCGTGGCTCGGGCCGAGGGAGGGCCGCCGTGGTCGGCAAGTCGGGGCAGCAGCTGGTGGAAGACAGCTGAGAGACGCCGGGAGGGATCTCGAGGACGCGTGGGCGCGGACATAGAGCAGGAGGCGTGCGAGGGAAGGAGGCGTCCGCGGCGGCCATGGGCGGGGGAAGGGCGAGGCTGGCCGGAGCCGCGAAGGGCGGTCGTCGGGGGGTCGGAGCCGGCGTCGCCGGGCCAGCAGGAGGTGGCCGCCGGGAGGGGAAGGCGCGGGGTGGTGGGTGGAGGGGGATTCGGGCGTGAGGAGCCAGATCCACCCCGCCGCCACCTTCCCGGGGTCCGGCGCGGCTTCGTCGGCCGGCCCTCCGGCGGCGGCAACGCGGCGATGGGGGCAGGGGAGGGACCTCGCTAATGGCGGCTAGGGTTCCCCCGTGTCGCTAGAGGTGGGCGACGCGGGGGTTGGGGGATGTTAGCTCCGCTCACCTGGAAGGGCACATGAGCTGCCTGTTGGAAATATGCCCTAGAGGCAATAATAAAATGGTTATTATTATATTTCCTTGTTCATGATAATTGTCTGTTATTCATGCTTGAATTGTATTATCCGGAAACAGTGATACATGTGTGAATACATAGACCACATCGTGTCCCTGGTAAACCTCTAGTTACTAGCTCGTTGATCAACAGATGGTTACGGTTTCCTAACCATGGACATTGGATGTCATTGATAACGGGATCACATCATTAGGAGAATGATGTGATGGACAAGACCCAATCCTAAGCCTAGCACAAGATCGTGTAGTTTGTAATGCTAAAGCTCTTCCAATGTCAAGTATCTTTTCATTAGACCATGAGGTTGTGCAACTCCCGGATACCGTAGGAATACTTTGGGTGTGCCAAACGTCACAACGTAACTGGGTGGCTATAAAGGTACACAACGGGTATCTTTGAAAGTATCTGTTGGGTTGGCATGAACCGAGACTGGGATTTGTCACTCCGTATGATGGAGAGGTATCTCTAGGCCCACTCGGTAAGACATCATCATAATGAGCTCAATGTGACTAAGGTGTTGGTCACGGGATGATGTATTACGGAACGAGTAAAGAGACTTGCCATGACGAGATTGAACAAGGTATCGGTATACCGACGATCGAATCTCGGGCAAGTACTATACCGATAGACAAAGGGAATTGTATGCGGGATTGATTGAATCCTTGACATCGTGGTTCATCCGATGAGATCATCTAGGAGCATGTAGGAACCAACATGGGTATCCATATCCCACTGTTGGTTATTGACCGGAGAGTCGTCTCGGTCATGTCTACGTGTCTCCCGAACCCGTAGGGTCCACACACTTAAGGTTCGGTGACGCTAGGGTTGTAGAGATATATGCATGCGGTAACCCGAATGTTGTTCGAAGTCCCAGATGAGATCCCAGACATCACGAGGAGTTCCGGGATGGTCCGGAGGTAAAGAATTATATATAGGAAGTCCAGTTTCGGTCATCGGGAGAGTTTCGGGGGTCACCGGTATTGTACCGGGACCACCGAAAGGGTCCCGGGGGTCCACCGGGTGGGGCCACCTATCCCGGATGGCCCCATGGGCTGAAAGGGCAAGGGAACCAGCCCATAGTGGGCTAGTGCGCCCCCCTTGGGCCTCCCCCTGCGCCTAGGGTTGGAAACCCTAGGGGTGGGGGCGCCCCACCTGCTTGGGGGGCAAGTCCCCCCCCCTTGGTCGGCGCCCCCCTAGGAGATTGGATCTCCTAGGGTCGGCGCCCCCCAGGGCCCCTATATATAGTGGGGGGGGGAGGGCAGCCGCACCCCATGCCCTGGCGCCTCCCTCTCCCTCCCGTGACACCCCTTCCTCCTCCAGTGCTGCTTGGCGAAGCCTTGCTGGAATACCGCTGCATCCACCACCACGTCGTCGTGCTGCTGGATCTCCATCAACCTCTCCTCCCCCTTGCTGGATCAAGAAGGAGGAGACATCATTGCTCCGTACGTGTGTTGAACGCGGAGGTGCCGTCCGTTCGGCGCTAGGATCATCGGTGATTTGAATCACGACGAGTACGACTCCATCATCCACGTTCTCTTGAACGCTTCCGCTCGCGATCCACAAGGGTATGTAGATGCACTCCCCTTTCCCTCGTTGCTAGATGACTCCATAGATTGATCTTGGTGAAGCGTAGATTTTTTCTGATTTCTGCTACGTTCCCCAACAGTGGCATATGAGCTAGGTCTATGCGTAGTATCTTGCACAAGTAGAACACAAAGCAGTTGTGCGCGTAGATTTGTTCAATTCTCTTGCCGCTTCTAGTCTTATCTTGATTCGGCGGCATCATGGGATGAAGCGGCCCGGACCGACCTTACACGTACGCTTACATGAGACAGGTTCCACCGACTGACATGCACTAGTTGCATAAGGTGGCTAGCGGGTGACAGTCTCTCCCACTTTAGTCGGATCGGATTCGATGAAGAGGGTCCTTATGAAGGGTAAATATAAATTGGCATATCGCGTTGTGGTTTTGGCCTAGGTAAGAAACGTTCTTGCTAGAAACCTATAGCAGCCACGTAAAAACTTGCAACAACAATTAGAGGACGTCCAACTTGTTCTTGCAGCATGTGCCGTGTGATGTGATATGGCCAAAAGGATGTGATGAATGATATATGTGATGTATGAGATTGATCATGTTCATGTAATAGGAATCAAGACTTGCATGTCGATGAGTATGACAACCGGCAGGAGCCATAGGAGTTGTCTTATTTATTGTATGACTTGCGTGTCACTGAATAAACGCCATGTAATTACTTTACTTTATTGCTAAATGTTAGCCATAGTAGTAGAAGTAATGTTTGGCGAGACGACACACGATGATGGAGATCATGGTGTCATGCCGGTGACGATGATGATCATGGAGCCCCGAAGATGAAGATCAAAGGAGCAAAATGATATTGGCCATATCATGTCACTATTTGATTGCATGTGATGTTTATCATGTTTTTACATCTTATTTGCTTAGAACGACGGTAGTAAATAAGATGATCTCTCACTAAAATTTCAAGAATTGTGTTCCCCCTAACTTTGCACCGTTGCCAAGGTTCGTTGTTCCGAAGCACCACGTGATGATCGGGTGTGATAGGCTCTAACGTTCGCATACAACGGGTGTAAGCCAGATTTACACACGCAATACACTTAGGGTTCACTTGACGAGCCTAGCATGTACAGACATGGCCTCGGAACACGGAAGACCGAAAGGTCGAACATAAGTCGTATAGAAGATACGATCAACATGAAGATGTTCACCGTTGATGACTAGTCCGTCTCACGTGATGATCGGACACGGCCCAGTCGATTCAGATCATGTATCACTTAGATGACTAGAGAGATGTCTATCTGAGTGGGAGTTCATTAAATTGTTTAGATGAACTTAATTGTCATGAACTTAGTATAAATTCTTTACAATATGTCTTGTAGATCCAATGGCCCACGCTTATGTTACCCTCAACTTCAACGCGTTCCTAGAGAAAACCAAGCTGAAAGACGATGGTAGCAACTATACGGACTGGGTCCGTAACTTGAGGATCATCCTCATAGCTGCCAAGAAAACATATGTCCTTGAAACACCGCTAGGTGACGCTCCCGCCCCGGCAAACCAAGACGTTATGAACGCTTGGCAGTCGCGTTGTGATGATTACTCCCTGGTTCAGTGTGGCATGCTTTACAGCTTAGAATCGGGGCTCTAAAAGCGTTTTGAGCACCACGGAGCATATGAGATGTTCCAAGAGCTGAAAATGGTTTTCCAAGCTCATGACCGAGTCGAGAGATATGACGTCTCCGACGCATTCTACAGTTGTAAGATGGAGGAGAATAGTTCTGTCAGCGAGCACATACTCAAATTGTCTGGGTTGCACAATCGCTTGTCTCAGTTGGGAATTAATCTCCCACACGAAGCGGTCATTGACAGAATCCTCTAGTCGCTCCCACCTAGCTACAAGAGCTTCATGATGAACTTCAATATGCCAGGGATGGAGAAGTCCATTCCCGAAGTGTATTCAATGCTGAAATCGGCGGAGGTGGAGATCAAGAAAGAGCATCAAGTGTTGATGGTGAATAAAACCACTAAGTTCAAGAAAGGCAAGGGTAAGAAGAACTTCAAGAAGGACGGCAAAGCAATTGCCGCGCCCGGTAAGCCAGTTGCCGGGAAGAAGCCAAAGAGTGGACCCAAGCCTGAGACTGAGTGCTTTTATTGCAAGGGAACAGGTCACTGGAAGCGGAACTACCCCAAATACTTAGCAGATAAGAAGGCTGGCAATGTCAAAGGTATATGTGATATACATGTTATTGATGTGTACCTTACCAGCGCTCGTAGTAGCTCCTGGGTATTTGATACCGATGCAGTTGCTCATATTTGTAACTCAAAGCAGGAGCTGCAGAATAAGCGGAGACTAGCGAAGGACGAGGTGACGATGCGCGTCGAGAATGGTTCCAAGGTCGATGTGATCGCCGTCGGCATGCTACCTCTACATCTACCTTCGGGATTAGTTTTAAACCTCAATAATTGTTATTTAGTACCAACTTTGAGCATGAACATTGTATCTGGATCTCGTTTAATGCGAGATGGCTACTCATTTAAATCTAAGAATAATGGTTGTTCTATTTATATGAGAGAAATGATTTATGGTCATGCCCCGCTGGTCAATGGTTTATTCTTAATGAATCTCGAACGTGATGTTACACATATTCATAGTGTGAATGCCAAAAGATGTAAGGTTGATAATGATAGTCCCACATACTTGTGGCATTGCTACCTTGGTCATATTGGTGTCAAA
>LR738713.1:344159844-344172068 GCA_902687465.1 Secale cereale
CACCTAGCTACAAGAGCTTCATGATGAACTTCAATATGCCAGGGATGGAGAAGTCCATTCCCGAAGTGTATTCAATGCTGAAATCGGCGGAGGTGGAGATCAAGAAAGAGCATCAAGTGTTGATGGTGAATAAAACCACTAAGTTCAAGAAAGGCAAGGGTAAGAAGAACTTCAAGAAGGACGGCAAAGCAGTTGCCGCGCCCGGTAAGCCAGTTGCCGGGAAGAAGCCAAAGAATGGACCCAAGCCTGAGACTGAGTGCTTTTATTGCAAGGGAACAGGTCACTGGAAGCGGAACTACCCCAAATACTTAGCAGATAAGAAGGCTGGCAATGTCAAAGGTATATGTGATATACATGTTATTGATGTGTACCTTACCAGCGCTCGTAGTAGCTCCTGGGTATTTGATACCGATGCAGTTGCTCATATTTGTAACTCAAAGCAGGAGCTGCAGAATAAGCGGAGACTAGCGAAGGACGAGGTGACGATGCGCGTCGAGAATGGTTCCAAGGTCGATGTGATCGCCGTCGGCATGCTACCTCTACATCTACCTTCGGGATTAGTTTTAAACCTCAATAATTGTTATTTAGTACCAACTTTGAGCATGAACATTGTATCTGGATCTTGTTTAATGCGAGATGGCTACTCATTTAAATCTGAGAATAATGGTTGTTCTATTTATATGAGAGAAATGATTTATGGTCATGCCCCGCTGGTCAATGGTTTATTCTTAATGAATCTCGAACGTGATGTTACACATATTCATAGTGTGAATGCCAAAAGATGTAAGGTTGATAATGATAGTCCCACATACTTGTGGCATTGCTACCTTGGTCATATTGGTGTCAAACATATGAAGAAGCTCCATGCAGATGGACTTTTGGAGTCTCTTGATTATGAATCATTTGACACGTGCGAACCATGTGTGACGCCCGAAGACCGACGTCCCAGAAGATTCCAGATGTTCCGGGTTCTCCCGTGTGTTTCATTGTGCTTGTGTTATTTATTTTTGCATTGCATCATGTCATCATGCCATCATGTCATTAATCTTTGCATCTCAACTAAATTAAATTGTGTGGACCTTCTGTCCATTTAAATCGAGGGAAGGATGACTTCTCTTTATAACATATATATATATCCTCTCAATATTATTAGGGAGCTATATTAAATATTCCAATTGTTTGGAAATTCACCAACACACACTTGCATATCTTCCCCATGCCTTTTCTTTCCCAATTCCTTGCCTCCAAACCTTGTCTCTAATTCTTTTCCCGTTTATCGAGGTTCCTCCAAAAATCCGAGCATTTTTGGACACTTCAAAAATCAAGTCTTTGTTCAAACCCATTTGAATTAAATTCAAATATGTTTGAATTATATCTCGATCTTGCCACTTCTATTTTTCTCAGACTACGCTCATTTTTATGAGCCCGAGAAAAATAATCCCATGTGCTAATCTTTCCCTAAGCCTCCCTTTCTTTTCCTTCTTTCTCCTTTTTTTCTGTTAAAGAAAATCAGTAGAAAGAGAAGGGACAGAGAGAGCCGGCCCACCTAAGCCTTCTAAGGCCCAGCAGCCTCTCTCTCCCTTGCTTAACCCTAGCCCGTGCCCTTACTCTCGATCTCCCCCTCCCTTTCCCTCTGCGCCGCCACTCATCGCGACCGAGAGGAGGCGAGTCCGACCCCCTCGCTCGATCTGCTCCCCTCGTCCGCTCTATCCCCTCTTTCTCCCCGTCCTCGCCACCCCAGCGCGCCACTCCTCCTCGTAGCCGCCCCGCCATCCGCCTCTGCATGCGGACGCCGCTGCGAGCGCCATGGCGGCCACCGCATCCTCCCAGCCTCCAGCTGCGGGCCAGCGCGCGCCTCCTCGCCATGGCCTCTGCGTCGCCCCCGCACTGTCGTTCCTCGCCCAGCTGCCGCCCTCCTGCTTCTTCCCGGCGAGAGCCACGCCTCTGCCTTGTCCGATTCGGTCGAACGGGACGATCGGCATTGCAGCTCCGTGTTGACTTCCCCTGCATCACCCCGTGCTGCCGCCCTTTGTATGCCCTTGTGTTGCGGTGTTTTGGTCCCTCAAGACCGGCAAGTTCCACTACCGATCGAGACCCCAAGTACCACGATGACCTTTGCGCCAAGTACCACTATGCCCGGATCACTCGGAACCCTCAAGTTCATCTACGGAAAGGGTACGACGACCGTCGCCAAAGAACCGTGTACCACTACCGTCGCCCCGAAGACGTCCGATGTCGCGACAAGTACCTCTTCGGAAACGTGAACGGCTACAAAACGTGTACCACGACCCCCGTGTACAACTACTTCCTCTACGACCTCGAACCGCCCCGAAACGAACGTTTTGAAGGTATAACCCCGAGACGACGACCCGTGGACTGCTTGTGTTGTATGAGGTGAATCGAATGTTTGCATCGTGTCCGTTGTGCCCTCATTTGCCTTGGCGGCAACCCGTGGGAACCCGGTGACGGGATCACCCCACCTTTCATCTTGTTCGACTCGCTCACGCTACCTTTCTTTTGCACCGGTCTCTCAACGAGTTACCGGAACCGATATGTTGCGTGGCATCATTTTCGGATTCGCCGACGTGGCCCCTTTCTTTCCACCACGGTGATAAATACTTCATATCTATTCATGTTAACTTTTAGAAAAAATTGCATAAAACTTGATCTTGTCATTCGCATCATGTTAACAACATTAAAATGTGTGAATTGTTGTTTGCCTAAAATTGCTAAACATGCATATGGGATTTTTCCGGAATTGTTGTTGTAGTTTCCGGCCTCATTTAAACTTGTTGACTTGTGTTGTTTTTGAGTGCTTCCTACCTTGCCATGTATTGCTTCCTATATAGACTTGTCATGCATCATACCTTGCCATGTATTGCATCATATAGACTTGTGTTGTTTTTCTGTGCTTCCTACCTTGCCATGTATTGCTTCCTGTATAGACTTGTCATGCATCATACCTTGCCATGTATTGCATCATAGACTTGTGTTGTTTTCTGTGCTTCCTACCTTGCCATGTTTTGCTTCCTGTATAGACTTGTCTTGCATCATACCTTGCCATGTATTGCATCATATATTGACTTGTGTTGTTTTCTGTGCTTCCTACCTTGCCATGTTTTGTTTCCTGTATAGACTTGTAGTTCATCATATATAGAACTGTCGTGCATCATACTTGGTTGAGTATTGTCATGTCTCGTGTGGTGTGTTTACCGTGTTGCTTGTTTCTTTCCGGTTTGCTTCTCTCGTTAGCTCCGGGTTCGTTCCGGAGTTGTGAGGATTGTTTGACTACTGCATGGACTTGTTCTTCTCCCTCGCGGAATCTCAGGCAAGATGATCATACCCTTGGATACCTTTACTATCATTGCCATGCTTAGTAGTCTCAATGCTATCATTACATGTCGCGCTACCCATCTTATTGTCAGCCCCTCTCCTTGTTGCCATGAAACCTCTAACCTTTGAAACCTTCCTAGCAAAAACCTTTGTTTGGCTATGTTACCCGCTTGCTCAGCCCCTCTTATAGCATTGTTAGTTGCAGGTGAAGATGAAGATCGTTCCAGGAGGGAACTTGTTGTTGGTATATCACAATATCTATTATTATTATTAACACACCTATATACTGGGCATGGGTGGAAGGCTTGGCCTTTTGCTCGGTGTTTTGCTCCACTCATGCCACCTTAGGCGCTGATAAACCGGCATTATGTTCCTTGATTTTGTGTTCCTTGCACGGTTGGGTATATGGGGACCCCTTGACACTTCGTCTTTGAATAAAACTCCTCCAGCAAGGCCCAACATTGGTTTTAATTTGCCTCATAATAACAACTTAATTAATTAATTAAATTTGCATAGGGGGGCGCGTCTCCGGGTATTCTTTCTACATAGCAGAGGGGCAGTGCTGATGGTGTTGGTCCCAAACGGGCAGACTGCGGGGCCACCACGGGGAAACTCGAGGATTGGCTCCCGTAGGATGTCCCATCCAAACGTGGCCTGAGACGAGATACGCGCGGCTACTATCTGGGTGTCGGCACACCGGGAGGTCTTGCTGGACTTGTTTTACCATTGTAGAAATGTCTTGTGCACCGGGATGCCGAGCCTGATCGGATTTCCCTAAGATAAGGGGTGATGATATTATATTTATCACTTCAGCTGATCGTGAGAGCTTGTGATGGGCTAAGTTGGGACACCCCTGCAGGGTTATGATCTTTCGAAAGCCGTGCCCGCGGTTATGTGGCAGATTGGAATTTGTTAATGTCCGGGTGTAGAAAACTTGACAGATGATCCGAAGTAAAACACACAACTGTGTGAGTAACCGTGATTGTCTCTTTTCATTTTGAGAAGAGAACACAGTGGGGTTATGTTTGACTCGTAGGTAGTTCAAGATCTTTAGCGATCACTACTAGTTTGTGACCGTTTGCGTAGATGCTCATCTTATTCTTGTACTCGTAAGTTAGCCACCATATTATGCTTAGCCGCTGCTGCAACCTCACCACTTTACCTCTTCCTACCCATAAAGCTTTGCTAGTCTTGATACCCATGGTTATGGGATTGCTGAGTCCTCGTGGCTCACAGATACTACAACACCAGATGTAGGTTCAGCCGAGATTGACGCAGGAGCTGGGTCAGAACTTCTGGGAGTTCCATGAAGAGCGTGGCCGTATGTTTGTGACGTTTCGACGATCAGTAGTGGTTTCTACTAGGGGCGATTCGGACCTTTATGTATTTGGTATCTTTCTTTTGGATCTTCGCCCATAGTCGGGTTTTGATGTTTTGAATGATGTTTTGCTTATGTAATGTATTGTGTGACGTGGCGAGTGTAAGCCAACTATCCTTTTGCAATTTCATCCCTATTTTTACATGAGTCGTGCAAAGATACCAAACTTGAGATCATTCCAGAATGGGCTTATACCTTTAAGTCGTGCCTCGACACGTAGGAGGTATAGTCCCATCCTGGGCATTACACTATGCCTCTTGGGGAAGATGACCAAGACTCCGTTCTCCGGAACAATGGAGCGAGCAACCAACTTGTTGGAAATCATACATACCGATGTGTGCGGTCCAATGAGTGTTGAAGCTCGCGGAGGCTATCGTTATGTTCTCATCCTCACAGATGACTTAAGTAGATATGGGTATGTCTACTTGATGAAACACAAGTCTGAGACCTTTGAAAAGTTCAAGGAATTTCAGAATGAGGTTGGGAATCAACGTGACAGAAAAATAAAGTTCTTACAATCGGATCGTGGAGGAGAATATTTAAGTCACGAATTTGGCACGCACCTAAGGAACTGTGGAATCGTTTCACAATTGACACCACCTGGAACACCTCAGCGTAATGGTGTGTCCAAACGTCTTAATCGTACTCTGTTGGACATGGTGCGATCTATGATGTCTCTTACCGACTTACCGCTATCATTTTGGGGTTATGCTTTAGAGACTGTCGCATTCACTTTAAATAGGGCTCCGTCTAAATCCGTTGAGACGACACTGTATGAACTTTGGTTTGGCAAGAAACCTAAGTTGTCGTTTCTGAAAGTTTGGGGTTGCGATGCTTATGTCAAGAAACTTCAACCTGAAAAGCTCGAAACCAAATCGGAAAAATGCGTCTTCATAGGATACCCAAAGGAAACTATTGGGTACACCTTCTACCTCAGATCCGAAGGCAAGGTCTTTGTTGCCAAGAATGGATCCTTTCTTGAGAAGGAGTTTCTCTCGAAAGAAGTGAGTGGGAGGAAAGTGGAACTTGATGAGGTGACAGTCACCCCTCCCGAACTGAAAAGTAGCGCAGCGCAGGAAGATGTTCCGGTGGTGCCCGCACCGACTAGGAAAGAAGTTAATGATGATGATCATGAAGCTTCAGATCAAGTTACTACTGAACTCCGTAGGTCCACAAGGACACGTTCACACCAGATTGGTACGACAACCCTGTCATGGAAATCATGTTGTTAGACAACGGTGAACCTTCGAACTATGAAGAAGCGATGGCGGGCCCGGATTCCAACAAATGGCTTGAAGCCATGAAATCCGAGATAGGATCCATGTATGAAAACAAAGTATGGACTTTGGTGGACTTGCCCGATGATCGGCACGCCATAGAAAATAAATGGATTTTAAGAAGAAGACTGGCGCGGATGATAATGTGACCATCTATAAGGCTCGACTTGTTGCTAAAGGTTATCGACAAGTTCAAGGGATTAACTACGATGAGACTTTTTCTCCCGTAGCGATGCTGAAGTCCGTCCGAATCATGTTAGCAATTGCCGCATACTATGATTATGAGATATGGCAAATGGACATCAAAACAACATTCCTTAATGGCTTCTTCAAGGAAGAACTGTATATGATGCAGCCGGAAGGTTTTGTCAATCCCGAGAATGCTAACAAGGCATGCAAGCTCCAGCGCTCAATCTATGGGCTGGTGCAAGCATCTCGGAGTTGAAACATTCGCTTTAATGATGTGATCAAAGCGTTTGGGTTTATACATACTTGGGGAGAAGCCTGTATTTACAAGAAAGTGAGTGGGAGCTCTATAACATTTCTCATATTATATGTGGATGATATATTGCTGATGGGGAATGATGTAGAATTCTTGGAAAGCATAAAGGCCTACTTGAATAAGAGTTTTTCAATGAAGGACCTTGGAGAAGTTGTTTACATATTAGGCATCAAGATCTATAGAGATAGATCGAGACGCCTCATTGGTCTTTCACAAAGCACATACCTTGATAAGATATTGAAGAAGTTCAATATGGATCAGTCCGAGAAAGGGTTCTTGCCTGTATTGCACGGTATGAGATTGAGCACGGCTCAATCCCCGACCACGGCAGAAGATAGAGAAAAGATGAGTGTCATCCCATATGCCTCAACCATATGTTCTATTATGTATGCTATGCTGTGTACCAGACCTGATGTGAACCTTGCCATAAGTTTGGTGGGGAGGTGCCAAAGTGATCCCGGTATGGAACACTGGACAACGGTCAAGAACATCCTGAAGTACCTAAAAATGACTAAGGATATGTTTCTCGTTTATGGAGGTGACGAAGAGCTCGTTGTAAAGCGTTACATCGATGCTAGCTTTGACACAGATCTGGATGACTCCGAGTCACAAACCGGATATGTGTATATTTTGAATGGTAGGGCAGTCAGCTGGTGCAGTTGCAAGCAAAGCGTCGTGGCGCATTCTACATGTGAAGCGGAGTACATAGTTGCTTGCGAAGCAGCGCAGTAAGGAGTCTGGATGAAGGAGTTCATCACCGACCTAGGAGTTATTCCAAGCGCGTCGGGCCCGATGACTCTCTTCTGTGACAACACTCGAGCTATTGCCATTGCCAAGGAGCCCAGGTTTCACAAGAAGACCAAGCACATCAAGCACCGTTTCAACTCCATCCGGAATTATATTCAAGATGGAGACATAGATATTTGTAAAGTGCATACGGATCTGAATGTCGCAGATCCGTTGACTAAACCTCTTCCACGAGCAAAACATGATCAACACCAGAACTCTATGGGTGTTCGATTCATCACAATGTAACTAGATTATTGACTCTAGTGCAAGTGGGAGACTGTTGGAAATATGCCCTAGAGGCAATAATAAAATGGTTATTATTATATTTCCTTGTTCATGATAATTGTCTGTTCTTCATGCTTGAATTGTATTATCCGGAAACAGTGATACATGTGTGAATACATAGACCACATCGTGTCCCTGGTAAACCTCTAGTTACTAGCTCGTTGATCAACAGATGGTTACGGTTTCCTAACCATGGACATTGGATTCATTGATAACGGGATCACATCATTAGGAGAATGATGTGATGGACAAGACCCAATCCTAAGCCTAGCACAAGATCGTGTAGTTCGTCATGCTAAAGATTTTCCAATGTCAAGTATATTTTCCTTAGACCATGAGGTTGTGCAACTCCTGGATACCGTAGGAATACTTTGGGTGTGCCAAATGTCACAACGTAACTGGGTGGCTATAAAGGTACACAACGGGTATCTCCGAAAGTATCTGTTGGGTTGGCACGAACCGAGACCGGGATTTGTCACTTCGTATGACGGAGAGGTATCTCTGGGCCCACTCGGTAAGACATCATCATAATGAGCTCAATGTGACTAAGGTGTTGGTCACGGGATTATGTATTACGGAATGAGTAAAGAGACTTTCCATGACGAGATTGAACAAGGTATCGGTATACCGACGATCGAATCTCGGGCAAGTACAATACCGATAGACAAAGGGAATTGTATACGGGATTGATTGAATCCTTGACATCGTGGTTCATCCGATGAGATCATCGAGGAGCATGTAGGAACCAACATGGGTATCCAGATCCCGCTGTTAGTTATTGACAAGGAGAGTCGTCTCGGTCATGTCTATGTGTCTCCTGAACCCGTAGGGTCTACACACTTAAGGTTCGGTGACGCTAGGGTTGTAGAGATATATGCATGCGATAACCCGAATGTTGTCCAGAGTCCCGGATGAGATCCCGGATGTCACGAGGAGTTCCAGAATGGTTCGGCGGTAAAGAATTATATATACGAAGTCCAGTTTCAACCATCGGGAGAGTTTCGGGGGTCACCGGTATTGTACCGGGACCACCGGAAGGGTCCCGGGGGTCCACCGGGTGGGGCCACCTATCCCGGAGGGCCCCATGGGCTGAAAGGGGAAGGGAACCAGCCCATAGTGGGCTGGTGCGCCCCCCTTGGGCCTCCCACAATGCCTAGGGTTGGAAACCCTAGGGGTGGGGGGCGCCCCACCTGCTTGCGGGGCAAGTCCCCCCCCCTTGGCAGCCGCCCCCCTAGGAGATTGGATCTCCTAGGGCCGGCGCCCCCCAGGGCCCCTATTGATGTAGGGTGGAACCCTAATCGGCAAATCTTTCATGAAAGGAGGTTATCCCACGATGAACACGGAGAACACAAGGAAGATATGGAGGAAAACACGAGGGGAAACACTCAAATCAACACAAATAAGGTCACACAGGTGCTAGATCCACGATACATATCAAGACACACGATCCATAGTCAACAACGGCGGTACAAAGATAGTCTTCTCCCGGAGGAGGTCTTGAGTTATCCCTTGGGATCTTCTCCACGAAGGAGGTCTTGAATCCGAGGTGGATCTTCTCTGAAGAGGCCGCGGTCTCGTAGGAGAGGAATCACTAAGGTCTATGGTGAGCTATCCAAAAGCTGCCTCCAAATGATGGAAGTCAACAAGTATATATTACATGGGATGACGATGTCGGGTCGAACGTCCGCTGGTCACCGGACGTCCGCTGGTTCGGGAGGGACCAGACGTCCGGTAATCCTCGGATTTCCGCTATTTATGTTCTTTGGTCGATGTCATGGACGTCCGGTGGCTTTCGGTCGTCCGGTCGTCTGGGAGTCGCCGATCGTCCGGTGAACGCCGGTCGTCCGGTGCCTGGGAGTGACCGGTCGTCCGGTGTGGGCCGGACGTCCGGTGCCTGTAGCCTCTTCAGCCGTACTTCGTCTTGTACCAAGCACTTGTCGATCTCGCCGTCTTGTCCGCTGTTCAGAGCTGTCCCGTGGCCTTCATCCAAGTACCTGAGTATGCATAGAGTTTCTGATGAGGGTAGAAGCCATGTCTCATGTGAATCGGGAGGATGTAGAGCAAGGAGTGAAGTCACCTCGGTCTCGAGAGCTCTAGCACGAGCACATGTCATGGGTCCTTGAGGCACTTGGTGAGGCGATGGAGGGTCCATGGGGATGACCTTAGGATGCTCCGCATCATCTCCCCTCCCTTGGGAAAGATCCGACCTCGGATCGAAATATTCATCACCATGGAAAGGAGATAGGTCCTTGATGTTGAAAGTATCGCTCACGGTGTACTTGTCTCGTGGGATGTCGATCTTGTAGGCGTTATTGTTGTAGCGTGCTAGCACCTTGAAGGGTCCGTCGGCGCGGGGTAGTAGTTTGGACTTGCGCTCGTTTGGGAAACGGTCCTTGCGAAGATGAAGCCAAACAAGATCTCCCGGATGGAACACCATGGGTGCCTTGTTGTCATTGAGCTTGTTGGTGAGACGATGTACTTGTCGCTCGATCATTGCCCTTGTATCTTCATGCACCTTCTTGAGATAGCTCGCCCGTGCATTTGCGTCCATGTTCGTGCGCTCTTGTAGAGGTAGAGGGAGGATGTCCAATGGGGACAATGGGTTGAAGCCGTAGACGACCTCGAAGGGGGACTTGCCAGTAGTCGAATGTCTTGCGCGGTTGTAGGTGTACTCGGCGATGGGCAAACATTGCTCCCATTCCTTGATGTTCTTCTTGATCAACATGCGAAGAAGCGTCGAAAGCGTGCGATTCGTCACCTCCGTTTGGCTGTCAGTTTGTGGATGGTATGCCGAAGAGAAGAGTAGCCTGATTCCGAGTTTGGCGCATAGAGTCTTCCAAAAGTAGCTCAAGAACTTGACGTCCCGGTCCGACACGATCGTCTTGGGTACTCCATGTAGACGAATGATTTCCCTACAAAAGAGATTTGCCACATGTGAAGCATCGTCGATCTTGTTACAAGGAATGAAGTGAGCCATTTTAGAAAATCTATCCACGACAGCAAACACGGAATCTTTGCCATATTGAGTCCTAGGCAATCCAAGTACAAAGTCCATGCTTATGTATTCCCATGGATGGTATGGAATAGGAAGCGGCATGTAAAGACCATGAGATTGAGCTTTTGACTTAGCTTTGCGGCATGTAGAACATCGGTTGGTGATGCGTGAGACGTCACGTAGCATCCTGGGCCAAAAGTAGTTCTTTGAGAGCGTAGCAAATGTCTTGTTGCGTCCAAAGTGTCCCATGAGTCCTCCTCCACGCGATTCCTGCAAAAGGAGCAAATGAAGCGAAGAATCAGGAATGCAAAGTTTGTTAGCTCTCATAAGATATCCATCCTTTATGTAGTAACGTTCCCAAGAAGTGTGAGTCAAACACTTAGCATAAGGATTTGCAAAGAAAGGATCATGCTCATATAAATCTTTTATGTGCTCAAAGCCAATAACATTCAACTCAAGTTTTGTAACAAGCATGCATTTGCGGGAAAGCGCATCCACCACAACATTCTCTTTGCCTTTAATGTACTTGATGACATAGGGAAACGACTCAATGAACTCACTCCATTTAGCATGATGCTTGTTCAACTTAGTTTGACCCTTGAGATACTTGAGAGTCTCATGGTCCGTATGAAGAATGAATTCATGAGGTCTAAGATAATGTTCCCAAACACGTAAAACTCTCACCAAGGCATAAAGCTCTTTGTCATAGATGGGGTAATTAAGTTGTGCTCCGGATAGCTTATCGCTAAAGTATGCAATTGGGCGCTTTTCTTGCATGAGCACGCCACCTATGCCGGTACCGCTAGAGTCACAATGGATCTCAAACAGTTTATCAAAGTTTGGTAGGGCTAGAAGTGGTGCGTGTGTAAGCAAGCTTTTTAGCTCATTGAACGCGGTGTCTTGCGAAGGACCCCAAATGAAGGGTGCGTTCTTCTTGCTCAAGGCGTGTAGAGGCATAGCAATAGTGCTAAAGTCCTTCACAAAACATCAGTAGAAACCGGCTAGACCAAGGAAACTACGCACTTGCATGAGATTCGTTGGTTGAGGCCAAGTTTTAATTGCTTCAATTTTAGTTTCATCAACGTGAACACCTTGTGAAGAAACGACAAATCCTAGGAAGACGACCTTGTCAACGCCAAAAGTGCATTTCTCCATGTTAGCATATAAGCGCTCTTTCTGAAGGGTTTGTAAGACCATACGGATGTGTTTCACGTGGTCCTCTAGCGACTTGCTAAAAACGAGGATGTCACCAAAGTAAACCACTACAAAGACGCCTATGTAGGGTCGAAGACAAAAATGCATAAGACGCATAAATGAACCGGGTGCTTCCGATAAACCCATTGGCATAACAAGCCACTCATATAACCCAAATTTGGTTTTGAAAGCCGTTTTCCACTCATCACCCTCTTGAATGCGAATTTGGTAGTAACCACTTTTAAGATCAATTTTCGAAAAGATGGTGGCACCACATAATTCATCAAGCATGTCGTCTAAGCGTGGGATAGGATAACGGTATCTAACGGTGATAGCATTTATAGGTCGACAATCGGAGCACATGCGAAAACTTCCATCTTTCTTAGGCACGAGAATAACTGGAACGGCACAAGGGCTTAAGATTTCACGTACATGACCTTTGTCGATGAGTTATTGCACTTGCCGTTGTAT
>LR738713.1:344190851-344207859 GCA_902687465.1 Secale cereale
GGGGTGGATGAATAGTTCCCGGTGGGGGTGGATGAACATGACCCCGTGGTGTTGCCTCTGGATGAACATGATCCCGATCGATCGAGTCGGTTGGGGCTGGATGAACAGGACCTCGTGGTGGGCTGGATGAATAGGACCACCCCGTGGAGGGCAGGATGAATAGTAGACGGTGGAGGGCTGGATGAACAGTAGCCCGTGGAGGGGTGGTTGAACAGGAGCCCGTGGAGAGGGCTGGTTGAACAGTAGCCGGTGGAGTAGCGCGCGGTGGAGGCTGGATGAACAGGAGCCCGTTGATGAACAGTTGCAGGTGGAGGTCGACGGTGGATGAACAGTAGCCCGTGGAGGCTGGAGGGGGTCGACGGTGGAGATGAATAGTATCCCGTGGAGTCCTGTTTTGCGGTACGCCACACCCCTCCCGATGAGCAGGACCCCGTTTCGACCGTAGCGCTCCAACACAAGTTCGTTTCCTCTGTTTTGCGGTACGCCACACCCCTCCCAATCAGCAGGACCCCCGTTTCGACCGTAGGAGGTCCGTTTCCTCCGTTTTGCGGTACACCAGACCCCTCCCGATGAACAGGATCCCGTTTAGACCGTGGCTGGTCGAACACAAGGCCGTTTCCTCCGCTTTGCGGTACGCCATGCCTCGTTTACATCGGCTGTTCCGTCCAAGCCCTCCCGATGAACACGACGACACATTCCGTTTCGACCCAGCCGGTTGGCTCCCCATGAACACGACGATGATGTTGTTTCTCCGTTCTGACCCAGCCATGTACACGAGCCCTGGCCGTACGTACGCGCGAGTAGGCGTTCGAGACCCAGCCCGTATGTACATACGTGGCCGTATTTACTTTCTTGCACCCTGGCCGCTGTACGTACGTGTACATGCTACGTGCGCGCCTCTGCTACGACACGTGCGCGCCTCTACATCGACCAGTATGTACGTACACGTTCGCGACCAGAATGACAACGCTACGTACGCTTCGACCAGGTGGGTCCCGACTGTCAGGCACTTCCTTGCGTGTGAAGATCTAGCTGGTGGGTCCCAGCAGTCAGGGGGGCGAATCGTTTTTTTCCCCGAACGCACTTCCTTGCGTGCGAAGATGTAGCTGGTGGGTCCCAGCAGTCAGGGGGAAACATTTTTTCGCGAAATATGGTGGCCCGTCCGGTGGGTCCCCGCTGTCAGGTGGAGGAATAATTATTTTGCGCGTAATAAGGAGGTACTTTCTTGCTACGGCCGTGGACCCAACTGCCAGCCTCTCCACGTATAGTCCACGTCCTATGGAAGCCGTTCCTTGACCATGTTGACCACACCGCGCCGAGAGCACCAGGGCGGTGGAAGACAACGAGGCCTAGGAAGGGGACGACGCGGAGCTGGGGAAGACGTGGCAGTGGATGCCCACACGTAGAGGAGTATGAGGGTTCACTGGTTCGCTGCGGTGTGAGGCTATCATCGCCGCAGAATAACAGGGGGTGTGGGTGAGTAGAGGGATGGCCTGGCCAGCGGTGGGAGTAGTTGGGGGCGGCGAGGCCTCCGCTGCTTCGCAGCCGGCCACGGGAGGCAGGAGCACGAGGCACGACCGGCGCTGTTTGGACGGCTGGAGCAAGAAGACCAGAGGTTGAAGAAGCACTACCGCCGTTGGATGGACATCGTACGATCACCGGAGTTAGAATCGTGCATATTGACTAGGTTGACAAAGCCCTTCGTCCCCGCCAACTTAGTAGGCCCACAAGTCAGCCTGCCACTATACTGGGTCCCAGCTAGCACGGGAAGCATTCATTTTTTTGTGCGTGATAAGGAGGCACTTCCTTACGTGCGAATATATAACTGGTGGGTCCAAGCTGTCAGCGGCGGTAACGTTTTTTTGTGAAATACAGAGGCCCTTTCGGTGGGTCCCATATGCCAGGTGGAGGAATCATTATTTTACGTGTAATAAGGAGGCTTTTCCTTGTGTGCGGCCATGGACCCAGCTGTCAGCCTCTCCATGTACTGTCCACTTCAGATGCATGTCGGTCATTGACCACGTTGACTAGGCCGTGCCGAGAGCACCAGGGCGATGGACGACGGCGAGGCCTGGGAAGGGAACGACACGGAGGCAGGGAAGACTCGACAGTTGTTTCCCACTCGGAGGGGAGTTTGACTGTACGAGGGTTTACTGGTTCGTCTGCCGTCGCCAGAGAATAACAGCAGGTGTGGGTGAGTAGAGGGATGGCTAGGCCAGTGATGGGAGTATGGTGGGGCGGTGAGGCCTGCGCGGTAGCACAACCGACCACAGGAAGGAGGGGCAGGCAGTCCCGTCGGCGCTTGTTTGAGCGGCTGGAGCAAGAATAACAGAGATTGAAGAAGCATGACAGTCGTTGGATGGAAATCCAACAGTCACTGCTTGTGCGTCAACCTTTTTTAGGAAAGCCTCAAATCTCTGGAAAACATCATACAACCCATCTGCCATTATTTCTAATAATTTATAGCCCATTTGCTAATTCGTAAGTTTGTTTGGAGCCCATATTCTTTTTGTTAGCATTATAGCCCATATTGCGGCCACGGTTAAAAAATTATACGAAATTTTGCATATTTCGGTGCGGTCCGAATTGTTTCTAATCCCGAAATTTTGAGTCACATTCAAACTAATTTTAAAAATAAATGTATATCAATATAAAATCCAACAAATTGTCCACGCATAAAATTCAATGCAATTTAAAATCTCGAAATGAAAAAAAGAAATTTGAAACTAATTGCCAGTTTGATCTGTTTTAAAAATGTACAACCCATTTCTCATTACTGATAGGCCATTTTCTCGGCCAGCCGAATGAAGCTCTCCTCGTCTTGAAAGATTTTCAGCCCAACAGGCCTGACAAAGCGACTTACTTGGCAAATCACAAAAAAACTGGGCTGTGGCCGTGGACCCAGCTGTCAGCCTCTCCACGTACAGTACTCTTCCGATGGAAGTCGGTCGTTGACCACATTGACCATGCTACGCCGAGAGCACCAAGGCGGTGGACGATGACGAGGCCTAGGAAGGGGACGACGCGGAGCCGGGGAAGATGCGGTAGTGGATGCCCACGCGGAGGCTGCCGTCGCCGCAGAATAACAGGCGGTGTGGGTGAGTAGAGGGATGCCCTGGCCATCGGTGGGAGTAGTAGGGGGCGGTGAAGCCTCCGCAGCATCACAGCTGGCCACGGGAGGCAGGAGCACGCAGCATGACCGACGCTGCTTTGGGCGGCTGGAGCAAGAATATCAGAGGTTGAAGAAGCACTATGTCCGTTGGATGGACATCGTACGGTCACTGGAGCTAGAATCGTTCATATTGACTAAGTTGACAAAGCCCTCTGTCCCCGTCAACTTAGTAGGCCCACAAGTCAGCCACCCACTATGGTGGGTCCCAGCTAGCAGGGGGTATTCATTTTTTGTGCATAATAAGGAGCCACTTCCTTGCATGCGAAGATATAGCTGGTGGGTCCGACCTGTCAGCGGGAGGAACATTTTTTTCACGAAATACAGAAGCCCTTCCCACGTATAGTCTATGTACAGTGCGTAATAAGAAGGAACTTTCCTTGCGTGTGACCATGGACCTCGTGGGTCCCAGCCGCCAGGCTCTCCACGTACAGTCCTCTTCCGATGACTATCGTATGTTGACCACGCCACGCCGAGCGCACCGAGGCGGTGGACGATGGCGAGGCCCCGGACTGGAACGACCCGGAGATGGGGAAGACACAGCAGTGGAGTCGCAGACGGAGAGGAGTGGGAAACTTAACTGGTTCGGGTGCGGGGTGGGCCTACACTCGACAGAGAATAATAGGAGGTGCGGAGTGGAGGGATGGCCTGGCCGTCGGCGGGGTAGCGTTTCAGTGAGGAGCGCAAAACAACGCCGATGGACGCCGAAGGCTGGAGCAGGCGGTCCCGGCAGCACTGGGGGAAGAAGACGAGAGATTGAAGAAGAATGCCGACCGTTGGATGTAAATCCAACGCCTTCTTAGGCTTCGACCTACTGGCCCACATGTTAGCCAGTCCATTTGTTTTTTAGTCCATTTGGTGGGTTGGGTGAAACAATGATGTAGCATCTATGCATCCCGTTTATATATATGGTATAATTTAAAGCCCATTTGCATTTTTCTCGAAATCCGCGGACTTGCTGGGCTGGGTGAAAATATCATGTTGGGCTAGACATAGAAATGTTATAAAAACATAGACACATGATTGCATGTCTATTACTGCATTAGTCAGTAAAATCTTTGCAAGCTTATGTACGCAATCACTAGGAGTTAACTTGCCAAGTTATATATAAACAATTATTATTATTATTTCTTAAGTACTTTCAACTTACGAAATAAAATATCATTTAAATTTGATGAGTGAATAGTACGTGGGGTATTATTATTTTTTAGGCTAGACGTGGGACAGTTAAGTTGGTTCTAGGGAAAAGTACTAGGAGAAAACTCAGTTTACATCGAAAAAGAAAGTGGGAGAAAATTCAGATATAGGATTAATGAAAACGAAAAATAGAACTGAGATGTGCGTCGTCTTGAAAAAACAAACATAACTTGGGCTGCTGATGTTATAGACAAGCTAGGTTGGGAGGCCCAGAGGCCGCTTGATACCTGCTGGATCCAAAAAATGTTGAAACATGTCGTGGGCTGCCCATGTTAAACAACAAACCTAGGCCATGGACCTGGTGGGCCCGGGACTGCCAGCCTCTCGACGAACAGTTGTCTCCCGATTCCTCTTGTTTTGCTGACCATGTTGGGAACGACAGATGGCGGCACCGCAGCTAGAGCACCAAGGGGAAGGACGACGTCAAGACCTCGGACCGAACGAACCGGAGCGGGGGAAGACGCAGGCGGAGGGGAGTACGAGGGTTGACTTGTTCGGGTGCAGGGTGGATTCAGAGGTACCTCCCATGCCCTCCTGGCCGCGTAGGTTATGTAGGATAGATTCAGAGGTACCTCTGCTAGGCTTCTCGCCCGTCGTTGGTTACCCCAAGTGGAAGGTTTGAGATGTAGTGTTGCGGAAGTTTTTCCCTTGGCAAAGACACCAAGGATCGAATCCCCAGAGACTCCTAGGTTCGACAAGAAGGTGTCAACTGCTACAGCGCCAGATATTAGCAATCAACGTGGACCTGCACACAGATACAAATAACTTTGCTCCCAACGAGTACAGAGAGGTTGTCAATCCCTCCGGCCTTGTAGTTCACAAAGGATTAAACGCAAGTGATAGTAGTGATAGATATAATTGCAATAGTAAATAAAAGCGAAAAGTAAATAGCGGATGTGATCAATGATGGTAATATGGACCGGAGTCTCATGATGTTCACTAGTGATGTCTCTCTCCCAAAAGACGATAAAATAGCTATGTGAGGTAAACGAATTACAGCTGGGCAATTGACAGGACCATGTGCGCAAACCAATGCTGACTACATTGCAAGAAAGGTTGAGGTTCAAAGCATGGGCGGTACGCCAAAGTAAGTAGACCGAAATCCATCAATATCTACTACTAATCATCCACCTTGAGATATCTATCCAGAACATCTCGCTGGTATTAAGTTGCGAGTCCCACCCATAGTATAAACTCAATGCAACAGACAACTGCATTAAAATAACTTTGCGTAAAGTAAATAATCCTTGCACCCGCGGGCACAAGCACCATTGTTTTCCCCCTTGTGGCAACAGCACATCCCCTAGACTCATGTTTCTGTCACTCAAACTAGTCATCGAGGGGCATGAACCCACAATCAAGCATAACGTTCCCTCTTGGAGTCACTACCTATTACTTGGCCAAAGCAATAAATAACAACGGAGAACATGCAAGAATTACTTACGAACATAAATATAAAAGAGGTAGATCAAATATATTACTCAAGCACAATCTGAACATAATCTCACAATCCATCGGATCCCAGCAAACTCATCATAGCAACAACATAAGGATTACATATGTGCCTCGATCATGTAGGGCAGCTCACGAGGGCTAATTAGTGAAGCACAAGAACGGGAGGAGAACATCACATAGCTACTGGTCATGGACTCATGGTCCAAGGGAGACTACTCACAACTCATCCGGGAGGCGTCCATGGTGGTGGAGAGGCTCCCGGTGGTGATCCTCCCCTTCGGCAGGGTGCCGGGAAGAGTTCTCCTGGCGCTCCCGATCTTGGAAGCGGCGGCGGCGGCGGAACAGAGATGAGATCGCGAAAAGAGTTCCCCCCTCGAGGGTTTCGGGAGACGCTTTAAATATATGCCGAAGGGGGCATCGGAGGAGCCTCGGGGGGCCCAGGCGCCCCCCGGCGCGGCCCAGGGGGGGGGGGGCGCCGCCAGGGCGCCTGGAGCCCTGGTGGCCCCCCCCCCGGCTGTCCTTCGGGCGCACGGTAGTTTCTGGAATGTAGATTTTTTATATAATTTTTCTGGATTTTTCCTGGCAGTTCTTGTAATGTGAAAACCTGAAATACAAAAACAACCGAAAACAGAAACTGGCACTGGGGTGCACTGAGTTAATAGGTTAGTCCAAATATGATCAAAAGTGTATGGAAGTGTATAAATATCATAGCAATATCACCCAAAAGAGGCATGGAGCAAGCAGAAATTATAGATACGTTTTGGACGTATCAACCTCCCATGTGTTTAGGTCCTTGGTATCGTTGTCTTCTTTCATGTTGGCGTATCAGGGGTCGATGATGGTCTCGGCGAGGTCAACCACGGAGTCCTTCTCCTGCCCGTTGCTTATGATCTTGTATTGCTTTTGGATGTCGACAAGCTTGTTGCACCAGATGGCCAAATCGTCGCGTTCTTTCTTCTCTCCACCGTAGCGAAGGTGCAGTCGGCGCTGCCGATGAAACGAGCAAATGCTCCAGAACCTCTGATGGCCCTACAGAAGTGGTAGATGAGAACCTCGTCCCGCAAACATACCTGGGCCACGGCGATCCGCTGGTCCCTGTCAGGAGACGAATGGATGGGCACAAGGTCTAGTCCTGCAACCTTGTGCTTTCTCGTCCTGTAGGTACTGCTTGAACTCGGTGAGGCAGAGCTTCACCGAGTCCGGATCGTTGGTGTACATCACATTCAACTTGGTGCAGCCATAGGACTGAACGACGGACTCAAAGGGGAACTCCTCGCTGAAGTCCATATCCAGCAGTCTCACCCCTCAGATCGCCATTGGAGTCTCTTCAAGTGAACGAGTGTGTAGGCGGAAGCAGCAGTTCGTTTTTCAGCTCTTGGGGAACTGGATTCAACAGTAAACTGAGTGTGTACAGGCGACAACAGTTACTACCCCTCCCTCATTCGCTGCACGCCCGACAGAAGATGCACCCTCGGTGCATTCAAACGCCTCCATTAAGAAACCTACTCCGGCCACACGTCGGTTCACGAGCGGGTCTGTATTGGTACTATAATAACAGGAGTTAGTGGTCACTTTACTTAAATTTAATTAGCTTTAATAGAAATTTATACTTAAAACAAGCAATGCATTGGCTCGTTCTATCAGTGCCACAGGATCAACATGCACAAAAATTAGAATTATTATTCTCAGGACGCACACGATCAGCACATTTGTCGCACTTTCACAAAGATAATACTACCAAGTTTGAACTATTTGTTATGGTTGTTGTCCTCTGCATCATCATGCCGTGTTTCCCAGCTTGCAAGATTCAGAACCAACAAATAAGATCCAAATAATAAGTACAACAAAGATGCCTACACATCTCATTGATTCCCAGCTTGCAAGATTCAGAACCAACAAATAAGATCCAAATAATAAGTACAACAAAGATGCCTACACATCTCATTGATTCCCAGCTTGCAAGATTCAGAACCAACAAATAAGATTCAAATAATAAGTACAACAAAGATGCCTACACATCTCATTGATTCCTAGCTTGCAAGATTCAGAACCAACCCATTAGAGCCTTTTGATAAAGTGAATGTCGGGATTAAATCCATCTTGGCTAGCCGTGTCATACAACCCAAGAACTTGGCGAATGCTCTTGACCATCACAACATCTGTAATTGAGTATTCCTGTTTGCACAGATAAGAAAGAGCATGATTACTATAATAGTGGCACTAGTTGAAGCAAACTTTATTTCCAAAACGAGAAAAGATTGTGATAGAATAGCTTTAATTAAAAAATAGAACATTAGCACAGCATGACAAAGCACAATCATGTTGATAAAGGACAGTACTGACCGGTGTGAGGGGCCCTATGCCGCCATGACTCGATGTGGTGAACCAGCAAATCCACTCGGATGAGGCCAACTTGCAGATCCATGATTCAATTCATGCGCCTTTTTCTGTAGTTCCCCTGAAATGAAGCAAAGATTGCATCATTGAGCTAGCAAGAAGTACTTGCTCTTGTGAGATGGTAGGTTCTTCTTTATTAGTTACACAAAAATTGAGCAACATTAAGGTTGGTTGTCCTGCTCATGTAAGGTGCAACAATAATTTGCTTATCCTTTTGTGCAGTTCCACTAAAATAAAGTGCCATTGTGGTGACAGTGATCTTGCAAAGACTAATAAAATGTTGCACGGGATTACCAGCAGAATTTGATGGAGATTTTGGAAACTCCAATTACCATTTTGTGCAGTTCCACCAAAATTGAGAGATGTTGCCCACGTGACATTTTAGTTGAACTGCACAAGACACTCATTCCAAAAAAAGTGTTTTGTGCAGTTCACCAAAAGGTCACAATAGCAACAAGGTGAAATGGATATCCCTATCTGCACAAAAAGATAGAAAGTACACAGTTGCTGGTCAATAAGAATATACGAAACATATACGAAATGAAACGAAGCATCTTAATTATGTTCATGGCAATCACGCAAGGACAGTAGAAATTTTAAAATGCCAGCAATGCTTCATGTTACCAGAAGCATTACGATCAACAATGAGATTCCTCAAATATGGGATTACTTTAATGGTGGTATTGCTTGTTTACCAGATACAGTAAATCAACAACAGCTAAAGAGTTGGTTTAAGGGCATGGGACCGTGGGGACACCAAGACACTCAGCAGCATAAAGGAGCAACTTACTTATCATACTGGGGGAAACAACAGGAGTACCATTTGTAACACAGTTTAATTGCATCTTATCACTGGAGGCATTAGATTAACAATAACACTGGTTAGACATGTCCCTAAGGTAACAGTGTGATCGCTTCATTTTACATGCGCCCTTACATTAACAACAGCAAAAGGTTGGTATAAGGACATGCGACAGTGGACGCGTAAGCACAATGTACCTACAAGGAGGCATAAAGTGGTGATGCCGAGTTTGTTCATGCTATGTGAGGGCAACAAATCTAATCCTGGAGACCTTTTACTATGTGAGGGCAGCAAACCTAATCCTGGAGACCTTGTACTATGTGAGGGCAGCAAATCTAATCCTGGAGACCTTTTACTATGTGAGGGCAGCAAATCTAATCCTGGAGACCTTTTACTATGTGAGGGCATCAAATCTAATCCTGAGACCTTTTACTATGTGAGAGCAGCAATTCTAATCCTGGAGACCTTTTACAATGTGAGGGCAACAAATCTAATCCTGGACATACTCTGTTGACTTGTCCACCAGCCGCCACTTTCTATTCTTTTTTCAACCAATAATAGATATGTTCCTTATCCAGTTTGTACTGCGTTTTCCCATTATTTCCCTTTTCAACCAAGAGACCGGTTGGGTATCCGGTCTCTACTACTTTCACCATATTATTTCCTCTTTGAATCAAGTCCTAGATTCATGCTACAACTTTCCCCCCTTTCTTTGTTGTTTGAAAAAAGCCCTAGATTCGAATGCATGAAGTAGCTTTACCTCTAATAATACTAAAAATCTAGGTAGCTTTGGAAGAGCTCATGGGAGTAGAAAAAGATGCACATGCAAACACGTGGGGAGCTGGGGCACTAGAGCAAGGCCGCTTTCAAAGAACTTACACTTGAGGGTCGTCGGGATGTCAGCGGCGGCAGGTCGGATCTGCAAACAATACGGCAGGGAGGAAGAAGGGTCGGAGGACCTCCCGAGCCGGTGCTGTGTCGAAGAGAATGACACGGGCAGAGGATCGGGCCCCTACGGCAGCTGTGGGTTTCCTCCCTCGCTGGTGATGACCGCGTGAATGCTGCACCTTTTAGTCCTCTAAACACATCGGCCGAAGGGATCTGGCCGGATCTGTGACCAGCGGTGAGCAGAGAGAAAATGTCGCTACCGCTGTCTTGTTTAGATCTGGAGAGGATGAGAGAATGAAGAGAGCAACGCTAGTAAAGCAAGCGCTCAGGCCCCTGCGTACATATATAGCGGAGTGATTATCTTTTTCTGTCCATAACAAGCGTTTCAATTTGTGTACGTGGCATTAAAGAAAAGAAACTCTCTATTTAAGGTGACTACCTGTACGACTCCTACTTACTAGTAGTAGTAGTAGTAGTATTGTTCACTTGTGCTCCCCGGCCCTCCATTCATTGAACAATCCCATAGGTGAATAAACATACAGTACTAGTATTTATATAGAACAAACAAGCTCGAACTATTTTCGCGTAGTTAAAAGTTGAGGGCGGGGCTTTTCCCGGGCAGTATGCGTGGCAGTTTTCGCGTAGGCGGTTTGATAGAGAGGCAAGGAGGGTGAGGGAGTAGTGGATTCAACTTACTTACTGCTGGAAAGCTCGGGCTGTGCGATTTGACGGCGCGTTACTGTTTGGATCCATGTGTTAGAGTTAGTTTGGGTTAGTATGAACTCAACTAACCCAAAAATATCCAAACAGGAGGGTTAGTTTGGGTTACTATTTGGATCCATGTGTTAGAGTTAGTTTGGGTTAGTTTGAACTCAACTAACCCAAAAAAATCTAACCCACCCAAGAGGTGCTTATTTGGGTTAGTTCTTCTCGGGACACTAAAAAACAAAATTTTCTCTCGCTCTCCCCGCAGCAGATCCCTCCCCACTTCCTCAAAGCTTCTCGTCCTCTCCCTCCCTCCCTCTTGCACCGCCCATGAAGGCACCTCGCTGTATCCGCACTCCATCTAACCCTGTCATCCAAACACCTCTTTTGCTAGAGTTACTTCAGGGTTACTTCAGGATTAGAATCTAACTCTAACCTTTAACTGAGTTAGAGTATCCAAACAGGGCCAGGCGGTACGACCGGGGTGATGCCCCCCCCTTCCGTTCCGCACTCTAATCTGGTGCATGACACGTATTACGTCGACCCGGATGCTGTTGGCTGTCCCACATGTCGGCGAAGTAGTACGTAGTAGTAAGAAGAAGCAAAGAATCATGCGGTATAAGTCTTTCTAGAGATTCCAACAAGTGACTACACCGCGTGCAGTATCTCAGATCTCAAATCTCAAATCCCCCTTCCGGTTTATAGGGTCAAATCTCAAATCTCATCAACCAAGGCATTTTGCGATTGGAGGAATGTATCTCGTACTTTACAAAACTACCCTAATTAAACTCATGCATTAATTACGTAGTTCTCTCGTTTTCCTCTCCGCCTTGGTCGCGGTGCACAATATTGACCACTCCTATATGACTAGCCGCTATATCTACATGCAGGACATCAAAGCATCCGGGCCCGTGTGCCATCCACCAAATCACAGCGAGGTGCTATAGTAGAAACTCACCAGTCACCCCGGTGTGGCCGTCATGACCCGTCATATCACAAAACCCACACCTTTACCAGCAGTGGTAAAGTGGCCTCGAAGTTGGACTGGACGAAGCAACCATCATTTCACTGGAACGCTCGTTGAAGCCCTTTCTCCCCTTTATTGAAGAAAACCTTACTCGAGGCTACTCACTTCTGCCATTTTTCTTCTGTACCGACGAAGGAAATGTGGGCAAATCGGCGATGCTGCTATATTTTCATTCCAAGAATCTTATTTTTGTGAAACACCGACCGATTCTCACAGCCTATTCTTTTCCCGTTTTCATTGCAATTGTGGTTTCCTTTCGATTGCTTTTTGTTTGTCAGTTCATTGATGGATCCTGGAGCACTAGGCAAAGAGTTGCCGGCGGACAACCCACTGGAGACAGTGATCTCTAGGAAGCGAGCACCGACCAACGAGTTGACCATGTTAGTGGGCCAACCCATGGAGACGAAGAACTCCAAGAAACAAGCACTGCCCAAAGAGTTGACGACGTTGGCGGACGAACTCCTCAAAGAAAGTTGGAAGAACAGCAAGGGCCCCACCGTGACTACCCCAGAAACTCTGATGGCCACCTATGCGAGGCTCAAGGCCAAGTTTGAGGAGATAGTCGCCGTTGAGAAGCAGTATTCCCCTGGGAATGTGATGGCTCCCATCAAGGACGAGGAGATGGCCCCCGGAGGGATGGGATCCCCCGGTGAGCTACACAAGGTAAAAAATAATGGCTTATTACCGAAAGTTGTGGTTTTTTATTATTTGCAATGTGCTTGCTAATATGTCAGGGTTGTGCAGGTGCCAGTGGACGTCCTTGATGATTCCGATGTCGCGGCCCGTCCTGTGGACAACGCCCCAGAGATCGTTTTCGATGTCTCGGTCCATCCCGTTGGCATCGCCCCGGAGATCGATTCCGATGCCGCTGTCCATCCTGTGGACATCGCCCCAGAGATCGATTCCGATGTCGCGGTCAGTCCTGTGGACATCGCCCCACAAATCAGTTCCCATGCCGCTGTCTGTGCTGTGGTCATTGCCCGAGAGATCGATGACAAGAAATAGTTGGTCGCGCTAATCCTTCAGGGTAGTTTTCATTGCCCTATGTTTAATTACCAGAATGATGCGTGTTATCAAACCATCTTAGGCTAGTGCATTGTCTTGTGTGGGTGGTACTTGCTACTTTTGTTTGATAGTGAATCATGCAAACCCTCTCTGAGTTATGGAAACAGATGTATCGTCACCAACTTTTGATGTAATATATGGCATGCTTAGATGTATGTTCGAACTGTTTATCATATCAACATGGCTTATTTGATTATTCTTCGTGTTAGTAGGCTAGCTACTGTGCGAGCTATAGTACTTGCAAAACACTCACCGAAGAGAAATGTTGGGGCCGATGAGCTCGTGGTACGCTTATATTGATCCATCGTCGATCGGCCAATAGCCCAAGCTCCTAAAATTGTAGGCTTAGCGATTGATCAGACAATAGTCGACACGGATACATTCATGCCTCATTTGGTTCATAGGGTAGGAAAATCGTAGCAAAAGTACAGAGATGTACAACACAAAATCATAGTAGTACAGAGACGTCCCTTCGTTCCAAAATAGATGAGTCAACTTTGTACTACTAACTTTGAAAGGGAGGGAGTACAAATCCTAGGCGGGCTAGTTTGGCCTAGTAGGTTTTAGTGATATGACGTGGTACAGTGCCGTCCAGTCTTCGCGTGTGGTAGCAGTACTGCGGGTCGAGTAAGTTTTCATGAAGAAGCGGAATTCAACGAAGTCATGATGGTTCCTTCGTCCTACTAACTTTGTGCATGGCAGGTGGACCAGGATAATTTTGTGCATGGCAGGTGGACCAGGATGGTCGACTTCCCACATGTCGGCGAATGAAAGTATTCTTTCCGATATAGTGGACGAGCAACAAGTATTCATTGTTTATTTTTTATGAAACCTATTGTCTCCACTGTTATGACAGAGGAGTGTGAAACACAGCAGCCCAGTGAACTTGACATGTGCACCACTCCCTCCTTCCTCATGTAATACTACCATAGTGTTGACTATAAGGTTACAACTTTTTCCCACTCTCTCTCTATCTATTTCCTCTCAAATGTTTTTTACCTTTCTTTTTTTAGACATAATTATTTTTATGCCTCTTTTTTTGGAATTACTTTTTTATACCTAGGAGCACGTGTAGAGACGGGCTCCTGTAGATCCCACTCCTTGACTTTGTCAATACCCCTCTCTCCTCCACATAAGCGGGCTTGTCGAGAAGACAAGAGATGATCTCTTAGCATAATATGTTTCACCATGTTTTTAGGAATAACTAGTTATTGAAGATAAGGCTAAGAGATGATCCATTGTACACATATTTTTTTGTCATCTCTAAATTACATGCAAGACTTATGATAAGACTACCTTGTCAACCATTGTACATGCCCTTTATAGGCCAGAATTTTACTGGTACTACTTGCTATGAATGCGGGCAACTGGCCTCTGAGGGGGGAGCGCGCGCGGGGAGGTTGTGGGGTGGGGGAGGGGTTCTGGTGGGCCAGGGCGGTAAGAAGCGGGCTTGGAAGCGGTGCGGACTCCCGCATGGCCCACCTCACGTTATCACCACATATTTCTTGGAGTCCGTGCATGGCGGGCAGGTGATCTCTTCTCCCTCTCCCGTCTCTCTCCTCTCAGCTGACACCCGCCGAGCGGTTAGATTTCGGCTATCGACGGTTTATTCAATTGCAGTCCCACATGTTAGTGAAAATGCAAGACAACGCGTGTCCCCTCTGGTGAGCGGCGTGCGAGCCGGACTGTCGGGGATGCGACGTGAACGCGACGCGTACGAGTTGTAAGTGTGCCGCCTTTTTCTTTTGAACTTGCAAAGTGTAACATTTTCGTGCAATCGATTGATAGAAATCTAGAACAAAATGACGAGGGCGGTGCTTTCTGCGCATTAGACGGGCTAGTTTGAGTGATATGACGTGCTACTGTGCCGTCCACTTGCTCCATTTTTATGTAAGCAAGAGTCTACACTCTTACGTGGGAGGAGTGCGAAACACGGCGGATCTGATTTTGATCGAGGGATAACTGTTCCCTCGAAATAATGGAGCACTGTTAGCGATTATAGCATGATAGTTAGGGCATCTCCAGCGCTGGCCCTCAAATTTACACCGGCATCTGTCCGAGGACACTGATGGATGTCATCCAATGCTGCCCGCATACCTTTCGACAACTATATAAACTAACCAGATGAAATTCTTGCAAACAAAGCAAATTTCAAATTGACCGGATGAAATTCATTACATTTCGAGAAATTTTCCTATAAACTGGACGAAATTCATCACATATTTCGCACAAACCGAACTGAAACCTACTGTAAACCTAATCTAAACGATCGCCGGGCCCCGACCACCATGTCCGGCCATGAACCCGAGAAAGCCTGCCATTGCCTTTGCCTCCTCCTTATCCGCCTCGATAACCTCCTCCTCCGGAGCACAAGGTTATGAAGATTTCCGCCTCAACGTCGCCGTCAAGCGGCTAATCGGCCACCGATTTTTATCCCACCAAGCTTGGCGTCGACTAAGTGGAGGAGCGGTGGCGACTTACCGTGTACTACTCTTCCTCGCTGCCAGCTGCGCCCGCGCACGCGCGCCAGCTTCGTGTTTATGGTGGCGGAGGGCGGTCGGGGGGGGAGCTGGTGATGTCCTTCATCTGCTCCTGCGAGAGTACATCCAAGAGAGCTTTGGAGCGCGCCCGGAGCGGAGCCATCGATGTCCTCCGTCTGCTCCTGCGATAGTACGTCCAAGAGAGCTTTGGAGTGCCCAGAGGCCATGGTTGGAGTGGTGCCAATAGAAGGAAGGGACCGGAGGAGAATGAGTGTGGGTCTTTGGCTATGGCTGGGAGCTGGGGCTCAAGGTAATATAGCGGGCGAATGGCAATGAGCCGCGGCAGACGGATGGACGGCTGGCACCGGAGTAGGTTCGTCGGCAGCCGTGGTGTCACTAACGCGGAGCAGTCGCTTGCACCGGGATGCCGCGCGGGTGGTGCTCTCTCAGTCGTCGCGCTGCTGCAATGCTGACACCAGTGAGAGGTCGCGTGGATGCTGCTTTAGTGACTTAACCGCAGATGCGTTGTCTCACTGACATGTGGGCCCAACGGGCATCAGTCCCACATGTCAGTGACACACCAACTGCACCTGCTGTTAAGGCCGGTGAATGCGGCATTGACGTTCTAGAGAGACGGTGATCGTTTCAGGCGGTAAGCACACGCTAGCGATGGAAGGGGTCTCGGTAGGCCAGGGCGGTCAGACGCTGGCGTGGTGGTAAAATGTGAACTCCTGGATGATGAGCCTTTGAAGCATATGCGACACGTATTGACAACCAGGCGTCCATGCAACCGCTCTTGTCGCCAGCTAGCATTCGACGACCACCATAAGACACCACACATCCATACATAACTTATGAATAATGGACGAATCGATCAGACACACACTCGTGTGTAGTGGCACTATGATCGCTTTCTCACGGTAGTGCATGGAATACTCTGCACCATAGTACCCTCTCTAGCTAGGCTGTTTTATAGATTGTCGTTGTGATGGACGATATACATGAGCAAGGCGCTGAGTCACGAGTATGATCGTTGGTGTTGAGCCAGGTGAATACATGCTTGGTGTTCGCGGAGGCCTCCAGCAAACGTCTAAACAGTAATGTCACATATGCATAATTTTGGTTTTTATTTCTTTCTCCACTGACAGGTAGGCCCGCATAGATAGATAGATAAAGAACACGAGCTGATGAGGCGCATGCGGACTGTTTGACTGGTCAACCAGACAAATACGGAGCTATACACTGAGCCAGTGATCGTATAATCACCATATCTCGTATACAATGATCAAAGTGAGCTATCAAGACAAGTTCAATGACCGCCAATGCATTTTACTTGGTAATAAATGACCAGGATTGAAGGGGAATCCAAATTTCCTTCGTCTTGTGTCCTTGAGCTCTTGACAAATCAATGCACTTTACAGTTGTCCGGCCACTCCACCCCAGAGCTGTCACCAAGCGTCGTTCATGCCACCACGCCGCACACTAACCGGTAAGGAAGCGATGGCATCCCACCGCGCCGAGTTCCTCGCCGCCCACGCCCGCACACACAATGGTAGGCAAGCGGTGGCATCCTGCCGTGCCGAGTTTATCGCCACTCATGACCTCACACCTATGTGGGCGGAATTTGAAGCCGCCAAGGCCGAATGGGCGGTAGAGCTAGAGGCGGCCAAAGCCGCACAGAGGGAGCGGAAAAGTCAGAAAAATCTCAAGAAAAGAGAGGCCCGCCGCCGCAAGAAAGAAGAGGACGCAAGCGCTGCTGCGGAGAGGTCGGCGGAGATCCAAGCACGGTGGGGTGTCGCCAACAAAGCCGGGAAGGAGAACGA
>LR738713.1:344242483-344269576 GCA_902687465.1 Secale cereale
AGGAAATACATGAACACTTTCCTAGAAATAAAATAAAATTATCTTATGAATCTATTATGAGAGCCACTTATGGATTGCTTACCAAAGATGGCAATACCTAGATCTATTCTTGTATCATGCCTAGCTAGCGGCGTTAAACGATAGCGCTTGTTGGGAGGCAACCCAATTTTATTTTCTTTGCTTTTGCTTATGTTCAGTAATAAATAATTCATCTAGCTTCTGGTTAGATGTTGCTTTGTGTTTTAATTACTGTTTGTGCCAAGTAGAACCTTTTGGAAGACTTGGGTGAAGTCTTTGCGATCATGCTGTAAAAAACATAAACTTTAGCGCTCACGAGATTAGCTACCATTTTTTACTGGAGAGTGCTTTTAAGTTGATTCTTTTTGCAGATGATTAATAGACAAATTCCTCACGCCCAACAATTTATTTTAGAATTTTTAGAGTTACAGAAGTATTCGAAAGTTATAGATTGCTATAGATTGTTCTGTTTTTGACAGATTCTGTTTTTCGTGTGTTGTTTGCTTATTTTGATGAATCTATGAGTAGTATCGGGGGGTATGAATCATATAGAAGTTGGAATACAATATGTTTAACACCAATATAAACAAAGAACGAGTGCATTACAGTACCTTTGAGTGGTGGTTTGTTTTCTTATACTAACGGAGCTCACGAGATTTTCTGTTAAGTTTTGTGTTGTGAAGTTTTCAAGTTTTGGGTAAGGATTTGATGCACTATAGAACAAAGAGTGGCAAGAGCCTAAGCTTGGGGATGCCCAAGTCACCCCAAGGTAAAATTCAAGGACAACCAAAAGCCTAAGCTTGGGAATGCCCTGGGAAGGCATCCCCTCTTTCGTCTTCGTCTATCGGTAACTTTACTTGAGACTATATTTTTATTCACCACATGATATGTGTTTTGCTTGGAGCATCATGTATGATTTGAGTCTTTGCTTTCTAGTTTACCACAATCATCCTTGCTGGACACACCTTTTGAGAGAGACACACGTGAATCGGAATTTATTAGAATACTCTATGTGCTTCACTTATATCTTTTGAGCTAGATAGTTTTGCTCTAGTGCTTCACTTATATCTTTTAGAGCACGGTGGTGGTTTTATTTTGTAGAAATTATAGATCTCCCATGCTTCACTTATATTATTTTGAGAGTCCTTTAGACCAGCATGGTAATTTGCTTTGGTTATAAAATTAGTCCTAATATGATAAGTATCCAAGATGGGTATATTAAAAACTTTCATATAAAGTGCATTGAATATTATGAGAAGATTGATACATGATGATTGTTTTGAGATATGAGGATGGTGATATTAGAGTCATGCTATTGAAGTAATTGCGAATTTGAGAAACACTTGTGTTAAAGTTTGTGATTCACGTAGCATGCACGTATGGTGAACCATTATGTGATGAAGTTGGAGCATGATTTATTTATTGATTGCCATCCTTTGTGTGGAGGTTGGGATGTCGCGATGGTTAACTCCTACCAACCCTTCCCCTAGGAGCAAGCGTTGAATACTTTGTTTTGATACTCGTAGATTTTTGCAATAAGTATATGAGTTCTTTATGACTAATGTTGAGTCCATGGATTATACGCACTCTCACCCTTCGACCATTGCTAGCCTCTCTTGTATCGCACAACTTTCGCAGGTAACATACACCCACCATATACCTTCCTCAAAACAGCCACCATACCTACCTATTATGGCATTTCCATAGCCATTCCGAGATATATTGCCATGCAACTTCCCATCGTTTCATTTATTGTGACACGCTTCATCATTGTCATATTGCCATGCATGATCATGTAGTTGACATCGTATTTGTGGAAACTCCACCATGCACAATTTCTCATACATGTCATTCTTGATTCATTGCACATCCCGGTACACCACCGGAGGCATTCACATAGAGTCATATTTTGTTCTAGCTTCGAGTTGTAAGTAAATAAAAGTGTGATGATCTTCATTACTAGAGCATTGTCCCAAGTGAGGAAACGATGATGGAGACTATGATTCCCCCACAAGTCGGGATGAGACTCCGGACGAATGAAAAAAAAAGAAAAAAAAGAGGCCAGAAAAAAGAGAAAAGAGAAAAAGCCCAAAAGAAAAAAAAGAAAAAGAGAGAGAAAAAGAGAGAAGGGGCAATGCTACTATCTTTTTCCACACTTGTGCTTCAAAGTCGCACCATGATCTTCATGACAGAGAGTCTCTTGTTTTGTCACTTTCATATACTAGTGGGAATTTTCATTATAGAACTTGGCTTGTATATTCCAATGATGGGCTTCCTCAAAATGCCCTAGGTCTTCATGAGCAAGCAAGTTGGATGCACACACACTTAGTTTCCTTTGTTGAGCTTTCATACACTTATAGCTCTAGTGCATCCGTTGCATGGCAATCCATACTCATTCACATTGATATCTATTTATGGGCATCTCCATAGCCCATTGATACGCCTAGTTGATGTGAGACTATCTTCCTCTTTTGTCTTCTCCACAACCACCACTCTGTTCCACCTATAGTGCTATATCCATGGCTCACGCTCATGTATTGCGTGAAAGTTGAAAGGTTTGAAAGAATTGAAGTGTGAGAGAATTGCTTGGCTGAAACCGGGGTTGTGCATGATTTAAATATTTTATGTGATGAAGATAGAGCATAGCCAGACTATATGATTTTGTAGGGATAACTTTCTTTGGCCATGTTATTTTGAGAGGACATAATTGCTTTGTTAGTATGCTCGAAGTATTGTTATTCTTATGTCAATATTAAACTTTTGTCTTGAATCTTTCGGATCTGAACATTCATGCCACAATAAAGAAAATTACATTGAGAATTATGTTGGGTAGCATTCCACATCAAAAATTCTGTTTTTTTTATCATTTACCTACTCGAGGACGAGTAGGAATTAAGCTTTGGGATGCTTGATATGTCTCCAACGTATCTATAATTTTTGATTGTTCCATGCTATTATATTATCTGTTTTGGATGTTTAATGGGCTTTATTATAGACTTTTATACTATTTTTGGGACTAACCTACTAACCCAAGGCCTAGTGCAAATTGCTGTTTTTTGCCTATTTCAGTGTTTCACAGAAAAGGAATATCGAACAGAGTCCAAATGGAATGAAACCTTCGGGAGAGTCGTTTTTGGAACAAATACAACACAAAAGACCTGGAGTACACGCCAGGGAAGAAACGAGGCGGTCACGAGGGCAGGGGCGCGCTCAGACGGGGTAGGAGCGCCCCCACCCTCGTCGGCCCCTCGTGGCTCCCCTGACGTGCCTCTTCCTCCTATATATACCTACGTACCCTGAAAACATCGGGGAGCACCACGAAACCCTAATTCCACCACCGCAACCTTCTTTACCCATGAGATCCCATCTTGGGGCCTGTTTCGGAGCTCCATCGGAGGGGGCATCGATCACGGAGGGCTTCTACATCAACACCATAGCCTCTCCGATGAGTTGTGAGTAGTTTACCATAGACCTTCGGGTCCATAGTTATTAGCTAGATGGCTTCTTCTCTCCCTTTGGATCTCAATACAAAGTTCTCCTTGATCTTCTTGGAGATCTATTCGATGTAATTCTTTTTGCAGTGTGTTTGTCAAGATCCGATGAATTGTGGGTTTATGATCAAGATTATATATGAACAATATTTGGTTCTTCTCTAAAATCTTTTATGCATGCTTTAAATATCTTTGCAAGTCTCCTCGAATTATCAGTTTGGTGTGGCCTACTAGATTGGTAGTTCTTGAAATGGGAGAAGTGCTTGGCTTTGGGTTCAATCTTGCGGTGTCCTTTCCCAATGACAGCAGGGGCATCAAGGCATGTATTGTATTTGTTGCCAGATGGGGTTTATATCATATTGATTGAGTTTATCCCTCTACATCATGTCATCTTCCTTAAAGCGTTGCTCTATTCTTATGAACTTAATACTCTAGATGCATGCTGGATAGCGATCGATGTGTGGAGTAATAGTAGTAGATGCAAAATAGTTTCGGTCTACTTGTCACGGACGTGATGCCTATATATAATGATCATGCCTAGATATTCTCATAACTATGCGCTTTTCTATCAATTGCTCAACAGTAATTTGTTCACCCACCGTAGAAATCTGCTATCATGAGAGAAGCCACTAGTGAAACCTATGGCCCCCGGGTCTATCTTCTATCATATTAGTTTCCTGTCAACTTGCCAATTTCTGTCGCCGTTGTTTTATTTTGCATTCTTTACTTTCAATCTACATATCAAAAATAACAAAAAAATTATCTTATCATCTCTATCAGATCTCACTTTTGCAAGTGGTCGTGAAGGGATTGACAGCCCCTTTTATCGCGTTGGTTGCAAGGTTCTTATTTGTTTGTGTAGGTATGAGGGACTTGCGGGTGGTATCCTACTGGATTGATACCTTGGTTCTCAAAAACTGAGGGAAATACTTACGCTACTGTGCTGCATCACCCTTTCCTCTTCGACAAAAAACAATGCAAGCTCGAGAAAGTAGCTATAAGCCTTGCAAGCAAATGACTAATGAGTTAGTCATGGGATGATGTATTACGAAACGAGTAAAGAGACTTGCTGGTAACGAGATTGAACTGGCTACAGAGATACCGACGATCGAATCTTGGGCAAGTAACATACCGACGGACAAAGGGAATTGTGTAGGTTGTCATCACGGTCCTACCGATAAAGATCTTCGTAGAATATGTAGGAGCCAATATGGGCATCCATGTTCCGATGTTGGTTATTGACCGGAGAGGTATCTCTGTCATGTCTACATAGTTCTCGAACCCGTAGGGTCCGCACGCTTAATGTTCGTTGACGATATAGTTTTATATGAGTCATGTATGATGATGAACGAATGTTGTTTGGAGCTCCAAATGAGATCACAGACATGACGAGGAGCTCTAGAATAGTCCATAGGTAAAGATTAATATATGGGATAATAGTGTTTGAACTCCGGAAAGGCTCCGAAATTCACCAGAAGGGGTTTCGGATGTTTCCCGAAATGTTTGGGCATGAGAACACTTTATTTGGGTAAAGGGATAAAGCCCATGAGGGTTTTGGTGAGTGTAAAAAGAAGTTTTGCGAAGGCCAGGAGCTATACGCCGAGAACCCTGGCGTCTGGGCCTGGTGTTTGAGTAGGACTCTTTCCTTTCGGGCAAAACCAACTCTGAGGAGACTTTTGGTCCAAGTTTCGACTCCTAGGGCTCAACATATAAATAGAGGTGCAGGGCTAGCACCCAAGACACATCAAGATTCACCAAGCCGTGTGCCGGCAGCCTCGCCCCCTCTAGTTTATCCTCCATCTAGTTTCTGTAGTGCTTGGCTAGGCCCTACTGAAAGTGCAACTAATCCCCGGGTGGTTTTGGTAATTAATAACAACATATATATCATTGAACTAATAGTTACTTGAGAATCATTTCAGAGAAGTTCAATGATACGGGTATGGAAATGACTGAAGAAGTGGACCCCTCAAAATGCTAAGGCAAGCATTGGCAAAAGCTCAAGACTCCATTTTTGGTTTAGTGATCCAAGATCACATTGAGTCCATAGGAAAAGCCAATACTATTAAAAGGGGATGAGGTTGTGTTGATGATCTGGTTGCTCAAGTGCTTAGTGATTTAGCTCCTTCAACTATCAGCAACTTTCACTTCTATACACACTCATAAGTAATCTCGGACAAACCGATTCTTCCAACTCAGTCCCACCGAGATGAACCACCTCAGCCATAAGCCAAACCCTAGAAAAATCGGTCAATCCGAGTTTGAGTTCGGTCTCACCGAAACTGGACTGCCAACCTTCTGTAACCGTTTGTCATCATTTCGGAATATCCGAGTTGTTATTTTCGGTCCCACCGAAACTGGCAAGTTCCTATCTTTGACTCATATCGGACAAACCGAGATGGTATTTTCGGTCCAACCGAAAACCCCAACGTTCACTATATTTGAACTTTCGGTCTGACCGAGTTTCCACTTTGGTCTCACCGAGATTGTTCAATTATGTGTGTAACGGTTGGATTTTGTGTGGAGGCTATATATACCCCTCCACCCCCTCTTCATTCGTGGAGAGAGCCATCAGAAAGAACTACCACTCCTACCTTACACTTTCTGAGAAGAGAACTACCTACCCTTGTGTTGAGATCAAGTTGCTCCATTCCTACCATATGAAACTTGATTTCTAACCTTCCCAAGTTGCTTTCCACTCAATCCTTTCTTCCACCACAGCCATATCAGTGAGGAGAGTTGAGTGTTGGGGAGATTATCATTTGAAGCACAAGAGCAAGGAGTTCATCATCATCTACAACATCTATTACCTTTTGGAGGGTGGTGCCTCCTAGATTGGTTAGGTGTCGCTTGGGAGCCTCCGTCATCGAGATGTGGAGTTGAACCAAGAAGTTTGTAAGGGCAAGGAGATCGCCTACTTCGTGAAGATCTACCCCGAGTAAGGCTAGCCCTCCGTGGGCGTAGGCCATGATGGAATAGACAAGGTTGCTTCTTCGTGGACCCTTCGTGGGTGGAGCCCACCGTGGACTCGCGCAGCCGTTACCCTCCGTGGGTTGAAGTCTCCATCAACGTGGATGTACGATAGCACTACCTATCGGAACCATGGGAAAAATCATTGCGTCTCCAAATTGCGTTTGATCTTCTCCACCTCTCTTTACTACATGTGCAATTTACTTTCCGCTGCTTATACTCTAGAATTGCATGTGTAGGGTGATGCTTGACTTGATCATAATTGTGAATCTGCCAAAAACTGTTCTTGATCAAAAGGCAGAATTTTTATATTTACAAGTAGTCTAATCACCCCCCCTCTAGACATACTTTCGATCCTACAAGTGGTATCAGAGCTTTGGTCTCCATTGTTTTGGTTCCATTGCATTGGACTCCATAAGCTTGGTTTCACAACCTAGGAGAGTATGGCGTCTAGTGAGGGTAATTATCATAGATGTCCTTACTTTGATGGTACAAATTTTGCTAGTTGGAAGCATAAAATGAAAATGCATATTCTAGGTCATAACCCAGCCGCATGGGGCATTATTTGTGTTGGTATGCAAGGTGAATTCTTCGAGGAAGGAAAAGTTCCGGATCACGAAGCCACACCTGAAGAATTGCGGATGTTGCAAAACAATGCTCAAGCTTGTGACATTCTCTTCAATGCCTTGTGTCCCGAGGAGTTCAACAAAATCAGCCGTCTTGAGAATGCTAAAGAGATTTGGGATACTTTGGTTGAAATGCACGAAGGTACCGAGTCTGTGAAGGAATCAAAGCTAGATATTCTTCAAGGTCAACTTGACAAGTTCAAGATGAAGGATGGTGAAGGAGTCGCTGAAATGTACTCTAGGCTTGCTCTCATCAGAAATGAGATTGCCGGCTTAGGAAGCGAAGAAATGACCGACCGATTCATCATTAAGAAGATTCTCAGAGCTTTGGATGGAAAGTATGACACCGTGTGCACTTTGATCCAAATGATGCCAAACTACAAGACTCTCAAGCCAACTGAAGTCATTGGAAGAATTGTTGCTCATGAGATGACACTTAAGGATAAGGAAGAGCTTCACAACAAGTCAAGTGGTGCTTACAAAGCTACAAGTGATGCTCCCACAACCTCAAGTGACAAGTTAATTTCCAATGAAGAGATAAGCCTAATGGTTAAGAACTTCAACAAGTTCTACAAGAATAGAGGCAAAGAAAGAAGCTCAAAATCTAGATCATATGATGAAAAGAGATCTTCTAGCCGTGATCGAAACTGCTACAATTGTGGAAGACCCGGACACTACTCAAATGAGTGTACGGCTCCCCACAAGAGAAGAGAAGAATCTCCAAGAAGAAGATCAAGAGATGAGTCACCTCGGAGAGAGAGAAGGAGTAGAGATGATCGTTATGAACGAAGACCCTCTCGGAGAAGCAAGGATTCGGAGAGGAAAGACAAGTCATCAAGGAGCTACACAAGAAGAAGACATCAAGCTCATGTAGGTGAATGGGTCTCCGGCTCCGACTCCGACAATCAATCCGATGGAAGCTATCACTCCGACTCCGACTACAGTCAAGATGAAGGTGTTGCCGGACTTGCTCTTGTATCCTCCAACTCCAACTCCTACGACTTATTTGATTCACCCAATGAGGGAATTGGAAGATGCTTCATGGCTAATGGCCCCAAGGTAACACACCCTGAATTCATTGACTTTGATAGTGATGAGGATGACTTGCTTGGTGAAGATGAGCTCTTGCATGATAAATCTAGTGAGCTTAGTAACGATGAAAATGCTAGTAGTCTTTATAGTCGAGAAGAGTCGAATGACAATGCTATGAAGGAGATTGAGTGTCTAACTAAAGAACTAAACACTCTTAAGTTAGCTCATGAAACAACTCAAGAAGATCATAGAGAGCTCCTAAGATCTCATGAGAAGCTACGCTTCGAGAAGCTCACTCTAGAGCAAGAACATGAGTTTCTAAAAGCGATCAATGACGATCTTCGAAAGAAGAGTTCTTCATATCTTGCCAAACGACTTCTCTTGTCTAATTTCTTGCCACCTATTAAGACTAAGCATGACAAGCATAAGAAAAATTCTTCCTCTCTTAGTAACAATAACCATGTTAAATCTAATATTGTTGCTTCTAGTAGTTCTCTTGATTCCACTAACAATGTTTCAAGCCAAGTTACACTTGAGCAAGAAAATAGCTTATTGAAGGAAATCATAGAGAAAGGTGTCTACAAGAGTCTTGCCGGAAGCAAGAACTTTGAGGAAATTGCTCGCAAACAAGGAAGGCACCGGAAGAATCAAGGGATTGGTTTTGAGCGAAAGTTTAACGCCGAAGGTGTTGAGTGGGAAGAAGGCCAATACCCTACTCCACAGTTTGTTTCTCAAAAGGAGAAGTATGATCCTACTTCTTCCAATGTGGAACAAGCTCAAGATGACCTTCCACCACAAGACCACAAGCTAAAGGCCAAGGACAAGCTTCAAGAGGAGATTGATGCATTCATTGAAGCACCTCAAGCCATGGTCAAGTGGGTTCCCAAGGACACATCAAGTTCTACTTCGTCAAGCTCAACTACAACCCCAAGGATTCCCATCAAGATGATGTGGATCCCAAAGAAGAAGAACTAGAAGGTTCTTGAGGGTGACTCCGCCAACATACTTCACTCATATTCTTTTTGGCAAGAACTTGTGCAATCAACTTCCACATCATGCACTAGTTCATGGAGTCACAAACCCTCTTGTTGGTAAGTCAAGGGACAAGGTAATCATTGCTTTCATGGACATCATCTATTGTGAACTTCAATCTATGTCCATGGATATTCTTGTTTGTTCCTTGTGGGACTAACCCATGTAGGTATTGAAAGTGCCCTAATCCAAAGGAAAGCTCCCAACTCTTGATGATCTACATCAACATTGAGCATCCACATCTTCAACATCTACATGAAGTCTTCTACGACAACCCAAGGTTAGTTTGACCCTTTAAAAGGGGTTCTCACATCTAGGGGGAGCTTTGCTCTAAAAATTGAGCTAAAGCATCTCCAAATGATGTGAACACATCAATGCTTTATGTAAAAGTGGTAACCCCACTTGTGCTTAAACGATGAGTATGACCTATGATCAAATGTTCTCATTTGGCTCCTAAGTCAAAATACTCATATAAAGATGACCTAGTCATCGACAAATTGTGTGCTAGTAGCTAGAGTTTTGGTTGTGCATGTTTGACACATATTTCATTTGCTATCTTATTGTGTGAGCATGTTGAATGCATGATTTTATCCATTCGAGGACATCCATTTGTTGTTTTGGTTGTTTTAATTTTTCTGGCCAAATGGATGGACAAGAATGCCTAAGCACCTTCCCTAGCTATCTATGCTTTCTTGTCTCAAATTCTATTCATGCTCATATCACAAACTTTGAACAAGTCATTTTTGGGCCCTCCGAGTGAGGAGCACTCGGAGCCACCGATCCGTCTAAGGCTGACTTCCAAAACCTTCTAAGTCAATTTCGGTCAGACCAACTTCTCCCACTCGGTCCAACCGAAACGCTTAGACTGATCTAGGTTTCATCTCGGTGAAACCGAGTTCAAAATCTCGGCGTGACCGATATGCGTAACTGCACAGCAGTTATCCATTTCGGTGTCACCGAGTTTTTCAACTCGGTCCCACCGACAGCAAGGGGATATAAATACTGAGGGCAGCGTGCGATTATTTCTTCAAACCGTTTCGCCCCCAAGTCCCCTGCTGCCGTCGCCCTGGTCTCCGGATCGTTGCCGTCGTCGCCTGTGCGCCCTCGCCGCAGGTCTCCGCCGCCGTCAACGGTTTTCTTCTCCGCACCGTTGCCGCCGTAGAGGGACTCTACCAAGTTAGGGTGAGTCTCGATCCCTCTCGTGCTCCCCATCTGATTCTTGAACGATTGGTTTGCCATGTATCTAGCCACGTTTGAAATCTTCCTTAACATCAGATCGGATCTAGTTTCGAGTAAAATTCTTAGGGTTAGGTTTCCACGGAATACATCTTGGTGAAACTGATTTTGAAAACTCGGAATGACCGATTTGGCCTCTGGCCATTGCACTGCACTTTTCGGTCTAACCGAGTCGTGCAAATCGGTGTGACCGATGTAGAGTCTTAGTGAAACCCTAGTGTTTCGGCAGGACCGAAACCCACTTCGGTCTGACCGAAAGTGGTGTGGTAAGCCTCTGTATACACTTCGGATTCACCGAAACTGAATATCGGTTTGACCGAAATGCATTCTGTGAAAACTCAAAACTAAGATTTGAACTCATTTCTTTTGCAAAAACTCTGCAGTTTGTGATAACTCTTCTACTCTGCCTATACCTTATCTATTCACCGGTTGTCAGCCATGTCAGATGCCAGTGACAGCCAGAACAGGTCTGAGTCACCTTTTGCAGAGATCCTTGAGGCAGATACTAGTCCTGAGACTAGTAGTCCTAGTGATGATGGTGAGAGGAGTACCCCTAGTGGTTTGCCTCCTGCAGCCACCAGAACCAGAAAGCAAAGAAATTCTGATGATGAGGACTCTGACTTCATTGCTGAGGAAGTAACCTCCAAGCCCAAGAGAAATGTTGTTGCCAAAGAGCACCAAGGGCAGCAGTCGAAGAAAGGCACCAGCAAGGTCAAGCAATCAGCTGTTGCCAAGAAGCTAAACTTGGGAGAGCCAGCCCCAAGTAAAGTGAAGAAAACTTCCAAGAGGAAGAGAGTTGTATATGCTGATTCTCATGCAGATGTAGCAGCCGAGGAAGAAGAAGAAGAAGAAGCACCCCAGCCTGCTCCTCAGAAGCAGAAACTCATGGGTGATGCAATTAGGGCTCAAGCCACTTCTAAGCCCAAGAAGCCTGCTCAAGCAAAGGCAGCTCCAGCTAAGCCTTCTGCCAAGCCCAAGAGGACAACCAGGAACATCCCAGCCTCTGAGAAGAACAAAGGTGATGTGCCACCGTCTGAGTCTGATGAAGAACATGTGTTGCTGAAGCTCCGTCCAAAATTGCCACTCCACAACGATGCTCATCCTCAAGCCGAGGATATGAAGGCAAGGAAGGACAGAGGTCTCAGGCTATGGAGACAGTCTGATCCATATGCCGTGAGGAGAAGGACTACTGTGGACCCCAGATTCCACACCAGAGAGCAGCAGGACTTCTATGAGACTATGCTGATGGACAAGAAGCCTATTTTTGCAGATACCAGATACGTTGACTGGAAGTACATTGACAGTGAAGAGCACCGAGACTTCTTTCCCCATGTGCATGAGAGCTTCACTGCATGTGGAGTTGATGAGTTTGTGGGTCAGAAACTGACAGATTGGAACGACGAGATGATTATGCAGTTCTACGCCACAGCCCACTTCTATCCTGATGGGAAGATCACCTGGATGACTGAAGGTCAAAGGTTTTCTTCGTCTGTTGAAGAATGGGCAGAACTTCTGAATGCTCCAGTGCAGAGAGAGGACGACATTGATGTCTATGGGATTCCTAAGAAGAACCATGATTCCATGAAGAACATGTACAAGGAGATCCCCGCTGTAGATTTGGAAGGGTGAAAGCTTGGCTCAGTGTACTATCTCCAGGCAGGTCTAACTACCACAAACACTATTCTGAGGCATACCTTGATGCCCAAGTCTGGAGACCATCGCATGATTCGAGGCTATTCTATCAACATGCTGCACATTCTTGATGAGAAGGCACCTTTCAAGGTGATGGACTTAATGGTAGAGACCATTAAGAGGACTGCAGCTGACCAGAAGAGGTCGTGTGGATTTGCCCCACAAATTCAGATGCTCATCAATGCCAAGTTTGGCACGGGCAAATTCATGTTGGATAGGAAGCACTTGCCACTGCAGCCAGAGCATGAAGATAACATTGTTGTGATGGATGAAGAGGATCCAACTTCGGTTGAAGGTCAAGCCAAGATTGAAGCTGCGAAGAAAGCCAAAGCTGATAAAGAGGCAGCAGCAGCAGCAGCTAAACCAAAGAGCTTCGGAGAGCAGATTCTTGAAGCTACCCAGAGGGTTGAACAACGCCTGGCCAGCATTGAACAATCTCAGGAGAGCCTAGAGAGGATTGTTGACGACAAGATCCACGCTCTGGACGTGAAGCTGACTGAGATTCAGGTGACCGTCAACAAGCTTGAGGCAGACATGGAGGAAGCTAGGCAGGACAGAGCAGAGCTCATGCAGGATGATCTAGTCCAGGACTCTCATCGCCAGACTGCTCCGGTTCCCAGAGGATCCCGATCAGCTGCTATCCCAGTGACTGACTCCAGGGCTACCACTTCAGCACCTCCTACAGCTCCAGCAGTTACTCCAGCCACAGCTCCAGCATCCACTCCTCCAGCGCAGACATCAGCTGAAGTCTTCGCCGATGCCGTCATTTCTACTCCGACATCTACCCAGACGGGAGCCGCCAACAGAGCCCACAGTGACGCTTAGCTCTATGCTTTTTCGAACTTTTTGGTAACTTGTTGCCAAAGGGGGAGAAATTGTATAGATCATAGGGCTTCGAGAGAGAGAGAGAGTGCTCTTTCGTTCTTTTGCCGGTTTTCTTTGAGATACATTTGGTTCTTTTGGTTCTTGAAACTTTCAGTGTGCTTGCTACTACGTTTGATGCTACCTTAATGAGTGCTTAGTCATACTATGCTTTAATGTGTGCTTAATGCTTATCATATGCTATTCCTTTTTGTATGACTATTTACTCATGTCTTGGTGATTGGGTGCATGTTATTCATTCTTATCATTTTGTGCGCTCCACCAAGATGTATGTGACATGGAAGAGTGACCCATAATCCTAATCGATTGTGCATTTGCATTCAAACGCAAATTTTAAATAATGCACAAATTTAGGGGGAGCTCTTGTTTATCACATACTTCTCAAAGCGACGATATTATTCATTGATTATATCTTTTGTCGAAGCTTTGATCTATATGTTGTCATCAATTACCAAAAAGGGGGAGATTGAAAGTGCAACTAATCCCCGGGTGGTTTTGGTAATTAATAACAACATATATATCATTGAACTAATAGTTACTTGAGAATCATTTCAGAGAAGTTCAATGATACGGGTATGGAAATGACTGAAGAAGTGGACCCCTCAAAATGCTAAGGCAAGCATTGGCAAAAGCTCAAGACTCCATTTTTGGTTTAGTGATCCAAGATCACATTGAGTCCATAGGAAAAGCCAATACTATTAAAAGGGGATGAGGTTGTGTTGATGATCTGGTTGCTCAAGTGCTTAGTGATTTAGCTCCTTCAACTATCAGCAACTTTCACTTCTATACACACTCATAAGTAATCTCGGACAAACCGATTCTTCCAACTCAGTCCCACCGAGATGAACCACCTCAGCCATAAGCCAAACCCTAGAAAAATCGGTCAATCCGAGTTTGAGTTCGGTCTCACCGAAACTGGACTGCCAACCTTCTGTAACCGTTTGTCATCATTTCGGAATACCCGAGTTGTTATTTTCGGTCCCACCGAAACTGGCAAGTTCCTATCTTTGACTCATATCGGACAAACCGAGATGGTATTTTCGGTCCCACCGAAAACCCCAACGTTCACTATATTTGAACTTTTGGTCTGACCGAGTTTCCACTTCGGTCTCACCGAGATTGTTCAATTATGTGTGTAACGGTTGGATTTTGTGTGGAGGCTATATATACCCCTCCACCCCCTCTTCATTCATGGAGAGAGCCATCAGAAAGAACTATCACTCCTACCTTACACTTTCTGAGAAGAGAACTACCTACCCTTGTGTTGAGATCAAGTTGCTCCATTCCTACCATATGAAACTTGATTTCTAACCTTCCCAAGTTGCTTTCCACTCAATCCTTTCTTCCACCACAGCCATATCAGTGAGGAGAGTTGAGTGTTGGGGAGATTATCATTTGAAGGACAAGAGCAAGGAGTTCATCATCATCTACAACATCTATTACCTTTTGGAGGGTGGTGCCTCCTAGATTGGTTAGGTGTCGCTTGGGAGCCTCCGTCATCGAGATGTGGAGTTGAACCAAGAAGTTTGTAAGGGCAAGGAGATCGCCTACTTCGTGAAGATCTACCCCGAGTAAGGCTAGTCCTCCGTGGGCGTAGGCCATGATGGAATAGACAAGGTTGCTTCTTCGTGGACCCTTCGTGGGTGGAGCCCTCCGTGGACTCGCGCAGCCGTTACCCTCCGTGGGTTGAAGTCTCCATCAACGTGGATGTACGATAGCACCACCTATCGGAACCACGAGAAAAATCTCCGCGTCTCCAAATTGCGTTTGATCTTCTCCACCTCTCTTTACTACATGTGCAATTTACTTTCCGCTGCTTACACTCTAGAATTGCATGTGTAGGGTGATACTTGAATTGATCATAATTGTGAAACTGCCAAAAACTGTTCATGATCTAAAGGCAGAATTTTTATATTGTCAAGTAGTCTAATCACCCCCCCTCTAGACATACTATCGATCCTACACCTACGGAGATTTTTCTTCATCACCAACCATCACCACGCCGTCGTGCTGTCGGAACTCATCTACTACTTCGCCCATCTTGCTGGATCAAGAAGGTGAGGACGTCATCGAGCTGAACGTGTGCTGTACGCGGAGGTGCCGTACGTTCGGTACTTGATCGGGACGGATCGTGAAGGTGTACGACTACATCAACCGTGTTGATAAATGCTTCCGCTTAGCGATCTTCAAGGGTATGAAGATGCTCTCCCCCTCTCATAGCTATGCATCTCCATGGATAGATCTTGTGTGTGCATATTTTTTCCATGCAACGTTCCCAACAGTGGTATCATGAGCCAAGAGTATGCGTAGATGATTTGCACGAGTAGAACACAAAGGAGTTGTGGGCGGTGATGTTCATACTGCTTACCACCAACGTCTTATATTGATTCGGCGGTATTATAAGATGAAGTGGCCCGGACCAACATTACATGTCCACGTACATGAGACCGGTTCCACCATCACAAGCAACTTGTTTGCATAAAGGTGGCTGATGGGTGTCTGTTTCTCCTACTTTAGTTGAATCAAATTTGACTATGGCCGGTCCTTGTTGAAGGTTAAAATAGCAAACTTGATAAATCACCGTTGTGGTTTTTGTGCCATAGGTAAGAACAGTTCTTGCTAGAAGCCCGTAGCAGCCACGTAAAACTTGCAATGACGTCTAACTTGTTTTTGCAGGGCATGTTGTGATGTGACATGGTAAGACGTGATGAGTTATATATTATTGTATGAGATGATCATGTTTTGTAAATTATCAGCAACCGGCGGGAGTCTTATGGTTGTCTCTTTATTGTACGAAATGCAAACGCCATGTAATGGCTTTACTTTATCGCTATGAGTTAGAAATAGTTGTAGAAGCAATAGTTGGCGAGATGACCACGACGCAACGATGGTGATCAAGGTGTCAAGCCGGTGATGATGGAGATAATGACGATGCTTTGGAGATGGAGATCAAAAGCACAAGATGATGATGGCCATATCATGTCACATATTTTGATTGCATGTAATGTTTATCCTTTATGCATCTTATTTTGCTTAGAACGACAGTAGCATTATAAGATGATCCCTTCACTAAATTTCAAGATAATGGTGTTCTCCCCGAGTATGCACTGTTGCTACAGTTTGTCGTTTCGGGACACCACGTGATGATCGGGTGTGATAGATGATACGTCTCCAACGTATCTATAATTTTTGATTGTTCCATGCTATTATTTATGAAGTCTTCAATGTTTAATGGGCTTTATTATACACTTTTATATCATTTTTGGGACTAACCTACTAACCCAAAGGCCCAGTCCAGATTGTTGTTTTTTGCCTGTTTCAGGGTTTTGCAGAAAAAGAATATCAAACGGAGTCCAAATGGAATGAAACCTTCGCGAGAGATATTTTTTTGGAGAAAATCACGCACATGGAACTTGAGAACCACGTCAGGGGAGCATCGAGGCGCCCACGAGGGTGGGCGGCGCGCCCCCCTGCCCAGGGCGCCCCCTACCTCGTGGGCCCCTCGAGCGTCCCCCGGTGCCCTCCTTCTTCCTATATAAGTCTACGTACCCCAAAACCTCCGTGAATAGAGAGAAAACCCTAATTCCACTGCCGTACCTTCTGTTCCCATGAGATCCCATCTTGGAGCCTGTTCCGGAGCTCCACCGGAGGGGGATCCATCACGGAGTTCTTCATCATCATCATCATCGCCCTCACCATGAGTTCTGAGTAGTTTACCACAGACCTTCGGGTCCATAGCTAGTATCTAGATGGCTTCTTCTCTCTCTTTGTATCTCAATACAAAGTTCTCCTCGGTCTTCGAGGAGATCTATTCGATGTAATCTCTTTTTGCGGTGTGTTTGTCGAGATCCGATGAATTGTGAGTTTATGATCAAGGTTATCTATGAAAGATATTTGGTTCTTCTCTAAACTTTTTATGTGTGCTCATAATATCCTTGGAAGTCTCTTCGGATTATTGGTTTGGTTTGGCCTACTAGACCTATAGTTCTTGCAGTGGGATAGGTGCTTGGCTTTGGGTTCAATCTTGCGGTGTCCTTTCCCAGTGACAGTAGGGGCAGCAAGGCACGTATTGTATTGTTGCCATCGAGGATAAAAAGATGGGGTTTACATCATATTGCTTGAGTTTATCCCTCTACATCATGTCATCTTGCTTAAGGCGTTACTCTGTTCTTATGAACTCAATACACTAGATGCATGCTGGATAGCGGTCGATGTGTGGAGTAATAGTAGTAGATGTAGGCAGGAGTCGGTCTACTTGTCTCGGACGTGATTCCTATATACAATGATCATGCCTAGATAGTCTTATAATTATTCGCTTTTCTATCAATTCCTCGATAGTAATTTGTTTACCCGCCGTAGAATATCGCTATCATGAGAGAAGCCACTAGAGAACACTATGGCCCCCGGGTCTATTCTCAACATATCAATCTACATCTACTTTACTTTTACCGCTTTTATTTTGCTATTCTTATAAACTAAAAATACCAAAAATATAAACTATCATCTCTATCAGATCTCACTTTCGTAAGTGACCGTAAAGGGATTGACAACCCCTTATCGCGTTGGCTGCGAAGTTCTTATTTGTTTGTGCAGGTGCGAGGGACTCGCGCGTGGTCTCCTACTGGATTGATACCTTGGTTCTCAAAAACTGAGGGAAATACTTACGCTACTGTGCTGCATCTCCCTTTTCTCTTCGAGGGAATACAACGCAAGCTCGAGAAGTAGCAAGAAGAATTTTTGGCACCGTTGCCGGGGAGGCTTACGCAAAAGTCATATACCAAGTACCTATCACAAACCCTTATCCTTCGCATTACATTTTTTGCCTCTCGTTTTCATCTCCCCCACTTCACCCTTGCCGTTTTATTTACCCTTCTTCCGCCGTGTGTTTATCGTTCGCTTGCTTCTCGTTTACTCGTGTGTTGTTTGCTTGCCTGATTGCCCTCATGTCTGAGATGGGGGACGATCCTATCGAGAAGGGTAGTAATGTCAGTGCAACGTCTATGTTGATCCCCTGGATGAAGCTACCACTTTACATATTAAGAAGTTCTGGGTTGGTAGTGGTAATATCATTGGAAAAGGTGTTCTTCAAGACTTCTTTACTTGTGGCGGTGCTTTGCCCACTATGGGTGGCTCTATTCTTCACAGAACTAGTAGCCTTGCGGATGCTATATCCATGCTTATAGTAGAAATTGAAAGTCAATTTATCCATATGCATCCCTGTATTCAGAGAATCTTTTTGGAGTTTTCCAATTTTGAGCATTCTTCTGTTAAGCGTGCAGCTACTATCTTTTTGGCTCATGAATTTAGATATATCATGAAAGAGGCCAAAGAAATATTTGCTCATTACGGGGTAGATGCCGGTCGACCTCCCATAGAGGCTATCTTGTTCAATCAAGAAGACATAATGCGGTTATGATCGCCTGATCATGTTGCTTTTAATGAAAACCTTAGAAAAAAGGTTCCTATTGAGGTCTTGATTGATATAATTTCTGAGATGAATGATGATTTTGTTGTTCAAAACAATGGGTTAGGCTTCTCCCTTGAGTGAAGGCTTATGACCTTCTGCCATAAGAATGCCTATAATGATGAATTGGTTGTCCACCACAAAGGGCCAAAAGAGGAAACTGTTCCTCCTGAGATTGATGTAGGAGACTTTTGCCCCATTAAATTTAGCCCTTTTTATTACTTTTTCTTGCCTCAAAGGAAGCTTGCTGCTGAACGTAGGGAATATGAGATGAGCTTTCGCGACATATCATATCATTATGGCATTCCCTAGATTTATCTTGTATCGTGCCTAGCTAGGGGCGTAAAACGATAGCGCTTGTTGGGAGGCAACCCAACTTTATATTTTTTGTTTTTGTTGCTGTTAGGGAATAAATATTGCATATAGCCTCTGATTAGATGTGGTTTCATGTTTTGTTTAGTGTTTGTGCCAAGTAGAACCTTTGGGAAGACTTGTGTGAAGTTTATGTGATCTTGCTGTGAAAAACAGAATCGTTAGCGCTGGCTAAAGTGGTCTTCAGATTTTACTGGAGTGTGCTATTTAGTTGATTATTTTTGCAGATGATTGTTAGACAAATTCCACAAATTTACCAATTTAGTTTGATTTTTTTGGAGTTCCAGAAGTAGGCGAAACCTGCAGATTACTACAGGCTGTTCTGTTTTTGACATATTCTGTTTTTCGTGTGTTGTTTGCTTATTCCGATGCATCTATGAGTAGTATTGGAGGATATGAACCATAGAGAAGTTGTAATACAGTAGGTTTAACACGATTATAAACAAATAATGAATTCATTGCTGCACCTTTGAGTAGTGATTTACTTTCTTATACTAACGGAGCTCACGAGAATTTTTGTCTAAGTTTTGTGTTGTGAAGTTTTCAAGTTTTGAGTATTGCTTTGATGGACTATGGAACAAGGAGTAGCAAAGGCCTAAGCTTGGGGATTCCCATGGCACCCCTAGTAATTCAAGATAATAAAAAGCCTAACCTTGGGGATGCCCCGGAAGGCATCCCCTCTTTCGTCTTCATCCATCGGTAACTATACTTGGAGCTATATTCTTATTCGCAACATGATATGTGTTTTGCTTGGAGCGTCTTGTATAATTTGAGTCCTTGCTTGTTAGTTTGTCACAATCATCCTTTCTGGACACATCTATTTGAGAGAGTTGAATATGGCCTAGAAATTGTTAGAACACTCTATGTGCTTCACTTATATCTTTTGAGTTGAATAGTTTTTGCTCTAGTGCTTCACTTATATCTTTTAGAGCACGGTGGTGGTAATATTTTGTAGAAATTGTTGAACTCTCATGCTTCACTTATATCTATTTGAGAGTCTATTAAAACATCATGGTAATGTGGTTAGGCTAAAGAAACTAGTCTTCACATGATAAACATCCAATGTCAATGTAGAAAAAAAATTCACACCAAGTGCATTGAATAGAATGAGATGTTGGATGATTGATAATTGTTTTGAGATATGAGGATAATGATATTAGAGTCATGCTAGTGGAGTTATTATGAAATTGAGAAATACTCGCGTTAAGGTTAGTGATTCCCGTATCATGCACGTATGGTGAACCGCTATGTGACGAAGTTATAGCATGAGGTATTTGTAGAGTGCCAACCTTTGTGTGGAGGTCGAGGGCATGCGATGGTTAACTCCTACCAACCTCCCCCCTAGGAGCATGCGTTGATTGCTTTGTTTTGATGACTCGTAGATTTTTGCAATAAGTATATGAGTTCTTGACTAATGTTGAGTCCATGGATTATACGCACTCTCACCCTTCCACCATTGCTAGCCTCTCTTTTACCGCACAACTTTCGCCGGTGCCATAAACCCACTATATATCCTTCCTCAAAACAGCCACCATATTATTCCTCAAAACAGCCACCATACCTACCTATCATGGCATTTCAATAGCCATTCCGAGATATATTGCCATGCAACTTTCCACCATTCCGTTCATATGACATGCATCATATTGTCATATTGCCATTGCATGATCATGTAGTTGACATCGTATTTGTGGCAAAGCCACCATGCATAATTTTTATACATGTCGCTCTTGATTCATTGCACATCCCGGTACACCGCCGGAGGCATTCATGTAGAGTCATACTTGTTGTAGTATCGAGTTGTAATAAAAAGTGTGACGATCATCATTATTAGAGCATTGTCCCATGTGAGGAAAGACCAATAAAAAAATGATGGCCCAAAAAAATATAGAGAGGGGCTAATAAAAAAGGAGAGGAGAAAGCCCCTGCAAAAAAATGAGAGAAAAGAGAGAAGGGACAATTGCTACTATCTTTTTCCACACTTGTGCTTCAAAGTAGCACCATGTTCTTCATTGTAGAGAGTCTCATGTTTAGTCACTTTCATATACTAGTGGGAATTTTCGTTATAGAACTTGGCTTGTATATTCCAACGATGGGCTTCCTCAAATGCCCTAGGTCTTCGTGAGCAAGCAAGTTGGATGCACACCCACTAGTTTCTTTTGTTCAGCTTTCATACATACTTAGCTCTAGTGCATCCGGTGCATGGCAATCCCTACTCACTCACATTGATATCTATCGATGGGCATCTCCATAGCCCATTGATACGCCTAGTTGATGTGAGACTATCTCCCTCCTTTTTGTCTTCTCCACAACCACCTCTATTCCACCCATAGTGCTATATCCATGGCTCACGCTCATGTATTGCGTGAAAGTTGAATGGTTTGAAAAGATAGAGTATGAAAACAAATGCTTGGCTGAAATCGGGGTTGTGCATGATATGAATATTTTGTGTGATGAAGAGGGAGCATAGCCAGACTATATGATTTTGTAGGGATAACTTTCTTTAGCCATAGTATTTTGAGAAGACATGATTGCTTTGTTAGTATGCTTGAAGTATTGTTATTTCTTATGTCAATATAGACTTTTATCTTGAATCTTTTAGATCTGAACATTCATGCCACAATTAAGAGAATTACATTGAAGAACTATATTGGTTAGCATTCCACATCATAAATTCTTTCTTTATCATTTACCTACTCGAGAACGAGCAGGAATTAAGCTTGGGGATGCTTGATACGTCTCCAACGTATCTATAATTTTTGATTGTTGCATGTTATTATTTATGAAGTCTTGGATGTTTAATGGGCTTTATTATACACTTTTATGTCATTTTTGGGACTAACCTACTAACCCAAAGGCCCAATCCAGATAGTTGTTTTTTGCCTGTTTCAGGGTTTTGCAGAAAAAGAATATCAAACGGAGTCCAAACGGAATGAAACCTTCGCGAGAGATATTTTTGGAGAAAATCACGCACATGGAACTTGAGAACCACGTCAGGGGAGCATCGAGGCGCCCACGAGGGTGGGGCGCGCCCCCTGCCCAGGGCGCACCCCCTACCTCATGGGCCCCTCGAGCGTCCCCCGGTGCCCTCCTTCTTCCTATATAAGTCTACGTACCCCAAAACCTCCGTGAACAGAGAGAAAACCCTAATTCCACCGCCGTACCTTCTGTTCCCGTGAGATCCCATCTTGGAGTCTGTTCCGGAGCTCCACCGGAGGGGGATCCATCACAGAGTTCTTCATCATTATCGCCCTCACCAAGAGTTGTGAGTAGTTTACCACAGACCTTCGGGTCCATAGCTAGTATCTAGATGGCTTCTTCTCTCTCTCTCTCTGGATCTCAATACAAAGTTCTCCTCGGTCTTTGAGGATATCTACTTGATGTTATCTCTTTGTGCGGTGTGTTTGTCGAGATCCGATGAATTGTGAGTTTACGATCAAGGTTATATATGAAAGATATTTGGTTTTTCTCTGAACTTTTTATGTGTGCTCATAATATCCTTGCAAGTCTCTTCGAACTATTGGTTTGGTTTGGCCTACTAGATCTATAGTTCTTGCAATGGGAGAACTGCTTGGCTTTGGGTTCAATCTTGCGGTGTCCTTTCCCAGTGACAGTAGGGGCAGCAAGGCACGTATTGTATTTTTTTCATCGAGGATAAAAAGATGGGGTTTACATCATATTGCTTGAGTTTATCCCTCTACATCATGTCATCTTGCTTAAGGCGTTACTCTGTTCTTATGGACTCAATACACTAGATGCATGCTGGATAGCGGTCGATGTGTGGAGTAATAGTAGTAGATGCAGGTAGGAGTCGGTCTACTTGTCTCGGACGTGATTCCTATATACAATGATCATGCCTAGATAGTCTCATAATTATTCGCTTTTCTATCAATTGCTCGACGGTAATTTGTTTACCCGCCGTAGAATATCGCTATCATGAGAGAAGCCACTAGAGAACACTATGGCCCCCGGGTCTATTCTCAACATATCAATCTACATCTACTTTACTTTTACCGCTTTTATTTTGCTGTTCTTATAAACTAAAAATACCAAAAATATAAACTATCATCTCTATCAGATCTCACTTTCGTAAGTGACCGTAAAGGGATTGACAACCCCTTATCGCGTTGGCTGCGAAGTTCTTATTTGTTTGCGCAGGTGCGAGGGACTCGCGCGTGGTCTCCTACTGGATTGATACCTTGGTTCTCAAAAATTGTGGGAAATACTTATGCTACTGTGATGCATCTCCCTTTCCTCTTCGAGGGAATACAACGCAAGCTCGAGAAGTAGCAATAGACTCTATGTTCACATACAACGGGTGTAAGACAATTTTACACATGTGGAATACTTGGCTTAAACTTGACAAGCCTAGCATGTACAGACATGGCCTCCGAACACTGGAGACCGAAAGGTCAAACATGAGTCATATAGTAGATATGATCAACATAGAGATGTTCACCATTGATGACTACTCCATCTCACATGATATCGGACATGGTTTAGTTGATTTGGATCTTGTATCACTTAGATAACCTGAGGTATGTTAATTTAAGTGCGAGTTCATTAGTATTTGATTAATTGAACTTAATTTATCATGAACTTAGTCCTGATAGTGTTTGCATATCTATGTTGTAGATCATGGATCGTGCTACCGTTCCCTTGAATTTTAATGTGTTTCTAGCGGAAGCTAAGTTGAAAGATGATGGTAGCAACTACACGGACTGCGTCTGTAACTTGAGGATTATCCTCATTGCTTCATAGAAGAATTATGTCCTTGATGGACCGCTAGGTGACACACCTACTGCAGGAGCTGAAGCAGATGTTATGAACATTTGGCAAGCTCGATCTGATGACTACTCTATAGTTTGGTGTAGCATGCTTTACGGCTTAGAACTGGGACTTCAAATACGTTTTGAATGTCATGGAGCATATGAGATGTTCGAGGAGCTGAAAATGATTTTTCAAGCTAATGTCCGGGTTGAGAGATATGAAGTTTCCAACAAGTTCTATAGCTGCAAGATGGAGGAGAATAGTTCTGTCAGTGAACACATACTCAAAATGTTTGGGTATCATAACCATTTGACTCAGTTGGGAATCTCACTTCCACCTCAGAGTGTTTTTGACAGAGTTCTTCAATCACTGCTGAGGGAGTCATGAATTGAGGGATTGAGAGATATGAAGTCTCCAACAAGTTCTATAGCTGCAAGATGGAGGAGAATAGTTATGTCAGTGAACACATACTCAAAATGTCCGGGTATCATAACCACTTGACTCAGTTGGGAATCTCACTTCCACCTCAGAGTGTTATTGACAGAGTTCTTCAATCACTGCTGAGGAAGTCCTGAATTGAGGGGTCCTCATGTGGCCGGATAACTCGTGATGGGCCGGACTGGTGGGCCATGAAGATCATCGCTGAAGATCGTATCCGGATAGGACTCTTGTGTGTGTATAATGGCAGGTTTTAGGTTCGGGTGTAATCTTTCCTTCCTCTGCAAGATGGTCATGTACAAATCCTAGGGCCCTCCAGTGCATATATAAACTGGAGGGTTTAGTCCGTAGAAGCTGAACAATAACAGAATCATATCACATAGGCTAGACTTTTAGGGTTTTGCCATTACGATCTCGAGGTAGATCAACTCTTGTAACCCATATTCATCAAGATCAATCAAGCATGAAGTAGGGTATTACCTCGATCGAGAGGGCCCGAACCTGGGTAAACATTGTGTCCCCGATCTCATGTTACCATCGATCCTCAGACGCATAGTTCGGGACCCCCTACACGAGATCCGTCGGTTTGACACCGACATTGGTGCTTTCATTGAGAGTTCCACTATGTCGTCGACCGAAGGACTGATGGATCACTTTGTCAACTATGATGGCACACCCGCCGAGGAGATCATCCCTCCCAGCCAGCTTTTTGTCTTTGGCGGCTTCACGCTCCACGCCAACACAGAAGGCCACCTCGCGCATGTTGAGAGCTACGCCCCTGGCCATCAGGTCAGGTTTGGAAGCTTGAACTACGTTGCTGATATCCGCGGAGACTTGATCTTCGATGGATTTGAGCCCATGGCGACCGCTCCCTGCCACCACAATGAACATGACCTAAATCTGTCATCATACCACCTTCAAGGGATAGCACCTGCAACCGCTCTGGCCCTAGACCCGGAGCAGATCGCTTCACCCAAGGACGGGAAGCTCAACTCCGCCACGCAAGCCGTAGACTCAGTGGCGCTGGAGCCACACACAGACCCAACCTTGAGCGGGATCTGTGTTACTGGAACTTCGGACTCGTCTCCGGCTACGGGTTCCGAACCATGTGCATTTGCGTCTTTTGAGCTTGATCAAGTGCCCATCGTCGAATTCAGCTTCGCAGATATCTTTCGGCACTCACCGTTAGGCAATGTGCTAAACTCATTAAAGTACCTCTCCTTAGCAGGGGACTCACAACCGAATTATATCCAGTTTGAACTAAGGCTGATGATGGAGAATTTTGTGTCCCACCCACCACCCACTCGGTGGCCACGGTCGAAGATTTAACCGATCTACTGGACTACGCTTCTGAAGACTTCGAAGGGATGGACCTCGAAGCCAAAGCAGATCTAGACAAAAACCCGCACGTAACCGGGCGATGGACGGCTACGTCCTCATATGATGTGTATATGGTGGACACACCTAAGGAGAAGGAGGACGATGGTGATAATGATCCCAAAAAGGACAAGCTTGTCGATTAACCTCCCAATCATCGGCGTCTGAAGCGCTGATCTCGACCCCGTAAAGGGAAAGATAACAACAATGTCACTAACGACGGTGATAGTCCGGACCAAGTGGATGACCCCACAGATTTAGCGATGGAGCAGGACGAGCAAGAGGACGGCAAACACAGTCTGGAACCGCTGTCTGATCACAACGATGCCGAAGACAGCAATTAAGAACCTGTCTCCGAAGCGGATGTTAGCCTGGGTGACGACGAATTAATCGTCCCAGAAGAACCCTTAGAACAAAAGCGCTTCCATTGGAGGCTTATGCCCACCACAAGGAGCCTGAAAAAGCAGCAGCGGCGGCTTAAATCCACACAAGACACGCTCAATGATAGATGGAACGGCGTGCTAGACGCTAAGGAAAAATATGGCTGGAATCGCCAAACAAAGAGCTATCCTAAGCGTAAACTGTTGCTCGAATTTGACGACGAGGCTATTGCGCCAATACCGCCGAAGAACAATACCACCGATAAGCCGGACCGACCACCTCGTGGACAGGACATAGTGGCTAGCAATGGCGTGCAAAAGCCCGCACCCCCTCCCCGTAAAGGAAAGGTGGTCGTGGCTGATGACCCACAAGTGCAGGGGATCTATCGTAGTCCTTTTGATAAGTAAGAGTGTCGAACCCAACGAGGAGCAGAAGGAAATGATAGGCAGTTTTCAGTAAGGTATTTTCTGCAAGCACTGAAATTATAGGTAACAGATAGTTTTGTGATAAGATAATTGGTAGCAAGTGACAAAAGGTAAAAGTAAATAGCATGCAGCAAGGTGGCCCAATCCTTTTTGTAGCAAAGGACAAGCCTGGAAAAACTGTTATGCTAGGTAAAGCGCTCCCGAGGACATATGGGAATTATCATCAAGCTAGTTTTCATCATGATCATCTGATTCGCGTTCGGTACATTGATAATTTGGTATGTCGGTGGACCGGTGCTTGGGTGCTGCCCTTACTTGGACAAGCCTCCCACTTATTATTAACCTCTAATGCAAGCATCCACTACTAAAAAAGAAGTATTAAGGTAAACCTAACCATAGCCTGAAACATATGGATCCAAATCAGCCCCTTACGAAGCAATGCATAAACTAGGGTTTAAGCTTCTGTCACTCTAACAACCCATCATCTACTTATTACTTCCCAATGCCTTCCTCCAGGCCCAAATAATGGTGAAGTGTCATGTAGCCGACGTTCACATGACACCACTAGAGGAAAGACAACATACATCTCATCAAAATATCGAACGAAGACCAAATTCACATGACTACTAATAGCAAGACTTGTCCCATGTCCTCAGGAACAAAAGCAACTACTCACACGACATAATATTGTTCATGATTAGAGGGGTATTAATATGCATAATGGATCTGAATATATGATCTTCCACCAAATAAACCAACTAGCATCAACTACAAGGAGTAATCAACACTACTAGCAACCCACATGTACCAATCTGAGGTTTGGATACAAAGATTGGATACAAGAGATGAACTAGGGTTTGAGAGGAGATGGTGCTGGTGAACATGTTGAT
>LR738713.1:344289610-344302917 GCA_902687465.1 Secale cereale
TTAGCCTTAGAGGCATTATCCGAAGCCCTCGTGGCCAAAGAATTAACTACCTTACGATCAAAGGTGGACAAGGACGATGTAATCCTCACCAAAAGATCGAAGTCTACCTCCTTCAAACCAGCATATGAGATCATAAAATTCCAAGTGCACCCAATGGACCCTAACAAGATAGCATCTATCGGGGCACAGCTAGATCCGGCGGTAGACAGCGCGTTACGCGCCTTCCTTCGAGAAAATTTGGATATATTCGCCTGGCACCATTCAGATATGCCGGGAATCCCACGCTGGCTGGCCGAACATAGCCTCAATATTATCAAAGGGTTCAAACCAGTCAAGCAATCACTGCGACGGTTTTCTGAACCCAAAAGATAAGCGATGGGAGAAGAGCTAGCCAAGCTATTGGAAGCCGGATTCATCATAAAAATTAAACACCCATATTGGCTAGCCAACCTAGTCATGGTACCGAAGAAGGATAAATCCTGGCACCTCTGCGTCGACTTCACAGACCTAAATAAGGCTTGTCCCAAGGATCCCTTTTCTTTGCCCTGCATTGATCAAATTATCGATGCAACGGTCGGACACGACTCGTTGTGCTTCCTTGATGCTTACTCCGGATACCATCAGATAAAGATGAAGGAATCCAATCAGGCCGCAATGACATTTATCACCCCGTACAGTCCTTTCTGTTTCAACACTATGCCCTTTGGACGTAAAAACGCTGGCGCCACATATCAACGCATGATTCAAACATGCTTAGAAAAACAAATTGGCAAAACAGTGGAGGCATATGTTGACCACATAGTCATTAAGACCAAAGACGCCGAGACTTTGGTGGAAGATCTCCCCTTGCGTTTGCCAACCTTCGAGAATATGACATAAGGCTCAATCCGGAAAAATGTGTTTTCGGCGTTCTAGCCGGAAAGCTATTAGGGTTCAGCGTATCCCATAGAGGAATCAAAGCTAACCCAGCTAAAATCCGGGCCTTCTCAGAGCTCAAAATACCAACCAACCTCAAGCAAGTGGCAAAACTAGCAGGCTGCATAGCAGCCTTAAGCCACTTCATCTCTAGGTTAGGAGAAAAAGCATTGCCACTTTATAGACTGCTACGACACACCGACAATTTCGAATGGACGGACGCGGCCACAGCTAGATTGGAAGAAATAAAAACTCCACTAGCGAGCAACCTAATCCTAGCCGCTCCCGGTGTTGGCGAACCTATGTTGCTGTACATATCAGCCACTCACCAGGTAGTGAGTGTCGTACTTGTCGTTGAACGAGCCGAAAAGGGGCATAAATTCCCCATTCAAAAACCCGTATACTACGTATCCGAGGTTCTAACACCGTGCAAATCACGGTACCCACACTATTAGAAAATTGCCTATGCGGTCTTCATGTCATCTCGGAAACTTCGACACTACTTTGAAGAGTGTTCGATCACAGTGGCATCCGAGGTACCACTCAACAATATTATTAACAATAAGGATGCCACTGGACGCATAGCCAAATGGGCCATCGAGCTCTTACCATTCGAAATATCTTACAAGCCACACCGGACTATTAAATCACAGGTGTTGGCTGACTTTGTCGTAGAATGGACCGAAGCCAAACTCCCTAAAGAGTACGCCTCATACTCCCACTGGAGGATGTACTTCGACGGTTCCAAAATGCTAGCCGGATTGGGGGCCGGCGTAATATTGATATCTCCAACTGGGGATACGGTCCGGTACGTTCTGCAAATTATGTATACAGACTCGAACAATGCGACCGAATATGAGGCCCTATTGCATGGTCTCCGCCTAGCTGTATCCATGGGCATACAACGCCTTGAGGTACGCGGAGACTCGAACCTCGCCATCTCCCATATTAATGGAGATTTTGATGTGAAGGATTAAAAAATGGCAGCCTATCGCAATGCTATATTGAAAATTTCGGCTAGATTTGAGGGGTTGGAATTCCATCACGTAGCCCGGGATAATAACCAGGCCGCTGACGTACTCGCTCGTATGGGAGCTAAATGTGACCCCTTCCCACCTAACAAATTTGTGGAAAGGCTATTTAAGCCACGAGTAACATGGCAGGACGCAGGCGGCGATACGAATATGGATCCGAACACACCCCTGGGCGAACTTAACCAAGACGTCATCGGAGACCCAGAGATGGAGATAACTCCTTTGGCTCACGAAATCATGGTTGTCATAGCCTCCTGGATAGAGCCCTTCCTAGCTTACCTTAAAAGGTAGGAACTCCCCGATGACCAAAATGAGGCCCGCTGCATAGTCCAGCATTCTAAAGCCTACAAAGTTCACGAAGGTGAACTATACAAGAAAAGCACAACTGGTGTCCTACAAAGGTGCATCTCCAAAGAGGAGGGAAGGCAAATTCTCATTGAAATACATGCTGGAATGGGCGGCCACCATGCCGCAGCCCGGGCGCTCATAGGTAAAGCTTTTCGAGCTGGCTTTTACTGGCCCACTGCCCGAGCAGATGCCCAGACCTTAGTCCAACACTGTGTTGGCTGCCAGCTCTTTGCAAATCAAAGTCACATGCCTCCCACCGCTCTGAGAACAATCCCCATTACTTGGCCTTTTGCGGTCTGGGGGCTTGATATGGTCGGACTCCTTAAAAGGGGGAAGCCATAAAAATAAATACTTGTTGGTGATGGTAGACAATTTCACTAAATGGTTAGAAGCCAAGCCAGTAAAAACAACTGAGGTAGGGCCTGTGATAGATTTTATATCCGCTATAGTACACTGTTATGGTGTCCCACACAGTATTACCATAGATAATGGCTCCAACTTCACAGCTGACGAGGTAAAAAATTGGTGCGCAAAGTTAGGTATTAAACTTGATTATGCTTCTATGTACCATCCTCAGACAAACGGTCAACTCGAAAGAGCTAATGGTCTGATAATGAGCGGCATTAAATCCCGACTAGTGCTCTCCCTACGGGAGTCTGATAAACACTGGGTCGAAGAGCTTGACTTCATACTATGGGGGCTACGGACCACACCTAATCGGATGACCGGATACACACCTTTCTTCATGGTGTACGGCGCTGCCCTGTGACATTACTCATGACTCACCTCGAGTGCGCATGTACGAGGAGAGAGAAGCCAAGCTAGATGGGCAAGACGACCTAGATGGACTTGAAGAGGAGCGCGATATAACGCAAGCCCGTTCCGCATTTTATCAACAACAGGCCAGGCGATACCAGAGCAGAGAAGTGCGGGCCAAGACATACAAAGTCGGCGAACTCGTTTTACGCCTCCCGAAGAAGAAAAAGGACAAGCTCAAACCAAAATGGGAGGGCCCCTTCATTATCGACGAAGTACTCACCGGTGGAGCCTATCGCCTTCAGAATGCACAGGACAACAGCCTTGAGCCGAACCCGTGGAACGCCGCTAGGCTCCGACGATTTTATGGATAGTTTGATAACAATTTTTCCTCCTTTCAAGTTAGGTCTTGTCTTTTATCTTTTATTTTTCTCCTTTTCTTTTTTACATCTTTCTCTCATTGGCAAGTATCCAGCTCACCCGAACTGCCACATGATAAGTACATCTTCGAATGTATCTACCTCAAATATACTTGGAGGCTTCTTTAACGAAGCCCATTACCAATAAAGCTTATTGCTTAAAATGTCATGTGTTTTTACAGTCCTTCCTTGCCATTATATGCAACAATATGACTTAAGTTCTGGCCAAGCTGGGTTGCCTGGCTCCTATGCTTACCCCTACGTTTTCGATTGTTCGGCTAGGGCGTAAAGGGAGCACCTGTGCGATTGTTACAACCGGGTAATCCGGACATGTACCTCAGACTAGGTAAAGCCGGAAGCTAGCGTTATTAAGGGAATGATCGGTCGGCGGATACACGACATATCGCATTTTAAAGCGTATTTTAAACTACCACAGGATATGGCATCCTACAATCATTTTCACGGGATCAAAAGCCTAGGCCCGCATCTGTATGAACGCCAACCCAGGGAAAGGAACCCCTAATGGAACTATTCTCCCTGGAAGATGTTTCTTACATTAAATAGTAATATAACATAAATCCCCGAAAATAGTTTGTTTGTTCAAGCAATTATGACCGGATTGCCTGGTTTCCAAACATATCACATGTTTACCATAGATATAGTATTCGGAAGCACTCCAGCCTTTGGGTTTATGGAGGTTAAAGTAGATGGTCGGCCATGACAACCTTTTTATAAATTCGACCGGAGATAAGTTTGATGGTAAAAGTACATTAATACATAGAATCAAACGACTACTCTTTCTGTATTCCCTCTATAAGACTGTCTAGTCTACAGTCCTGTTGGGAAAACTTGGCAACTGTCTCTACTTTGTGATATACCAAATGCAGAGGAATTTCTTGTCCATCGGACCCTCGAGGTCCCACGCGGGCCATATGATTTGGATCAAGACGAGTGTAGCGCGTCTTCACCATGGCCCAGGCTTCTCGAGCACCCATGCGACATGCTGATGCTTTCCACAGTTCGAAGCGGCGTCGAGCACCTTTGAACAAGTCCGCCAAGTCCTCCATAGTTTCTGGAGGCGAATCGCCCAGCCATAAAGCCCTGGCCATACTCTTCATGGCCTTCCGAGCTTGCTCGTGGACCCTGGAAAGCTCTTGCAGCACGTCACCCTCAAAACCGGACACTCCTCCTTCGGGCTGCCCAATTAACAAACCTGCAGGAAAAGTTTTATGAGAAACTTCCAAAATAAGAGACTATAAGGAGAGCTAGGTATAAGGGACATACTGGTCATGCCGCCTTTTAGCATCCGGTTCTCTTCCAAGGCGCTTCAGAGTTGGCCCCTTACATCCTTTAGCTCCTGTTCCAGCCTAATATTTTTATCATGCGCTTGGTTTCTCTTATTTGTGGCTTGCATCAGTACGCGCTTGCCAGTAGCTGTTTCCCCTTCGGCAAATTTTTTGTCCGCCAAAGCATCCCTTAGATCCCTCTCCAGTTGGTCGGTCGACCCTGTTGTTGTATTACAATTAGTATGTACATAACGACTCAGTGATCAGCACAAATATCATAGTATTCGAACACCATTGTTCTTACCACCAACATCCTTTTCGGATTTTTTTGAATTTTCGAATTCGATGGTGGCATTTGTGAGCTGGGTCCGGCACTCTTCAAGATCCTTGGATAAAGAGTTATTATTTTCTTGAAGCACCTACAAAAACACAACAATCCTCAAATCAGTTGTACCAACTTCTTTAATTCTCGGGGGCTACTAGCATGGGAACATCAAAATGTACACTTACCCGCATATCTTTCGAAAGCTGGTGAGTGGCTCCAGCGAGTCCGTCTTGAGCGGCTCGGATATAGGCATCTGCAGAGCTGAGGGCGTTAAATGCCTCCTCGGAAAAGGCTGGGTCACACATGGCTGCTTTCCGCCGCCGGTGAACCATCGCAACCTCCACTTCAGAATTAGTAACTCACATTCCGTTCGAATCCTCCTAGAGGGGACAATCCGGCACTGAATCCGCATTAACCCTTGACGGGTCGGATGCCGTATTGGCTGGAGCTTGGTGTGCATGATCTCCGAAGACAGTCCGGTGTGTATTCCTGCTAAAAGGAAAAACAAAGTGGAAAGTTGTAATACCGACTTCACCGCCCAGCGTGTGTCAAAACAAACATACCTCTTTGAAGGTTCGTTGTTGTTCGCGGTCCTCTTTCGCTTTGAGGCCTCACCCGATGCGGGCGTCACCCTCTGGGATAACGGTCTTCGCACAGTCCAGCATGAGAGTGTCGTCCCTGTTTAGTATGATAAAAATACGGTGGGTAAGGCACGCTGGGAATCTTCTCTTTGATTAGATATTTCCTAGGTACTTACGCGTGAAGAAGGAATGAGGCCTGGGTAATCGGCTACAATAGCCACCGGGGTGCCCTCACGGCAGGCTTGATAGAAGACTCCCTCTTCTAGCTCTATTCCTATGTTCGGATCTTCATCATATCCGGGGCCTGCATTTTGGAATCGGTCCTCTGGCTGCGGGGAGGGACTATTAATCCCCTCGATCACCTTATTCCACTCCTATTGGGAGAAACCGAATTTTGTTCGGTCAATACATCATAACAGAGAAAAAATGGGCAAATATAGCGGTCAAGAGAGAGACTTACCCAGTCAGGAGGATTGTTCATAGAAAAACCCTCCCGGCGCGTTAAACGGATGAAGTCTTGCTTCTCTCCCTTATAAAGACCTTCCAGGATGACGGCTAGAGCGGCAGGGTCATCCGGACCTGGGCGTAAGCAGCGCGAGGAATCATTCAGGCTATTATAATGCCACATTGGAAATCCTCTTGCTTGGAGCAGCTGCAAGCATCGCTTTATTGAAATAGCCATCACTTCGATTATAGATAACCCCGAACTGGTGAGCAATCTGATCTTGCCGACCAGTCTGCTAACCTCCGCTCTCTCTTCTTCCGAGGGACTGCGGGGACACCAGTTGAAAAGCTTCTTTGGCAGAGCGCTGGAATATTTGGGGAGGCTTTGCCAAACTAGATCCGACAGGGCTGCGTCCTCAATATAAAACCAATCCGAAGGCCACTCTTCGAATGCCTTCTTTGGAGTACCGGGTAGATAGCCTATCCCGGCTATGCGCCATACTTCGGCGCCCCCAATTTCAAATATGGATCCCTTTTCCGAGCGAGGGACAAGGCAAAGAACTTTCGCCACAACTCAAAGTGAGGCTCGCAGCCCAAGAACAGTTCGCATGAAGCGACAAAACCCGCGATATGCAGGATAGACCCCGGCGTAAGATCGTGCAATTGGAGACCATAGAATTCCAGGAGTCCCCTAAGGAAGGGGTGGATGGGGAAACCTACGCCTCTTAAAAGGAAAGGGACAAAACATACCCGCTCTCCATCAGAGGGGTTGGGAAAGCTCTCTGTGAGGGCTTGATTGTCAATAGAAGTTAGTCCGGCCCGGACGTGGACTAGATCCTCCGGAGGGAGATATCCCTATGCTTGAAGTGTCCTTAGACGCGCATGGTATATAGAGCAGCTTTTCCAATCTCCTACACGAGGGCCATGAGGGCGCGAGGAAGAGCTTGGGGTGCTAGCCATGTTTGAGGATTTTTTGCAGGCACTAGGATTTCTTCCGCGTGGAATGGGGTGGAGAGGCCACTGTGATCTATTCTCTTATATAGGCGCCTTCCCTACACAGTCAAGGGTGTATTTGTAAAACTGCCCAGACGGTTCGCATTCGTTGGACATGTGGAAGCCAAGGCGACGACGGCGAGGATTCAACGGGATACAATATTTAAAGAAGCCGAACTAAAATCCAGGAGGACTCACCTTGCAAGACCAAAGACATGAAGCCGGATACGGTCACGTCCTTGAAGGCAAGTCCTGGGGCTACTGAGGGAGTCATGTATTCAGGGGTCCTCAGGCGTCCGGGTCGACGAAGCTGGACCGTATTGATGGGCCACAAGAGAAGAAGCAGAAGACTCTCCCCCGTATTCGGTCAGGACTACTATGTAGAAAGAAAGGCAAGCGAAGAGTACGGATATATCAATTACTTCCTCCCCAAGTCACCCTTGTAACCACTACAAAAAAATACACTTCCGTGATGATACGTGTTTGTCACAGTAGGTCGCGTTTTTTGTCAATGCATGTACATCCATGACAATTTTATGACAGAATCGAGATAGTCATACCTGTGCTGTCGTAGAAGTGTTCCATGACATTACCAAAATTACCATCACGGAAGTGTCCACTTCCATGACGATAAATCGCGCGTCACAGAAGTGCTTTCATCAAGGGTGACCGACACGTGGCATTCACCGTAACGGAACACCGTTAAGCTATCGGGTCCGGTTTTGGATCCGATAACCCGCTAATAGCCCCGACCAATGGGGATTTTCCACTTCTAAAATCATCATTGGCTGGAGGAAACATGTGTCGGCTCACCGTTGGGACAGATGTCATCCACTCATTGGACCCAAAGCGCCTATGATAGGCCGACACGTGGCACGGCCCAACATAGGCCCATTCCTGTGAAAAGGACGGCCCGTTTGACTTGGTTAAAAGGTGGCGGGCCGGCCCACGGCAAGCCTGTTAACGGCCTGTTCGCATATAGCCCATTTACAGCCCGCTAACCCAGGGCCCGTTTACGGCCTATCCGTATTCGGCCTAGTAGCGTCATCTAGGCCGTCCAATATAATTCCAGCCCGTTTTAACTTCCGGCCCATGTATGGCCCATGACGTCTTTCGGCCCATATGAGGCCCTTATTACTCTCGGCCCATTAATTGCCCGTGGTAAAACTGTCCCGTAATGAACAGTGTATCACTTTATACCCATTAACGGCACGTGGTGAAACTGGCCCGTAATGAACAGTGTATCACTTTGTACCCATTAATGGCCCATTATTCCGTTGGGCCGTTTCCAGCCCATGTTATCTTTCGGCCTTCTCGTGGCCCATTTATTCTTGGGCTCATTTCCACATTCGTTTACTTACGGCCCGTTAATGTCATTTTCTGCTTGTGGGCCAAATTCAGCATGTGATTACAGTCGGCCCGTTTGTGGCCCGTTAGTACGTTGGGCCGTTTTCATAGCGTCATCAAAATACGGCCCATTAATGACGGCCCGTTATGGTCGGCCCATGAACGGACGATTTCAACTCTAGCCCATTTACGGCCATAATGTGGTCTATTATTGGCCCATGTTTGGCCAACCGATCATACGGCCCGTAGAAGGCCCATTGATGATACGGCCCATAGAAGGCCCATTGTGTCTACAGCCCATATAAGGCCCATTGTTTCTACGCCACGTAGAAGGCCCATTGTTTTCTTGAAAGAAAGAAGGCCCATTGTTTCTACGGCCCTTAGAAGGCCCATTGTTTCTACGGCCCGTAGGAGGCCCATGTTGACTACAGCCGCTGGGCATCAAAGTTCGCCACCAGTGCAAATATAGGGAACACCCTACACTATACAAAAATGGCTTCTGTTTTCTTCAGCCGGTGGCTGCACGTTAAGACAACTTTTTGTATCGCACCAAAAAAATTACAACTATAAAACAAAAGGAAGGTTGGCATAAAAGTTAACAGTCTAGCAGATAAATGCACCACCAGAAGTTCAAAAGCTCAGTTCATTTGACGTGACTGTTATATTTTCATGATGTATTGTCTGGTGGAGCACCATAACCTTCGCCTTCAGTTCTCCTAGGCTCCTGAACAACATAGCAAATGTCTGATAGTCTGGTTTCAAAACCATGCATATCTTGACAACATCGAACAATGTCTCTCCTTGTTTCACAAAGGGTCTTTGTTAGGGAATGGACTTGTGTCTAGAGCGCAGTTACAACATTGTTTTGAGCTTGCATGTCTTGATCATGAGGTAGTTTGGACGAGATTGCCTTAACAACCAAGCCAGTATTACGCAGGAACGTGCTTTTGGCACTGTTAGTGGACAGGTACTCACCCACCGCAGCACGAGCCGACATTGCGGTTATAGTTGCCTCGCCACCTTTAGAAGGTGGCGATTCCACCATTTTTTCCATAGCTCGCTGAAAAGTTGAGGTTTTACATTAGTAGTACCAGAACAGAAGATATCAAGGAGGTAGCAAAACCAAACAAAATAGCTTTGGTCTATATACAGAACTTGTTCTGGTGAACCCATGTAAAATAATAGTTGTATTTTATTGCAAAGTACATAATAAAACCAGGTTCCAAACATATGACCATGTACCATCGCTATTGTATTGTCTATTTATTCACATTGTATTGAGGGCTAAGGATAAAGAGATGAAGTTTCTAATACGGAAAGCATAGTATGACATCGTTCATATCACAAAACAACTAAGAACAGACAAACAGGCAATTGTAACGTTGTGTGGGCAAGTCCAGCACGAAACTAGATTACAGGTCAAGATCAAAGGAACATCACTCCTCTCTTTTAAACCTTGTAAGGTGCAATGATACGCTAACAAAATTGTGTATAAAATTTAGAAGAGTAATAGACATTGGCTGCAAACCATGCAGTTCAAGGCACAAGTCAGAGTAAGTAGTAGTTAAAAGGCATGAGGATTAAGGACTTACAGCAACGGCTTTGAATGGTGTAGTCATGCCCTTCTTCTTGCTGGTGTGACAGTTCTTGAAGATTTCCACAGCATTTGGTTCAGGTACTTTTTGGTCCTTGCGAGCTTTCCTCTACATTTGGAACAAGTCAATATAGATCTGATAATATGGTACAGTGAAAAGAGTGAAACAACAGCTAATTACAAGAGCCTCGAAGTGTGCAATATAGCTACGAGATCCTGTCGTCTGTTGGAATTTCACTTTCGTACGGCTGGCCTTGTTCTTTGAACAGTTCACGTACAAGAAGATAGATATGTGTGGCACATGCGTAAATAGGACTTCAACATGTGATCTGATCACATATATATAATGTACCTAATACTTCGGATCGGACCAATGTTTAACGAGGCCTCTCTAGTCTTCATCAGATATATTTTCAACTGGAGATGTTTGGGCAAGTTCACTATTAGCCTTGCCTTCAAAGTGAGTTTTCCTCAAGTTATACCGATACTGTCGCATAGCAGACTTGAAAACATGGGTGCAAACTTGTCTGGTTGCATCATCTTGGCTATCCAACTTGAACCTCATCTATTGAAAATTATGGGAGTCTCATTATCAGCAACCTAGAAAGTATTGGACAGAGCAAGACGATATTACTAGTTTCCATACATAATCATACTTACAGATAAATAGTCGAGGAAGGTGTTGAACTGGGTTACGTCTTTGTCATTCCTGTACTAAATCCATGTTGGGAGGATACGTACATGACACCTAACAGCAACCGCCGCCTCTGATACTAACTTGGCTGACTCTGTAGCATCACGTGGCCTTTTTAAACCTGCCTCAAAACGAATCTCCATTCTTCCTCCTCTAGATTTAGTTAACCTATTGAGCATTATCCCTGATGTTTGTTTCCTCTTGCGCCTAGGTGCTAGTCCAACAACAAACATAGGAAGTGTTAGTGTACATCAGACTGTGAGGCTACATATAAAGAAGCATGCAACTGTAACTTGACTCCAGCAACTACCTTCTTGCTGTTGAAGCTTACAAAGTTCATCTGATCTCGCCAACTCATCTTGTGTCAAGAGTGCTTCAGAAGTAGTGTCGGGTGGCATGGGAGCTTGGGAACGTGCTGCTAGCTGAGTTGACCAACGAGTAAATCGTGTAGTTGGTGGTACTGTGGAAGGTGTTGCAACAACTAGGGTTGTCTCTGCTTGTTTGGTGGCAGTGATTTGTTTCGGTTTGGCTTGTTCTGCAGCTCGTGTAGCACGGGACACCCTGTCGGTACACTTTTCCGCTGGACTTTGACCTTCTATTGCACCATCAGTACCAGCAGAATCTGCAGGATTGTTCCGCTTCCGTTTCCCTGTTGTTTTGTCTTGCTTCCTCTTGCTCTGTGCCATGTTAAGTCAAGCCGACAAGAAAAATGAATATCAATTTAGTTCTTCGGAACAAATGTACTTTGATGTAAGAACATAGTGTGATAGACAGATATTGTATGTTCTAGAAACAGGAACACCTGTCTTTGTCACAAGTATAATGTGTAAAGTAAGCAGATGAAATTCAACAAAATTAGAAGCAATACAAGCTAGACATCATACATAACATGCAACCACATATAACAGTGCCAAGTTAGAGGGAGCACCTGTGATGGTGCACTAGGGGAGACGTGCTCATCACCAACACAGCTACGTTGAGTGTCTATGCATGTGTTGTCTTGGAAATCATCTTGGGGGGGGGGATGGAGGAGTAGAATCTATAGAGGCCTTCCATTTGGAAGGAGCACCTTCATCCGCTGCCTTGCTAAGTTCCTTCCACTTTATTGATTTTGAATTGTCAAGTAAAACCGACAAGAAAAAGGAATAAAATTCACTCTTCAGAACTCATTCGTGTATGATACTGACAATCACTACTTTGATGTAAGGCAAACACAAGATTCTAGGATGGAATAATACGAAAAACAAGACGGCATGACATATTCACAACTGCTTGTCTAAACTAAGAAGAAACCATTTCACCAAATAAGAAGCAATGCAAGATAGACACCACGTGAAAGATGCAACCAATATGACTCTACCAAGTTAAAACTGTCCCATCATAAATGGCATTTCAAAAAATTAGAAGCATCGCATGCTATAAATCATATCAAAGATGCAACTAATATTACACTGCATATACTGAAGGTGTCTCGTCATATTGATTTATGCGGGATACAAAAAAAATAGTTTTATGTGAGGACATGCTTAATAGACAGATGTACTATGTACTAAATACAGGAAGGCATGTCACATTAACAGGTATAATCTATAAGCTAAGCAGAATAGCACATGCAGTTTAACCAGATTGGAAAAATTACAATCTAGCTCGGATTATTTATCTGGAATCCTTTGGTACCGAGTTCAAAATTAGAAAAAAAAAATCCTATGGTTGGATTGTCGTTAGGGCCAATCATGGTTTAAGTCCTAGACTTTGACACAGGTACTAGTATTATTCTTGTATTTACTTTAGTAATGTTTGTTCAATGTGAGGAGGCATTTCCTTCGACTGCGAGGCGTTTGTCGTTACTTCGTAAAATCTTAGGATTATGACATCTCAGTCTCTCCGAGATTCTCGTAGGGTAGGGTTTATATGGGAGCGTGTATGTGAGCGACTTCAATTGTATTATGTTAAAAATTAGAAAAAATGTTGGCAGTAATCGTGCCAAAATTAAATAAATGCTGCAGCTTCCAAAAGTTATTTGTTTTTTGGGTGGTAAAACAGAAGGAAATCAGATTGAAATAACAGGATTCCCAATTTATCCTGAAGATCTTTGGTATTAAATTCAAACTTTACCTGCACACTAGATCTTCCAAAGACAAAACTGTCATCGTCCAACCACCTATTTTATTTACTGCAAAATATTCATGCCCCGGTAAGACTAGCCACAATGGTTAGTAACATAGAGTAGTAACATGCCCATGTTACTACTCTATGTTACTACCTCTATAGTGGGGAGTAACATATGTGTGGTACTCCCTCCGTCCGGGTTTATTAGACCTAAAGACAACTTCTCTTAGACCAAGACACATAGTAATTTGCTCACATTAATTCTTCCATTTCACTCCCAATGCACCCTCTCACATGAATGCGACCAATGAAAAAGCCCTCATGAAGTGTATTAATTTCTCAGCCATGGCACCAACAATAATGACTTTCAATGCAAGCAATGAAATGGTTGCATGCATGCACTTTTCCAAAGTGAGGCCTTATAAAAAGTGACATGTTTGTGATGCTGAGAGGCCTAATAAA
>LR738713.1:344302927-344333358 GCA_902687465.1 Secale cereale
GCCCCGGTAAGACTAGCCACAATGGTTAGTAACATAGAGTAGTAACATGCCCATGTTACTACTCTATGTTACTACCTCTATAGTGGGGAGTAACATATGTGTGGTACTCCCTCCGTCCGGGTTTATTAGACCTAAAGACAACTTCTCTTAGACCAAGACACATAGTAATTTGCTCACATTAATTCTTCCATCTCACTCCCAATGCACCCTCTCACATGAATGCGACCAATGAAAAAGCCCTCATGAAGTGTATTAATTTCTCAGCCATGGCACCAACAATAATGACTTTCAATGCAAGCAATGAAATGGTTGCATGCATGCACTTTTCCAAAGTGAGGCCTTATAAAAAGTGACATGTTTGTGATGCTGAGAGGCCTAATAAACCTGGACGGAGGGAGTAACATGCAACACTTCATTTATTAGGCTATAGACTCATCTTGCCTTGATATGTGTGATGTTACTCATACTACTAGTAAGAGCAAGTACAATAGAGCTGAGTCAGCAGGCTATAAGGAATAAACTAGTATATTTCTGCTTAGTTGGAGGAAAGAGAAGAGGAAAGAGAAGGTAAGCGGGCTCTTCGTGAAGAGCCAGCTCTAGCACGTGCTCCTAATCACTTTGCGAGAATAAAAGGTTGGCCACATAATAAAAAAGTAGTGCACTCTTTTGATCTACTATTGTACATGTTGGCTATAAGATGAACTGTAGATGACATGGCACTGGCTTATAGCCAGCAGCTGGCTATACTATTAACCATGCTCTAACTAGCTATGTTATCACATGCCTCTCTTTCTTCATTTATTTTTCTTGCCACATTATCTATTTTATCTAGATAGGTGTGATGTTACTACCTATGTTACTCCCACTATGGGTAGTCTAAGCGATAGGTATGGTAAATCCTCGCATTACTGTGGCGGTGGCCCTATACCAATGGTGCTGGGGTGTCTACTTTCTCGTTTGAATGTGTGAGTGCCCATCGAGCATTGGGAGCGAGAGTGGTCGTCTCGCCGTCGTGAGGCCTACCGCATCAAGCATATCTAGCGTAAATGCGTGATGCATCGGGTGCCGACTCTGGTTCATTTTTTTAAAGACCTGTCACATCCCCAGCTTCACCTGGCATTAGGATAGCACCTGTCTGTTGCATCATGTTTAATCTTGAAAGTAACTTGAAATGGGGATTGCCTAAACCCTAGCAGTAAAGTAATTCAACTAGGGTCAATTAAAATCTTTTCAATGAACCCAAAATGCCCTTTGGAAAATTTCATCATTTATGGATTGATTAAAAACCCCTGCCAAAAATGTTGCACATATTTCTAGGACATTTTTGGATTTTTGAATTAACTCATAATGTATTTGAGTTGGAGCAAATAAATTCTATAATTATTTTTAATGCTCCAATTATTCTGAAAACATTTTGTGGAGTTTTGGAATAATCCATATTGCGTCCACAAATAATCTCAGAAGCAACAAAAATGGTTTAGTATTAGTACTAAATCAAAAACATACAAAAAATAGAAAACAGTAATTAAAATGAGAAAAGCAGAGAGAGAGAGACTCACCTAGGCTTTACCTGGCAGCCCAAGTAGATGGCCCAGCCCACCAGGGGCAGCCTCGTCTTCTACCTCTTGCCAGTAGGCAGAGGAGAAGCTGGGCACGGCGCGCGCCGGCATGCAGCTGCCTGCCTGGCCCTCCCCTAGCCAGCGCAACGCCACCGACGACCTGCGGCAGACGTCTGGAACCCGCCGACCTCTCGCACTCTCCTCCTTCGCTCTCCCCTGCTTCTCCTTGCCATGGCCGAAACCACCGCAGCCGCGCCGGCGAGCACCACCGCGGCCACAGCTACCCCCTCGTCCCTCCTTTGTGCCCACGAGCTCCGCGACGTCGCCCTCTTCCTCCTCGCTGAGCCACGCTTCGCCGGAAGCTCTGCATCGTCTTCCCTGACCCAATCTTCAACCTCCGGCCGCCGACAACCTCGTCGTCGATTCACCGGCTCCGATGCCTCCCCGAGCCCTTTGAGCTACCCTACCGCCTCCCTGTGAGCTCCTACTTCGATTCCCCCTCTCCCCCGACCTCCCCGCACTCTCTAGCTATGGCCCCAGCTCCGGCCGGAGCTGTGGTCCGCCGGCCATGTCGCCGCCGTGGCCACAGCTGCTGCCGCCCTCGTCCGAGCGCATAAGCACACTCAGCGCACCCCCAGGAGCACGCAGCACCCACTAGCTCCTCCCCTAGTGCACCATAGCGCCGTTTCGTTCAACACCCGAACTCCGGCGCCGCCGCGAGCTCAACTCCGGCGAGCCCGCTCCACCCCAGCTCCTCCCACTTGCACCATTCGACGCGGACGAGTCTCCTCGTTCCGTAGATGGCCTCGGCCTTCGATTTGGTCGCCATGGGACGAAACCCGAGCCTCTCCGGCGAGGCACCGTCGCGGAATGGGGTCGCCGGCGACTAAACGCCGACAGTGCTGACTTGGCAAGTCATTAGCCACTAATGACGCCCTAACTAACCCCCCAGGGCCACTGACATACGGGCCCCACGGCCTAATTAACCTAGTTTATTTTCTATTTAGTTTAAACTAACCCAACGGGCCCCACGTGCCAGAGTTGACCAAGCTGACGTGGCTGTTGACTGGGCCCACATGTCATTGACACTATCCAGCCCCAGTCACCGACCAGTGGAGCCCACTGGTCAGGTTTGACCTGGACCAGCCCCTGTTGACTGCTGACCTCATAGTGACGTCATGCTGACGCAATAAGTGTTTTCTGGAATTTTAAATAAATCAGAAATGATTTATTTATTTCAGAAAATATTCAAAACTTCTAAAAATCATGTAAAATCAACCATAGCTCAGATGAAAATAATTTATATATGAAAAATGATCAGAAAAATTCAAGGAATCTGTTTATGGCATTTTCATGCATGTTTGAAGAAGTTAAACCTACTGATTAGGTCAAATCAATTAAATGGCATTTAAATAATCACATATGAAGTTTGAATTTGAACCTTTGGTTCAAACCAACTTCATTTAATTGCGTTGCTAGTTGCATTAGCTCAATCCACAGCATATTGCCATGTCATGATCATGCATCATATTGTGCATTGCATTGATTGTGTTCTTTCTCTGTTTGTCGGTTTTGTCCCCTCTCAGTAGACGACGTTCCGACGATGAGTTCAATGACACCGATGAAGACCCAATGTTATCTTCAGAAGTGCCAGGCAAGCAAAACCCCATTGAGCATTCCGATACAATCCCACTCTCTCGCTCTTGCTCTCTTTTACTGCATTAGGACAACAACGCTTCAACTGTTACCTGCTGCGGTAGTTGAACCCCTTTCCACTGCATGACCTGTCATTGCCACAGTAAATAGTTGAAACCCACTAGTATGAGTAGGAGTTGTTTGAGCCATGTTGTGCCTACTCATTCATGCTTTCTGGTTATGCCTGCTATTGCTTAGAGTTGTGTCAGGTCTGATTCATCGGGGATGAATTGGAATGGTGATGAACATATCCTAATGTGTGTGAACACGATTTGGTAAAGGTAACGATGAGAGGCCATGTAGGAGTACATGGTGGGTTGTCTCATTGCAGTCGTCCTCAGGAACTGAGTTCTGTGTTTGTTGGTCCATGAAACAGCTACTACCACACATTGGGATCCTTAATTGACTCTCTCGACTTATTAATTAACATGATCTCTGTCCAGGAGTTGCAACTAGTTTTTGGTGTTTGTAGTTTACTGGAGGTCGTGCGCAGCGCTGACCCTCGGGGTGGGCTGTGACGCGGCAGGTACGTGGCACGGTGTACCGATTGCCCGTTTGGTGATGCGGGAACCCTGTACACATCGTTTGGGGCCGTGAGCGACACCCCGGCCGGATCTCCCCACGGATGGAACCCAAATAGGCGATAAACCTGGACGAGAGACTTGTGTGGTTAGTCAGGTCGTGGCCGACACCCTCGCTGGGCCTCCGCTTGAAGGTTGCCGAGTACATGTCGTGTAAACAGCGGTAAGTGGTGAGAGCGTGTGTGAAGAAGTACACCCCTGCAGGGTTTTATATATAATCTATTCGAATAGCCGTGTCCGCGGAAATGGACTTCTGGGTTACCTCTACAGTTCATAGACAATTGGAAGTGGATACTCTAAAACGCGCAAGATAAGCGTGAGTGCTATGGATGGCCTTCTCGTAGGGAGACGGGAGCGGATCCATAGTGGTGTATTGATTGGTGAATATGTGGACTCGTGTGCGCCACCTCAAAAGAGTTACTTGCAGTCGTAGTTCAGGATAGCCACCGGGTCAAAGCTGGCTTGCTGCAGTCAAACTCCACCACCCCTTTGTTGATACTGATGCATTTGTAGCTAGTTCTGATGTAAGTCTTGCTGAGTACCTTTGTACTCACGTTTGCTTAATTATGTTTTTGCAGAGAGACTTCAGTCTCGCTAGTGGTTCCGCGTGGACTTCGACGTTTAGCTTGTTACCTCAGCTATGATCTTGTACCCTTGGGAGGGTCTTGTAGATAGTCAGGCTTCTCATCCTTTTTCATTTGTAGATGTCTGTACTCAGACATGTTATGCTTCCGTTGCATGTATGCTCTGTATGTTGGGTCATGTGACCTCTGTTTGTAATAAATGCTATGATGGCTCTTCTGGGCCTTTATCTATATGAGTTGTTGAGTTATGTTGTGATGCCATGTTGTACATCACATACTTGCATGTTATGCGTACGTGTAATGTGTATTGTTATGTGTGGGATCCGACACGTAGTTGTTTACCCTTGGTAGCCTATCTTACAGGGAAATGCCTCCTAGTGCTTCCACTAAACCTTGGTAGCTTGCTACTGCTCCGGAACACTTAGGCTGGCCGGCATGTGTCCTTCTTCGTTCCTGTGTCTGTCCCTTAGGGGAAATGTCACGCGTTGTTCCTTTAAGTCCTTGTAGCTTGCTACGACTTGGGTTCATACGTTGATGACCGACACGTTCGTTGCTGGGTCATGTATTCCTGTCTCTGTAATTTAGTGCCACTTTTGGTTTATAACTAGTCATGTCGGCCCGGGTTCTCTGTCATATGGATGCTAGCGACACTATCATATACGTGTGCCAAAATGCGCAAACGGTCCCGGGCCAGGTAAGGTGGCACCCGTGGGGATACCGTGCGTGAGGCCGCAAAGTGATATGATGTGTTATAGGCTAGACCTGTGTGACTTAGGATCAGGGTCCTGACAGCTTTGGTATCAGAGCCTGACTGCCTGTAGGATTAGCAAGCCAAACTGGTCAAAGTCTTGTTTAGAAACTCTTTAGTTATGTAAGGGAATTGTTTGTGGAAGGGAACGTAAGGCTCTTTTTACTCCTTTGCCCTATGACCTTCTGATCTGAGTCACCTTCTTCTTTCTACGGGGATTAAGAACTAGGATTCTCATTCTATTTATCAGGATCACGTTATTGTGGATTCAACCCTCAGTTTAGTTTCTACTACCTCTGTGTGTTCAATTGTTGGTCTCAGAACCTTGTCAAGATAATGTTAAGTGGTTATGCTACCCTTTTGCTTGGATCTCAAAAGTATTTTCGAGCAATTACAGCCGTTATGCTGTTCGAGTCATCCCAGGTTTCTAATAGTCTGATGCATTTGCAAATCCCTTCTTCCTGTCCCGATGCTCCTTTGGGCCAGATTAACCACACTAGACGGTGAGTTGTGGTACTCTGTTACCTCGACATATATGTTGGACTTACTATTATGACCCTAGGTGTCTTAGAAGATCACCCAGTAATCTAGCAATGCTTTATATTCCCAGTGTGGTGATTCTGGCCACTATTCTCAAAAGCATCCCATGATGCCATTTAGTTAGTAGGCATTCTACTCCTGGGTTCTTGAACCCAAGATTCTCTCTACCTACCTCATGTTGGTAGTATTTGCTCGTCCCTTTAGGATATTAGTAACCTTGTGATAGTCCTCGAGGTCCGTGGTATATTCTTCTTCCAAATACCATGAACCATCATGGCAGAAGTTCTTCTGAGCCAAAAGATCACAACCCGAGTGCTCTTGAGTAGTACTCCATTCATATTGTGACTCTGCCAATTCTACCTTCTGCATGGGTTATCCGGAAGAAGTATGTTGAGAGTTTGACATGCTAGTCTATGCATCCACAACTCGGAGAGTTATATGTTCCTCTGAGTTGCCCCTTTTGGTTGTATTATGACCCCGTCTATCAGCTGATAGCCAGGAGTAGTTGTGCACTCGTGTTCATCGATGCCTTTTACTCTTGTGGTCCGTCAAGCCATTCTATTCCGGAATGACTAGGAGAAACAAACTCCAGTACCTTATCCATATCCAAGATTGGGTCGAAGAAGTTGTACTTTGTAGGTGAAGAATGCTAATCCAGCTTCTAAACTGTTCTATCCTGGAGTATTACCATCTTTATGTCAAGAATGTCATGAGAATTGCACCACCTCCTATGAACTTTTGATAAGGTGATACTTCTCGCCATTATCGTTCATTCCTCGGTCTCTGTGTTATCGTAGCCGGAATACCGACAAGTGAATTGTGATGTGTGAAATCAATACCCCTAGCAATCTCGCTGCTTGGCGGTTAATGGACGACAATCTCATTCTTAGCGTGTTGACTATTGAATCACCATTCTAAGATTGATCGTGTTACCTAGTCCACATTCCTGGTGCACTCCTTGATTGATGAGTTAGGAATTTGTTAAGTCCTTGCTCATTTGATCGTATCGTCGTGCTTTGAAAAGCAAGATTGTTCTCGAGCTTAGTAACATATCGGTGGTTCGTGATTTTCCGAATATCTTCTCGGAAGTATTACCAGGTTGTCACCTGACTGTTATGTTGAGCTCGTGATCAAGTTGGTTTCTTATAAACCACCACTTCTCCAAGAATCTGTGTTGGATACCCCGAACTAGTTGGTTAAGCTAAACAACAACTTGGAGAGTTGGAAGATAAAAGCTTAACCCACATAGCTCACTCCAAAGGGTTATCTTGTGTGTGTATTGAAGATAGATGATATCTTCTCCAATTGATCCCCGTGATCGTTTGTGGATCTATTGTATTGTCCAAACTTTGATTTGAGTATGGGTTATCGTCAAGTCAAATCAGAACCAACGATATTTGTAATGTTGTCTTACTCATGGTCGTTCCCTTGAGGATACACCATTATAACTTTTGGGTCTGACCAATGCTATCACTTTGTTCACATTGTCATGGAATTCCATCTATATGGAAACCTGGATGAATTGTTGTTGAGCCCATCAGCAACAATGTTATCTTCTCCATGATCTATGTTGAACATCCAGCTAGTATTGGAAACTTTTATAAGCATTATCTTCATGACCCGTTCGTGAAGCATATGTACGGAAGAAAGAAGTGACTTCCTCTCATTCATGTGCATTTGATGCAAGTTGCCGCCGTGAATTCGAGAAAGCATGTTTTTACCTCCTTTGGAGTCATCCCAAGTCAGTCATACATACGTGCGAAGTATTCTATGGTCTGATAGACTGATCATCTTCATTCTGTATGTACCCCTAGCACACCAAGCCACTGATAGATTTGTTCAAGGAGAAGAGGTTCCTTCTTAAGAATCATGACTTATGTTAGGACTTCGACATCCTCGATGATGGTTCCCTACCAGAACTCGATAGTGTTTTATTGTAAGACTACCACGTGGCCATGCTTGTCCTGGACAACGTGTTCACAGGTACGTAGCAGAACCAGCTCATGTTTTGGAGCTTGCTATTGTAGTTCATTCCCGAGAATCTCGCAACGCCTTCTCGTCAATTTGTGTTGCAAACTTTCATTTTTCTTTCTAGACTCGATGAGTCTGGAATATCCTGACACCAATCAGAACTGAATCTCAGGCAGATATGATGGTTGGAGCATTTTCCAAGAACTATAATTTTGGTCTCTCGATAACCGGTAAAGTGGATGTCATGGCCAACACACCCAGCCGGAAGACCTATTGTTGTAGAATCTTGATTGAAGAAGTTGGCCACCTCCCCATAAGGACCTAGTAGGATTTACTCCCTAGTTGTTCCTTATGGATTCTTGTGCTTCCGAAGTCCGACCTTTATTTGATGTTCGAGATGCCAAACATATCTATGAATGGCTTACGCTAACACATCAAGGAGAACATTAGAAGCAGAGTGCTAAGTGTCTCCCGGTCGATCATCCAGATTTCGTTCCCTTGGCCTCGCCAAGGTGAAAATCTGAGAAAGTGTTATCTTCCTTTGCATCTACACCATCCATCATTATTCATTATGGTAGTATGTGGTGTTGCCAGGACCCTTGGCACGGTTATTGATAAAACTTTGATGAATATGGGAATGCTCAAGTTCTTGAGAGCACGCACAAGCACTAGGTGTTATCCTCGACACTAACCGGGATTGCTCCCAGTGTTCTTGGTTATGTTGTAACCTCTCAAAGAGCAATTTAATCTCTACTGTTGGGTTTCTTCCCAGTTACCAGAATCATTCCCTGCATTTGCATTTTGTTCCCAGCTTGCACCGCCAATGTGCCAATTTTGCATGGGTTGCCATTCTCAGCATCTGTTGTTCAGGATTATCTTCAAAAGTGGTCCTACCATGGGTCCCATTCATTTCCGATGTTAAGCAAAATCAACCTTGGCATTGTCTTTTACAAGGCAGTCCACATCATCCATTCTAGATGGAGAATGTCATTCTTTCGGACTCCGTCAAACGATCGTTTGTGAATACCTCAAGCTTGTGTAGCGAATTTTAATGATCTCTATATCAAAAGTAATTCTTTTTGCCACTTAAGGGAATGACTCTATGAGTCACCTTCTCTAAAGGTGCCCCGTCTTGTGGTATCGATCACCCTCTTCTTAGGTGTGGAATTATTGCCATCAGGTGAACCTTTATCATTTATTTCACTACATCCCTCTGGAGGTGTACTCCGTGTCTCAGCTCAAGAGATGTTTTGACATCTCAATCCATGAGATGATCTTGAATTACTTGATCTTCGAGAAGATCAAATCTTGTAGAATTCACGTTCTTTTGTTGTCGTGTTGGATGAAGCTTTGAAATCAAAGATGCCAAGATCTACATGATGCAATGAATCAACAATTTCGAGGAGGAAAACTGGATCGAGAAGATTGTGTTAGTTAGTGTCCCCTCTGATTTCTTACCCTATGCTCGAATCTCGGGACGAGATTCTTGTTTAGTGGGGGTGAGTTGTCACATCCCCAGCTTCACCTTGCATTAGGATAGCACCTGTCTGTTGCATCATGTTTAATCTTGAAAGAAACTTGAAATGGGGATTGCCAAAACCCTAGCAGTAAAGTAATTCAACTAGGGTCAATTAAAATCTTTTCAATGAACCCAAAATGCCCTTTGGAAAAGTTCATCATTTATGGATTGATTAAAAACCCCTGCCAAAAATGTTGCACATATTTCTAGGACATTTTTGGATTTTTGAATTAACTCATAATGTATTTGAGTTGGAGCAAATAAATTCTATAATTATTTTTAATGCTCCAATTATTCTGAAAACATTTTGTGGAGTTTTGGAATAATCCATATTGCATCCACAAATAATCTCAGAAGCAACAAAAATGGTTTAGTATTAGTACTAAATCAAAAACATACAAAAAAAATAGAAAACAGTAATTAAAATGAGAAAAGCAGAGAGAGAGAGACTCACCTAGGCTTTACCTGGCAGCCCAAGTAGATGGCCCAGCCCACCAGGGGCAGCCTCGTCTTCTACCTCTTGCCAGTAGGCAGAGGAGAAGCTGGGCACGGCGCGCGCCGGCACGCAGCTGCCTGCCTGGCCCTCCCCTAGCCAGCGCGACGCCACCGACGACCTGCGGCAGACGTCTGGAACCCGCCGACCTCTCGCACTCTCCTCCTTCACTCTCCCCTGCTTCTCCTCGCCATGGCCGAAACCACCGCAGCCGCGCCGGCGAGCACCACCGCGGCCACATCTACCCCCTCATCCCTCCTTTGTGCCTACGAGCTCCGCGACGTCGCCCTCTTCCTCCTCGCTGAGCCACGCTTCGCCGGAAGCTCTGCATCGTCTTCCCTGACCCCATCTTCAACCTCTGGCCGCCGACAACCTCGTCGTCGATTCACCGGCTCCAATGCCTCCCCGAGCCCTTTGAGCTACCCTACCGCCTCCCTGTGAGCTCCTACTTCGATTCCCCCTCTCCCCCGACCTCCCCGCACTCTCTAGCTACGGCCCCACCTCCGGCTGGAGCTGTGGTCCGCCGGCCATGTCGCCGCCGTGGCCACAGCTGCTGCCGCCCTCGTCCGAGCGCATAAGCACACTCAGCGCACCCCCAGGAACACGCAGCACCCACTAGCTCCTCCCCTAGTGCACCGTAGCGCCGTTTCGTTCAACACCCGAACTCCGGCGCCGCCGCGAGCTCAACTCCGGCGAGCCCGCTCCACCCCAGCTCCTCCCACTTGCACCATTCGACGCGGACGAGTCTCCTCATTCCGTAGATGGCCTCGGCCTTCGATTTGGTCGCCGTGGGACAAAACCTGAGCCTCTCCGGCGAGGCACCGCCGCGGAATGGGGTCGCCGGCGACTAAACGCCGACAGTGCTGACTTGGCAAGTCATTAGCCACTAATGATGCCCTAACTAACCCCCCAGGGCCACTGACATATGGGCCCCACTGCCTAATTAACCTAGTTTATTTTCTGTTTAGTTTAAACTAACCCAACGGGCCCCACGTGCTAGAGTTGACCAAGCTGACGTGGCTGTTGACTGGGCCCACATGTCATTGACACTAACCAGCCCCAGTCACCGACCAGTGGAGCCCACTGGTCAGGTTTGACCTGGACCAGCCCCTGTTGACTGCTGACCTCACAGTGATGTCATGCTGACGCAATAAGTGTTTTCTGGAATTTTAAATAAATCAGAAATGATTTATTTATTTCAGAAAATATTCAAAACTTCTAAAAATCATATAAAATCAACCATAGCTCAGATGAAAATAATTTATATATGAAAAATGATCAGAAAAATTCAAGGAATCTGTTTATGGCATTTTCATGCATGTTTGAAGAAGTTAAACCTGCTGATCAGGTCAAATCAATTAAATGGCATTTAAATAATCACATATGAAGTTTGAATTTGAACCTTTGGTTCAGACCAACTTCATTTAATTGTGTTGCTAGTTGCATTAGCTCAATCCACAACATATTGCCATGTCATGATCATGCATCATATTGTGCATTGCATTGATTGTGTTCTTTCTTTGTTTGTCGGTTTTGTCCCCTCTCAGTAGACGACGTTCCGACGATGAGTTCGATGACACCGATGAAGACCCAATGTTATCTTCAGAAGTGTCAGGCAAGCAAAACCCCATTGAGCATTCCGATACAATTCCACTCTCTTGCTCTTGCTCTCTTTTACTGCATTAGGACAACAACGCTTCAACTGTTACCTGCTGCGGTAGTTGAACCCCTTTCCACTACATGACCTGTCATTGCCACAGTAAATAGTTGAAACCCACTAGTATGAGTAGGAGTTGTTTGAGCCATGTTGTGCCTACTCATTCATGCTTTCTGGTTATGCCTGCTATTGCTTAGAGTTGTGTCAGGTCTGATTCATCGGGGATGAATTGGAATGGTGATGAACATATCCTAATGTGTGTGAGCTAAGTGTGTGAACACGATTTGGTAAAGGTAGCGATGAGAGGCCATGTAGGAGTACATGGTGGGTTGTCTCATTGCAGCCGTCCTCGGGAACTGAGTTCTGTGTTGGTTGGTCCATGAAACTGCTACTACCACACATTGGGATCCTTAATTGACTCTCTCGACTTATTAATCAACATGATCTCTGTCCAGGAGTTGCAACTAGTTTCTGGTGTTTGTAGTTTACTGGAGGTCGTGCGCATCACTGACCCTCGGGGTGGGCTGTGACGCGGCAGGTACGTGGCACGGTGTACCGATTGCCCGTTTGGTGATGCGGGAACCCTGTACACATCGTTTGGGGCCGTGAGCGACACCCCGGCCGGATCTCCCCATGGATGGAACCCAAATAGGCGATAAACCTGGACGAGAGACTTGTGAGGTTAGTCAGGTCGTGGCCGGCACCCTCGCTGGGCCTCCGCTTGAAGGTTGCCGAGTACATGTCGTGTAAACAGCGGTAAGTGGTGAGAGCGTGTGTGAAGAAGTACACCCCTGCAGGGTTTTATACATAATCTATTCGAATAGCCGTGTCCGTGGAAATGGACTTCTGGGTTACCTCTACAGTTCATAGACAATTGGAAGTGGATACTCTAAAACGCGCAAGATAAGCGTGAGTTCTATGGATGGCCTTCTCGTAGGGAGACGGGAGCGGATCCATAGTGGTGTATTGATTGGTGAATATGTGGACTCGTGTGCGCCACCTCAAAAGAGTTACTTGCAGTTGTAGTTCAGGATAGCCACCGGGTCAAAGCTGGCTTGCTGCAGTCAAACTCCACCACCCCTTTGTTGATACTGATGCATTTGTAGCTAGTTCTGATGTAAGTCTTGCTGAGTACCTTTGTACTCATGTTTGCTTAATTATGTTTTTCCAGAGAGACTTCAGTCTCGCTAGTGGTTCCGCGTGGACTTCGACATTTAGCTTGTTACCTTAGCTACGATCTTGTACCCTTGGGAGGGTCTTGTAGATAGTCAGGCTTCTCAGCCTTTTTCATTTGTAGATGTCTGTACTCAGACATGTTATGCTTCCGTTGCCTGTATGCTCTGTATGTTGGGTCATGTGACCTCTGTTTGTAATAAATGCTATGATGGCTCTTCTGGGCCTTTATCTATATGAGTTGTTGAGTTATGTTGTGATGCCATGTTGTACAGCACATACTTGCATGTTATGCGTACGTGTAATGTGTATTGTTATGTGTGGGATCCGACACCTAGTTGTTTACCCTTGGTAGCCTATCTTACAGGGAAATGCCTCCTAGTGCTTCCACTAAGCCTTGGTAGCTTGCTACTGCTCCGGAACACTTAGGCTGGCCGGCATGTGTCCTTCTTCGTTCCTGTGTCTGTCCCTTAGGGGAAATGTCACGCGTTGTTCCTTTAAGTCCTTGTAGCTTGCTAAGACTTGGGTTCATACGTTGATGACCGACACGTTCGTTGCTGGGTCATGTATGCCTGTCTCTGTAATTTAGTGCCACTTTTGGTTTATAACTAGTCATGTCGGCCCGGGTTCTCTGTCATATGGATGCTAGCGACACTATCATATACGTGTGCCAAAATGTGCAAACGGTCCCGGTCCAGGTAAGGTGGCACCCGTGGGGATACCGTGCGTGAGGCTGCAAAGTGATATGATGTGTTACAGGCTAGACCTATGTGACTTAGGATCGGGGTCCTGACAAGACCCAACTGATGGCTGCCTTGTATTGATAAACAAGTGGGAATACAAAAGGTGGTTTTGATCAGGAGATCAAGGAGGTAAAAAGAAGACTAAAAATGGGCGCTCCCAAAAGGGTGCTCCAAAAATGTTGCTCCGGCTTGGCGCCAAAATTCAAAAGTTCTTCTAATGGCCTTGTCAATGCTTGTTACTGTTGTCACCTTATTTTTGAAAGTACATTCATTCTCTCTTTCCAAATCTCGGACAGTATGAGGATGATCATGGTTTTGATGGATTTTTTGTGTTCCGATCTTGCGCCGCCGATCATTTCAGTTATGATAGCCGTCGGCTTGCTTTGGTTTTGCCACATGCTTGGCTGGAGCGAGCTACATCCATGGCCGGCCGTAGCGTCTGTCCATACCGCAATCGACACCGGGCATTGCCAGAACAAATGTTCAGAGGATTCCAAGCTTCGTACACGCATCATGCATAAATATTTGTTTGGCCATCCCCTTCTTTCTAGGCGATCGTTGCACCACAGTCTGTTCTTGAGAATCATCAATGCGAAGGTCTTTAGTCTGTTGGAATTACTGGGCATAGCCCATATAATAATTCATATTTTTTTGCCAACAATTCAAAGTAAATCCCAGAGGCTTATGTGGCCCATCCATGCATGACAAGGTTGTATGGAAAGTTGACCCATGCCACGTGTATGCGCTGTTTTATCATGCGAGAAGAAAGTTGAAACAATTGATGCATAAATGGGAGAAGAAACTGAACACTTCGTGTGAGTTTTAGTGCACTCGTTTCTTCTCTCCTTAATGGTTTTTAGTGCGTCAGTTTAATGGTGTTTATTGCACCAATTTATCTTCTACTAATGAAGGCCCAGTTTCAACTCTTCTCACATATATAAGAGGTCACTCCTCTGTTGTTCCAAAAAGCATAACAACTTTTCGTCTCATTCCAAATCATTGATCCGCCTATCTCTTTCCCATCTCTCTTCTCGGCGTGCACTGGGAAGTGAGACAGCAGGCCTCTGAAACCCCTCCTCTTGTGATCCGGTACGGGAGATGGGCGATCAGGTTTTTAGGGAGTGTCCTTGCGCGACTGCTGGAGTCTTATTCATCGTGACTACGAACGGCGACATCACCGACGACGAGTTCCCCAACGATGACTTCTTCCCCAATGTCAACGACCTCTTCATCGACATGACGATCGGGACATCTGCACCTTCTACTACTGCGTCGTGTGCCATCTTATCCTCACTGTTAGGGCTATCATTTGGTTTGTTGCTAGTAGCGATTGACATGAATATGATGCATTTTGCTTATGATTTTGATTGTATGACTAGTCTCTACAAATTGTTGCTAGTTTCTAGTTTCATCAATATATTGTTTTATCCACTATTTTTCTGGATTAAACTAAACGGGAAAATGCCTAGTTATTCAACAATCCAAGAACCTGATGTGTGTAGGCAATTTTCTCCAACTGCATTTGCTGCTACTCTTAAGCCTTCTGTGTTCGAGGGTGTGAACTATAAGAGGTTGCGTGCGAGGGAAGTTCTTTGGCTTACCACCATGAACTATTTTCACGCCTCTAAGGGCAAGCTAGAGGGAGAGCTAACTGATGAACAGGAGCAAGCTTTTCAAGCTACGGACACCCTCTTCCGAGGTGTTGTTCTGAGTGTTCTTGGCGACAATATTGTCGACCCCTTCATGACCATCATGGTCGGTAAGGATATGTGGGATGTGCTTGAGGCCAAATTTGGAGTCTCAGAAGCAGGAAGTGAGTTGTACGTCATCGAGCAATATCATGACTACAAAATGACTGATGACCGCTCCGTTGTAGAGCAGGCTCATGAGATTCAGCCGCTCACAAAAGAACTTGAGCATCTTAATTGTGTGTTACCGGACAAATTCATTGCCGGAGGCATCATTGACAAGCTTCCTCCTTCATGGAGGAATTTTGCTACCTCTCTGAAGCACAAGAGGCAAGAGTTTACTGTTGTCAATCTAATTGGCACTCTTGATGTAGAATAGAAGGCCAGGGCAAAAGACACACGTGCTCGTTTCCATGAGGGGAATTCCAGTGCCAATTTGGTACAAAAGAGAAATTTCCAATCCCACAAACCCAAGAATAAAAACCTATGCGGGAAAAATAAAATTTGATGGCAAGTATAAAGCTCCACAACCTGTCAACTTCAAGAAGAACAAGGATACTTACAAGAAGAAAGGGAAGTGCCATGTATGTGGCAGTGAAGAACATTGGGCTTCATCCTGCAAGGACCGCTGGGACATGCGTCATAATGAGAACAATAGCAAGACCGCTAGTGTTGTTATTGGCGATGTTGACATGAAATATTCCGGGTATGGTAAATTTCCTACCATTCTTTCAATATGCCATTCTCCTGATTGGTGGATTGATACCGGTGCCAATGTACATGTGTGTTCTGACATAAACATGTTTTCTTCTTATCAGATCGCAAGAACTACACCCGTGCTGATGGGAAACGAGACACATGCTTCTGTTCATGGTGTTGGTACGGTCGATCTGAAGTTTACTTCGGGAAAGATCGTGCGACTGAAGAACGTGCAGCATGTACCTGCTATAAATAAAAATCTCGTCAACGGTTCTTGTTTGTGTCGAGATGGTTATAAATTGGTATTTGAGTCCAATAAGGTTGTAGTATCTAAGTGTGGACAATTTGTTGGGAAGGGCTATGAGAGCGGATGCTTGTTGCGCCTATCTTTGTCATACTTCTGCACTAAAGTTATTAATCATGTTTGCAGTGAAACCGAATCAAATGTTTGGCATTCACACCTTTGTCATATTAACTTCGGTGTTATGACGCGGCTAGCAAATTTGAGTTTAATCCCGAAATTTACAATTGTCAAAGGTTCTAAGTGCCCATACCACTGTTGAGGCGAGGAATTTGGCACCACTTGAACTCATACATTTAGATCTTTGCGAGATGAATGGTGAGTTGAAAAAAGGTGGAAAAAGATATTTCATGACTCTAATTGATGACTCTACTAGATATTGCATGATATATTTGTTGAAAACAAAAGATGAGGCTTTGCACTACTTTAAAATCTATAAAGCCGAAGCAGAGAATCAACTCGATCGAAAGATCAAAAGGCTTTAGTCAGATCACGGTGGAAAGTATTTTTCCAACGAGTTCAATTTATTTTGTGAGGAACATGGTATAATACATGAGAGGACACCTCCCTATTCTCCCCAGTCAAACGGGATTGCCAAGTGAAAGAACCAAACTCTAACTGATTTGGTTAACGCCAGATATAGCGAGACTTTCCAAGTAATGGTGGGGGAAGGCTTTGATGACTGCAAGTAATGTCCTAAATAGACTTCCCATGAAGAATAAAGATATTACCCCGTTTTAAGAATGAGAAAGGAAAAGGCTTAAACTTTTCTACTTACAAACTTGAGGTTGTTTGGCGAAGGTCAATGTACCAATTACCAAGAAGCCAAAAACAGTTGATTGTGTTTTCCTGGGTTATGCTTTCCATAGCATTGGCTATAGATTTCTAGTGGTCAAAACTGAGGTACTTGACATGAATGTTGGTACAATCATGGAGTCAAATGATGCGACTTTCTTTGAGGATATTTTTCCTATGAAGGATATGCCTAGCTCATCTAGTCAGAGGTTAGAGACAACTCCTGCACCTACTGTTCCATTGGAAAATTGTGAGAAGAAATACATAGATATTCCTGAGGAGGATCTCAATGAAGCTCCTGGAAGGGGCAAGAGACAAAGGACCGCAAAGTCATTTGGTGAATATTTCATTGTGTATCTCGTGAATGATACTCCCACTTCTATTTCAGAAGCTTATTCATCTCCTGATGCTGACTACTGGAAAGAAGCTATGCATCGTGAGATGGATTCCATCATGGCTAACGGGACATGGGAGATCATTGATCTTCCTTATGGGTGTAACCTTGTAAGGTGTAAGTGGGTGTTTAAGAAAAAGCTTAGGTCCGATGATACAATTGAAAAGTACAAGTCACGGCTTGTATCCAAGGGATATACCCAAAAAGAAGGTGAAGATTTCTTTGATACTTATGCGCTTGTGGCTAGATTGACCACCATTCGAGTACTACTCTCATTGGCTGCCTCACACAATCTTCTCGTTCATCAAATGGACGTTAAGACAACTTTCCTAAATGGAGAGTTGGAGGAGGAAATTTACATGGAACAACCCGATGGTTTTGTAGTAGATGGTGATGAAGGAAAAGTGTGTAAATTGTTGAAATCTTTGTATGGTTTGAGACAAGCACCTAAGCAATGGCACGAGAAGTTCGAAAGAACTTTGACATCTACGGGCTTTGTTGCAAACGAAGCCGACAAGTGTGTGTACCATCCCCATGGTGGGGGCGAGGGAGTTATATTATGTTTGTATGTTGATGACATACTTATATTTGGAACTAATCTCAAGGTCATTCAAGAAGTGAAAGATTTTCAGAATCAAAACTTTGAGATGAAATACCTTGGAGTAGCTGATGTTATCTTGAACATCAAGCTTTTAAGAGGTGGTGATGGTGGGATCAATCTCTTGCAGTCTCACTACGTGGAGAAGATTCTGGGTCGCTTTGGATATTCAGATCGCAAACCTTCTTCGACACCTTATGATCTGAGTGTTTGATTTGGAAGAACGAAGGAGAAACAAAGGATCAATTGAGATATTCTCAAATCATTGGCTCACTTATGTATTTAGCTAGTGCTACGAGGCCTGACATTTCGTTTGTTGTGAGTAAACTAAGCCGGTTTGTTTCAAACCCGGGAGATGTTCATTGGCATGCACTTGAGAGAATAATGCGCTATCTGAAAGGTACTGCGAGTTATGGACTTCACTATACCGGGTACCCAAGAGTACTTGAAGGTTATAGTGATGCAAATTGGATATCTGATGCTGATGAGCTTAAAGCAACAGGTGGTTATGTGTTTACACTTGGTGGTGCTACTATTTCCTGGAAGTCTTGCAAGCAGACCATATTAACAAGGTCAACAATGGGAGCATAACTCACAGCATTAGACACGGCAACAGTTGAGGCAGAATGGCTTCGAGAACTTTCGATGGACTTGCGGGTGGTTGAAAAACCAATACCAGCTATTCTAATGAACTATGATAATCAAACAGTGATCGTCAAGGTAAACAGTTCTAAGGATAATAAGAAGTCATCAAGACATGTGAGAAGGAGACTGAAATCTGTCAGGTTCATGAGAAACTCCGGAGTTATAGCATTGGACTATATAAACACATCGAAGAATCTGGCAGATCCCTTCACAAAGGGTTTATCACGAAATGTGATAGACAATGCATCGAAGGAGATGGGATTGAGACCCACTACATAAGTTGTTCATGGTGGTAAACCATTCTTTGTGATCGGAGATCGCGTGAATTATAATTGGCGAGACAAGCTATTGGATAACTGAGAGGATAATATTTATTTGATAAAAATCCACTCTGTTATGATGCAATTCTCTCCTAATTTGTATGGTAGGCTGATATTTATCTTAATGTGTTCTGAATGGCTTGGGTAGGCAAAGATGTTGCCCTACAGAACATCTAGAAAGAACACACCTATATGAGTTAGACTATTAAACATCGCGGTCTGTGAGAGTTGGGTGTTCTCTAATAAACTCACGAAGAGGCCCCGGAGTATGACGTATATGCTCCTACCCGCTAGAAAGTTTTCAGTGGTCTAGTATCGGTCAAGGATTTTACGTGAAACTTGTTTGCACAAAACTTGCATTTCAAGGCGTAGACCACTGTTCAAGTTGTGCACGAGTGTAGCATGGAGTTCTAGGTGGAAGTTCAACTTAACAGTCTCCACCGAAACACCGGTATATAAACAATGTTTTGGAACCATAGGCAAATTTTATGTGCCTCTGGGATCTGGTGGGGATTGTTGGAATTATTGGGCATAGCCCATATAATAATTCATATTTCCTGCCATTAATTCAAAGTAAATCTTAGAGGCTCATGTGGCCCATCCATGCATGACAAGTTGTGTGGAAAATTGACCCATGCCACGTGTATGCGCTGTTTTATCACACGAGAAGAAAGTTGAAACAATTGACTCATAAATGGGAGAAGAAATTGAACATTTCGTGTGAGATTTAGTGTGCTCGTTTCTTCTCTCCTTAATTGTTTTTAGTGCGTCCATTTAATGGTGTTTATTGCACCAGTTTCTCTTCTACTGATGAAGGCCCAGTTTCCACTCTTCTCACGTATATAAGAGGTCGCTCCTCTGTTGTTCCGAAAAGCACAACAACTATTCGTCTCATTCCAAAGCATTGAGCCACCTATCTCTTTCCCATCTCTCTTCCCGGTGTGCACGGGAAGTGAGACAGCAGGCCTCCGAAACCCTGCCTCTTGTGATCCGGTACGGGAGAGGGGCGATCACGTTTTCGAGGAGCGTCCTTGCGCGACTGCTGGAGTCTTGTTCATTGTGGTTGCGAACGGCGACATCACCGACGATGAGTTCCCCAACGGCGACTTCTTTCCCGACGTCAACGACCTCTTCATCGACATGACGATCGGGACATCTGCGCCATATGCCATCTTACCTCACTATTAGGGCTAGCATTTGGTTTGTTGCTAGTAGTGATTGACATGGATATGATGCATTTTTCTTATGATTTTGATTGCATGACTAGTCTCAATGAATTGTTGTTAGTTTCTAGTTTCATCAATATATTGCCATTCATGTTTTGTCCACTATTTTTCTGGATTAAACTAAACGGGAAAATACCTAATTATTCAACATAGTCGAGCAGGGGCCCAAGTGCTCCAAATTAGCTTCCTAAAATTTGACTTATTGAATTCCTGAAATTGGGCCTTGTATTTTTTTGAAAGAAAACATCCACTTTATTAATTGGAAATAATGGTTACATCGTCTATAAGAAGAGGTACAATATTCTCCATAGGCTCCTCAAACCAATCTCTAGTTACAGAAAGTTTTGCTAGCCTAGCAAGTTCATGAGCAACCTTATTAGCTACCCTATTACAATGTTCAAATCTAGTCAACGGAAAATCACATGCCATGAAGTAGCAATCCTCGAAGACTGCCGCCGCAACTCCCACCGATTGTCCTCCATTCTTCATTGTGTCAATGACTTCCATATTATCAGAGTTAATAATAAGATGATTGCATCCCGCCTTTTGTGCAAGAATTAAACCAAACCTAAGAGCCATCGTTTTTACTGTTTGTACATCAGCACACCAATCGATCTCCCAATTTCCGCCAACAATGCATTTTCCTTTGTCATCTCTGAGTACAGCACCTGCCGTGCCCCTAAGCAGATCATGGTCAAAATAAGCATTAACATTTAGTTTAACAAAACCCATAGGAGGTCGGCTCCATTTTTCTTTTCTACTAGTCGCACTAGGGGAGTGGGCATTCACATAGTTTGCCGTTATAGCATGAACCCCCATCGAAATCTGGTTCACATCCTGAAATTGGGCCTTGTATGCAGAGCTGGCAGTGTACACCCCCGATGCCTCGTGTGTCCACTTGATTGTGTCTCTTGCTTGATCTTGCAGTTGAATATTTCTTGTTTGAATCCACATGTGAAGTTTGATTGCTTCAGCCCAAATGGGTTGGGTGTCCCCGTGCGCAAAATCGTTTATCCATGCGTGGTTTGCCAGGGCTTCTCTCACTAATCTATTCTTTCTTCTCCAGTGTCTGAAAAGCGTGGGGAAGGCCATCTTCAGATTGCCCGAGCAGGTCCACGAGCAGTGCCAGAAAGAGGTCATTTCTCCATTGCCAAGGGTGACCGAGGTCGAGGCGTAGAAGAGGGTCCTCTCGCCGTCATCGCGTTGTAGTTGCATGTCGTTCCATGGCATGTTTGGGCTTGTCCAAGACAGCCAGAGCCAGCGTAGCCGGAGCGCTCAGCTAAAGTGATTCATGTCCAGAATTCCCAACCCTTAATTATCGGTTGGAGAGTAGACCACATGCCATATGACTTTGCACTTTCCTCCATTGAGCTCCTCCTCTTGCGCCCACATGAAATGCCTTCGAACCTTGTCTAATTAAGCTAGAAATTCTTTGGTGCTCGGAGCACAGACAAGTCGTAAGTTGGCAACACACTGAGCACGTTGCGGACCAACACCCGCTTACCAGCGATGGTCATGAGCTTTCCCTTCCAACCCGCAAGCCTAGCCCTGATATGATCCAGGATGAATTGGATGTGGACGAGGCATAGTCTGGAGAGGGTTAGTGGGAGGCCCATGTACTTGAGGGGGAAACCCACTGTTGGTCTGTCGCCCCGCCAAAATTGAGCAGAACCTCATGCAAGTTGATCTCCTCGTAGCGAATATCCATGGCAGTTGATTTTGACAGGTTTACTCGCAACCCTGTTGCCTGTCCAAAATCGTGGAGGATGTCGAGCAGGGCATTAACCTCCATTTTTTTAGGGTTGGCGAAGATCACGGCGTCATCAGCATATAAACTAACTCGGAGGGAGATGCCTCTGCCAGGTAGGGGCGAGTAGCTCCAACTTTGTCGCTTGTTGCAACAGCCTATGAAGTGGGTCGATGGCGATGATGAAAAGAAGTGGCGACAGCGGGTCTCCCTGTCGGAGTCCTTTGCGGTGATGAATCTGCTGGCCTACAGTCCTATTTAGCAGGAAGGATGATGATGTTGTGGCGAGAAGCATCGTGATCTAGTCGCGCCAGCGTGCTGGGAAGCCAAGCACCTGAAGTAACTCTAGTAGATATTCCCAAAATATGTTTTCGAAAGCTCGGGAGATGTCTAACTTAAACGGCAGTCCCAGTGTCTTTCTTCGATGAAGCGATCTGACGGCATTCCGGACATACAGGAACCTGCCCTACGTGCACTTGGAGTGCAGGAAGGCTGATTGCGCACGCGAGATGATGTGGTGGATGACCGAAGCTAGTCGCATGGAGAGCACCTTAGAAATCAGTTTGCTATCGAATGGATCATGCTAATTGGTTTGAAGTATTGGACCTTTGTCACGCCATCTTTCTTGGGGATGAGGGCCACCGTGGCAGAGTTCAAACTGCCAAAGTCACCTCCTGCTAGGTGGTAGAATTGGTTGAATGCCTGTAGAACATCGCTCTTGATCAAAGGCCAATAAACTCTTAAAAAAGTGAAAGAGAATTCTTCAGGGCCAGCGGGCTTCTCTGTCAGAGAAGCCTTGATTGCCTGCTAGATTTCATCTTCAGAGAAAGGGTTGTCAAGGCCTCCTCCCTGGACCGTGGGCATATCCAGGAGCTGCCAGTTGATGTTGAGTGGTCAATCAGTCTTGGAGCCCAGGCTGTCGCTGAAGTGCTGATAGATGGCCACCTCTTTTTCTCCATGCGCCGTGGCAATCGTCTCTCCCACCTGAAGGATGTGGATGAAGTTCTTTCGCCCGCGCAATCTCATATTGGCATGGAAGAATTTTGTTCCCGTGTCGCCCACCCGGAGCCAGGTGAGCCGAGAAGCTTGATGCTTGCGGGTGTGCTCGATTTCCACAAGTCCCAACATACACAACTTGAGCAGTTTCCTAAGATTGACTTCAGGATTGGACAATCGTCGAGTTTCTTGAGCTACATCGCTGAAGAGGGATTTACTCCAAATTTTCAGGTCTCGTGTCGTGCGTGTCATCTTTGTATGGAGACGTCAAAAGGCGCACGTCGATTGCACGGGTCTGTTCCAGGCATTCGCAACTGTATCTTGGAAACGAGGGTACGGAGGCCAGAAGCTCTCGAACTTGAAAAGAGCACGACGAGGCGAGGCGCTTGCATCGGCAAGGAGCAGAGGGCAGTGGTTGGACGTAGTCGTGGAAGCCGCCATCAGCGAGAAGGAAGGGAAGATGGATTCCGAGGCTTGACCGTAGAAGAATTTATCTATGTTGAAAAGTGTGGATCCTGATGTTCATTGCTCCAAGTGTAGCGACGATTTTTGCATTTTATCTCCTTTAGACCAACCGCGTCGATTTCTGATCTGAACCTACAAATAATCCTACGGTTTAGGTTGAGATTGTTTTTGTCTCGCACCTCATAGATATGGTTGAAATCGCTGTTGGTTAACCACAGCTCAGCAGGAGGCAGAGCCGTGCGAGACAGCTCGAGGAGGAAGATCTCCTTTCTGGCATCATCAGCTGGCCCGTAAACAGAGGAGAGCCAGAAGCTTTGAGACTGGCCTAACAGAGTGACCTTTTCCATGATTGCGAAGGCGCCCATGGCATGAGAAGCAATGGTGGCTAGGTCTCTATTCCAGAAGATCGTCGCCCCGCCACTGACGCCGATCGTCGGCAGGACAATGCAGCCAGTCAAGGATGCGTCCCCTATCTCACGTACTAGGCTCGGAGACCAGACGTCTAATGAACCACAAGTATAGGGCATCAATCATAGTCCTTTCAATAAGTAAGACTGTTGAACCCAACGAGGAGCAGAAGGAAATGACAAGCAGTTTTCAGCAAGGTATTATATGCAGGCACTGAAATTATAGGTAACATATAGTTTGATAGCAAGATAATTTGTAAGCAGCAAATAATAGTAACGGCAACAAAGGTTCAACAAGGTAGCCCAATCCTTTTTGTAGCAAAGGACATACCGGAACAAACTCTTGTAATAAGTAAAGTGTTCTTGAGGAAACACGAGAACTTCATATAGTCACTTTCATCATGTTTGTTTGGTTCACGTTCGTTACTTTGATAATTTGATATGTGGGTGGACCGGTGGTTGGGTGCAGTTCTTACTTGAACAAGCCTCCCACTTATGATTAACCCCTCTCGCAAGCATGCACAACTACGAAAGAAGAATTAATAATAATTTAATCATAGCATGAAACATATGGATCCAAATCAGCTCGTTACGGAATAGCGCATAAACTAGGGTTTAAGCTTCTATCACTCTAGCAACCCATCATCTAATAACTACTACACAATGCTTTCCCTTGGGCACAAAGATGGTGAAGTTTCATGTAGTCAACGTTCACATAACACCACTAAGGGAAACAAAAACATACATATCATCAAAATACCAAACGAATATCAAATTCACAGGATTACCTATGACAAGACTTATCCCATGTCGTGAAGAACAAACGTAACTACTCACAAGACATATTCATGTTCAAGACCAGAGGGGTATTGAATAGCATAATGGATCTGAACATATGATCTTCCACCAAATAAACCAACAAGCATCAACTACAAGATGTAATCAACACTACTAGCAACCCACAATTACCAATCTGAGGTTTTGAGACAAATTTTGAATACAAGAGATGAACTAGGGTTTGATATGATATGATGCTGGTGAAGATGTTTAAGATTGGTCCTCCCACGATGAGAGGATCGTTGGTGATGACATTGGCTTCGATATCCCCCTCCCGGACGGAAGTTTCCCCGGCAGAATCTCTCCACCGGAGAGGAAAAGTGCTCGTGCCCAGGTTTCGCCTCAAGACGGTGGCACTTCGTCCGGAAACCTTCCTTATGATTTTTTCTAGGGCAAATGTCATCATATATATGTGAAGATGGGCCCCGGAGGCCTGCCAGGATCACCACAAGCTCGGGGGCACTCCTAGGGGTGGGGCGTGCCCCCAGGCTTGTGGCTGTCTGGCGGGTCCCCATCTGGTACTTGTTTCGCTAATAATTTTAATACATTCCAAAACAATTCTCCGTCAATATTTATCTCATTTGGAGTTGTTCAAAAATTGTGCCTTCGATGTAGCCCTTTCCGGTCCAGAATTCCAGATGTCGGCAATCTCCCTTTTCATGTGAAACTTGCAAAATAAGAGAGAAACGACATAAGAATTGTATCATAAAGTGAAATAAACCCATAATGCAATAAATATTAATATAAAAACATGATGCAAAATGGACGTATCAACTCCCCCAAGCTTAGACCTCGCTTGTACTCAAGCAAAAGTCAAAATTGATAATCATGACCACATGTTTAGAGAGAGAAGTGTCGATAAAAATAAAATACGGACATGGAAACATCATGGTCATTAACATAACATAAATGTATTATCATAAAACTTCTCATGCTAGAGTAACAATTCGTTCACAATCTAAAGTACGGAACATAAACTTTATTGGAAACTAACAAATTGTGTTCATACTCATTGAAACAATCACAATTCATCATGTTTTCAGAAAGACTCCATGCCGGAGCTTTATTTAGCAAGTTTAGATACTCAACCATCATATAGTCTTCTATGATTGTTGACTCTCAAATCATATTTATAGAGCAAAAAGTCTCAATCAGGCACATAGAAAGATAGCAGCTTATGATTTCGCCTCCCAACTTATTTACCTCAAGGGTAATGTCAACAATAATAATTCATGATCACCTACATCCAACTGGATTTATATGTCTGGATCTATCTACCACACGACGTTTGCCAGTAGAGAGTGCATAGAGAGGGATAATAAACATTATTGACTCTTGCATAAAAGTAAATACATGAAAGTAAAATAGGCCCTTAGCAGAGGGAAGCAGAGGTTGCCATGTGCTTTTTTGTTTTTCGATGTGCAAGTTCTTATTGCAAAGGAACGTCACTTTATATTGCCCCTTGTGATAACAACATTTATTATGCAGTCTGTCGCTTTTATTTCTTACATCACAAGTTCGTACAAACCATATTTTCCCTTACAATAAAAGATCATACATATTTAGGAGCAATTTTTTTGCACCGTTGACAACTTACTTGAAGGATTTTATTCAATCCCTAGGTAGATATGGTGGACTCTTGTGTCATGAAACTCGATTTAAGGAGTTCAGATGCACAAGTAGTATCTCTACTTAGTGTGAATTTTTGGCTAGCAAAAGATTTTAGACAGGCACCACATATTAGGAGATTCATAACAATATAAATTATATGTGAACATAAACAACCATAACTCACTACGTTGCCTTCCTTGTCCAACGTCAACTAATTGATACAGAATATTTGACGGGGGCTCACAATCATAAAATATGTCCAAGATACTATATTTATATGTGAGACTTCTCTCCCTTTACTACTTTTTCATGGATTATACCAATGACCAATGCTATTGAAAGATCATGGATGTCGCTTAGAGGGGGGTGGGGTGAATAGACACTTTAAAATAATTACGGTTTAGGCTTGAACAAATGCGGAATAAACCCATCGGTTAATTTGACAAGCACAAAACCTACAACAACTAGGCTCACCTATGTGCATGAACAACTTATGCTATGCAAGATAAACTACTAAGTGATAGCAAGATATAAGACAAGAAACAATATGGCTATCACAAAGTAAAGTGCATAAGTAAAGGGCTCGGGTAAGAGAAAACCGAGGCACGCGGAGATGGTGATGTATCCCGTAGTTCACACCCTTGCGGATGCTAATCTCTGCTTGGAGCGGTCTGGAGGCACAATGCTCCCCAAGAAGCCACTAGGGCCACCGTAATATCCTCACACCTTCACACAATGCAAGATGTTGTGATTCCACTAAGGGACCCTTGAGGGCGGTCATTGAACCCGTACAAATGACAACCCTTGGGGGCGGTCACTGGAACCCGTACACTTTGGCAACCCTTTGGGACGGTCACTGAAACCCATCAAAATGCTCGAGGCGGCCTCCACAACCTAATTGGAGACCCGCCACTTGCCTGGAGATTTACACCACAATGATTGAGCTCTGAACACCACTAACCATCTAGGGCACCAAGGCACCCAAGAGGAACAATCTCAAGGGTACCAAGCACCCAACAGTAATAAGCTTCTCAACTTGGAGAACTCAACCGATGCACCAAATGTAATGTCAAGGGCACACGGAGTGCCCAGGTACCTCACTCTCAAATCCCATTGTAGGATCTAAAGTAGGTCTAGAGAGGGGGTGATTAAACTACTTGACCGAAATAAAAATCTAGTTTTTTCCCAATTTTAAGTGTTGGCAGATTTTAGCAATTTGTACAAGTCAGGCAACCAACCTACACATGCAATTCTAAGAGTGTAGCAGCAGAAAGTACATCCACGTTGATGGCGGCTTCAACCCATGAAGGGTAATGGCTGCGCGAGACCACGGAGGGCTCCACCATTAAGGGTCCACGAAGAAGCAAACTTGTCTATCCCACCATGGCCATCGCCCACGAAGGACTTGCCTCAATCGGGTAGATCTTCACGAAGTAGGCGATCTCCTTGCCCTTACAAACTTCTTGGTTCAACTCCACAATCTTTGTCGGAAGCTCCCAAGCGACACCTAACCAATCCAGGAGACACCACTCTCCAAAAGGTAATATATGGTGTGATGATGATGAACTCCTTTCTCTTGTGCTTCAAATGATAGTCTCCCCAACACTCAACTCTCTCTCGCAGGTTTGTATGTGGTGGAAGGATGATTTTAGGGGAAAACAACTTGGGGAAGGCTAGAGATCAAGATTCTTGTGGTTGGATTGGACTGTCTTGATCTCAACACATGAGCAGGTGGTTCTCTCTTAGTAAATGAGTAGTGGAAGTGTAGGCATGTTATAATGGCTCTCTCACAAATGGAGAAGGGGGTGGAGGGGTATATATAGCCTCCACACAAAATCCAACCGTTGCACACATTTGACCCAACTCGGTCAGACCGAATAGAAGAACTCGGTCAGGCCAAAGCAGTTCAAAATGTGAACATTAGGAATCTCGATGGGACCGACATGATCAACTCGGTGGGACCGATGTGCTAGGGCTAGGGAAAAACCTCATCTCTATGAGACCGATTGCATGAACTCGGTGAGACCGATTTTAGCAAAGAGAAAACAGAGAGTTGGTCAGTCAAACTCGGTGGGACCGGTCGCTCTTTTCATTGAGACCGAAATGTTACGAAGGTAAACAGATAGGTTACCATGCAAACTCAGTGGGCCGATTACTCTTCTCAGTGAGACTGAAATGTTACGAAGGGAAACAGAGAGTTTGCAAAGCCATCTCGGTGAGATCGAGATCCGTATCGGTGTGACCAAATTCTCTAGGGTTTCTGGCAGTGGCCATGTCAAATGAACTCGGTGGCGCCAGATAGATCAAATCGGTGGGGCCGAGTTTGACTTAGGTTTTTGGACATATGTGGAATTTGAGAAAGTGCCTGAGGGTTTTGGAGAAATATCACTAAGGACTTGAGCAAGTAGACCATTAAGCAACACCTCATCCCCTTTTAATAGTATTGGCTTTCCTATGGACTCAATGTGATCTTGGATCACTAAAATGAAAATGGAGAGTCTTGAGCTTTTTCCAATCTATGTCCTTAGCATTTTGAGGGGTCCACATCTCTAGTCCATGCCAGCAATCATTGAAGTTCCTAAAATATTTAACTTGAATGGATATCAATGAAAGATATGGAGGAGTATGAGAGGAAGAAAAAGAAGAGAACACGAAGAACTCCAAGATCTAGATCCAAGGGGTTCCCCTCACATAGAGGAGAAAGTGATTGGTGGAAATGTAGATCTAGATCTCCTCTCTCTTTTCCCTCAAGAACTAGCAAGAATCATTGGAGGGATTGAGAGATAGCAAGGTAGAAGAAGGTCAACAATGGGGGAAGAACATGAGCTCAAGAGATAAGGTTTAATGGGGAAGAAGACCCCCTTTTATAGGTGGGGAAAAATGATGGGGAACGTAGCATGCAATTTCAAAAAAATCCTACACTCATGCAAGATCTATCTAGGAGATGCATAGCAACTAGACGGGAAGAGTGTGTCTACGTACCCTCGTAGACCGAAAGCGGAAGCATTGTATTAACGCAGTTGATGTAGTCGAACGTCTTCACGATCCAACCGATCCAAGTACCTAACATACGGCACCTCCGTGTTCAGCACACGTTTAGCTTGGTGACGTCCCTCAAGCTCTTGATCCTGCAGAGGGTCGAGGGAGAGTTCCATCAGCACGATGGCATGACAACGGTGTTGGTGATGTGATCCGCGCAGGGCTTCGCCTAAGCACTACGATGCTATGACTGGAGGAGTAAACTGTGGAGGGGGGCACCGCACCCGGCTAAGAAACAATTGGTGTGCCTTTGGGGTGCCCCCTGCCCACGTATATAAAGGAGGGGAGGAGGAGGCCGCCCCCCTAGGGGCGCTCCAAGTGTGGGGAGCCCTACTAGGACTCCCATGTCCTAGTAGGATTCCCCTTTCCTTTTTCGGAGTGGGAAAGAGGGAAAGGGAGAGGGAGTAGGAAAGGGCAAGGGAGTGTCGCCCTCTCCCCTAGTCCAATTCGGACTCCATGGTGGGGGGGCCTCCTCCCTTGGCCTACCTCCTCTTCTCCCATATGGCCCAATAAGGCCCAATAACTTCCCCGGGGGGTTCCGGTAACCCCTCGGTACTCCGGAAAAATACCTGAATCACTCGGAACCATTCTGAAGTCCGAATATAACCTTCCAAAATATGAATCTTTACCTCTCGACCATGTCGATACTCCTCGTCATGTGCATGATCTCATCCAGGACTCCGAGCAAACTTCGGTCACCAAAACACATAACTCATAATACAAATCGTCATTGAACGTTAAGCGTGCGGACCCTATGGGTTCGAGAACTATGTAGACATGACCGAGACACATCTCCGGTCAATAACCAATAGCGGAACCTGGATGCTCATATTGGCTCCTACATATTCTACGAAGATCTTTATCGGTCAAACCGCATAACAACATACATTGTTCCCTTTGTCATCGGTATGTTACTTGCCCAAGATTCGATCGTTGGTATCATCATACCTAGTTCAATCTTGTTACCGACAAGTCTCTTTACTCGTTCCATAATGCAGCATCCCACAACTAACTCATTAGTCACATTACTTGCAAGGCTTATAGTGATGTGCATTAGCGAGAGGGCCTAGAGATACCTCTCCGATACACGGAGTAACGAATCCTAATCTCGATCTATGCCAACTCACCAAACACCTTCGGAGACACTTGTAGAGCATCTTTATAATCACCCTATGTTCTGATGTTTGATAGCACACAAGGTGTTCCTCTGGTATTCGGGAGTTGCATAATCTCATAGTCATAGGAACATGTATAAGTCATGACGAAAGCAATAGCAATAAAACTAAACGATCATTATGCTAAGCTAACGGATGGGTCATGTCCATCACATCATTCTCCTAATGATGTGATCCCATTCATAAAATGACAACACATGTCTATGGTTAGGAAACTCAACCATC
>LR738713.1:344343718-344356533 GCA_902687465.1 Secale cereale
ACTGAGCGGATGCTCCGGCTTCAGGCTGCTGGGTAGAGGTACCAGTACGAGTTACAACAAGCATCCTGTTGGAGCGGTAAAAGGTCTCATGACTTGGAAGAGGGAAAGCAAGATAGATGGGTGCCTAGTAAGGGGGTGGGTGTGACACTAATCAAATCATGCAAGGTCCGAAAGGCCAAAACTCATCCATTAAAATCCAAACGGGTGATGCAGTCGTTTACACATTCCCGAAGGAAGAATACGACATACATCCAAACACAACAAAAGCAACACTAGATGGTTTCATATGAACCATACAAGGACTCGACTGCGCATAGGGGTTACACGACCTATCCTACCGTAGAGGTCACAACTGGCATATCCGAGTAGCGAATAATGCCTAAGCGGCGGAATACTCGGTCGTGTATTCCGGCTCTTCGGGGTCTTCCTCCTTGTCTTCATCTGTCTGGGCCCCCTTGTCACTTGAGGGTGTGGGGGAGTGGAGGAGTTGGATACGACGGTGCTTCGTCGGTGGTGCAGGGAAAAGCTTGCGATATTCCCTTGCCGTCATCCGGCGTCGCCGAGGTGGTTCTTCATTCTTGGAAGATACATCTTCGGAGGGCCTTCCGCCTCGATATGCGATAGCGGACTGTCCGGAAGGTGCTCCTTCCTTCTTGATCCTATTTGTCTTCTCTTGAGCTCGACGAAGAAGTGCCTTGGTCTTGTGAAGTTCTTCTCGGAGCTTCATTGATTCCGAGGCCAAGTCTTGTGCCAAGCTGTCGGCACATAGACTGAAGTAGGTCTGGAACCGAAGCGAGAGTCCTTCCTTTAGTGGAGGGGCTAGTGCGCTGCTTTCATCTTCACCTTCCTTCCGGTAAGGTAAGAAGCGGGTTGTCATCTTGGCTGCCATCTCCGGAAGAAGCTCGTGGAGACGGGTTAGTGCCTTGAGTGCAGCAGCCTCGACAGCGAGAGGTAGTGTTGCCATCTAGGGTCCCTCGAAGAACCAACTTGTGGGAGGATCGTTTGCCTTCACGATCACTTCCACATGGTAGTCCACCTCAGTGTCGCTAACCCAATGCTCAAGGTATGTGAGGATGGGCGCTCGGTGGAACTGACACTCCTGGAGGCTATCCTCGAGAAGCAAGGGAAACCCAGTGGTCAGGTGCTCTTCGGGTACGGCGGCCATCTACAAAGGTGGAATAGGAGAGGTTAATAAGCTGATGAAATCTCAGGGTTAGAAAAGAAGAGAGGTTCAGAAGGTTTTTGAAAAGGGGGTCTCATCTAACTAACGCCCATGCTAACTAAGGCTTCCTACAGTCAGGATGGCTCTGATACCAGCTCTGTGGGGACCCCGACTTATAAGTCGAGATCACCGAATGCACGTGTACAGTGATCCCAGAGATCAATGCTAACTTAACACACAGAAGCTGAATAACAAGAGTCTTACATCCATACATATCGTCTTACACAAATTATGGCCATTATGGCCAAGTCTTACATTGATAAAGCCTCACGGGCTGAATAGCAAATAACTCAAGTAGCGGAAGTCTTCGATGATAGGTAGAACCCATGCCATCTGCCTTAACCCTACAGGCATTCTGACTGGGATAGCGTCCTAGTTCGCATGTTCGTCTCCAAAGAACTCTTCCTCATATTCCTGTTCCTCCATGCCTGGCCAATTAAATAACCAGTGGCAAGCCAATGAGTACTTTGAATGTACTCGCAAGCAACCCATGATGTGGTTCAAAGTAACAATGCAGTTGAACAATAATAAGAAATCTAGCAATGGGCTAGAATAAGTATTCTACCATCAAGTGTATGCATCAACGAGTTCACGTAACCTCGAAAACAGGTTACCGATATCAACATGAATATGATTCATCTCAATGAATCAAGTCACCACCTTGACTTATCACACACACATACTTTCACCGAAGAAGTAAAATTCTGGACATAGTTTAAGTAGCACCACCCAACTGTCCATGACCGTGGACACGGCTATTCGAATAGTTTTACACTCTGCAGAGGTTGCGCACTTTACCCACAAGATCCGGGAAGCTTTCGTGTCACCCACGATCCCGCAATACCTCAAGTACTCGGGGGAAGCACCCGGTCATTATCTTTCCTTAGACGATACTAACATAGAGTCCACTCGTCAGTACACGGCCCTCGGGTACAAACAATAGATCATGGGACTTGCCCTAATTTCAATGTCAAACGTACCCGAAGGGACCAACGGTGTGTCCGGTGCCCTGTAAAAATAGTCATGGTCGTCTATCCAAGCACGACCCCGTCCCGGGAAAGACCTCAAGTCTTCCCGTCACTAGTAATGCGGGCACCATGCTAGTATCGACCTAAGTAATCAATAAAGCCCCGTCCCATAAGGGGTAGAGTGGTTGCACATGTTTGGTTGGGACGGTAGTCACACACAAATCTAATCCATTATTTCACCCATGCACAAGATTTTCACCGGCACATCACTTCTTCCTCAAGTGATGACCTAACTGAACATCACCCTCGGGCATTAGGGGCACCCGATGGGGTTTATGAAAAGATTTCAACCTCGAAGGTTCATATCTCACATGCATCACAAGCATCACTACTATCTATTTGCATGACATCTAGCACATAGCAAGATCATGAGCAAAGCATGCATCATGGGGTGGTTCAACTAGGTCACCACCGTAACTCTATCATCATGCATCGGAAACAAACGGGTTCCGAATAACAAGTGTATCATGGTCAAAGGGCTGCTTGCCTGGATTGGCTTGGTCTTCAAAGTCTTCAAATCCTTCTCCTTCTCCTTCTTCAGCAACTTCGTCAAATATGGTATCTATACGTCGCATAATAACAACGTAAAAATAAGACCACAATAAAAACAGAAAAATCAAAGTGCTCAAAAAATGTCAACTTATTTTTGTTAAATACTAGAGGGAAAACTAAGATGGAGAAAATTCTAAGTTGGAGTTTTGGAGTTACAGAATGGAATCTAAGGATTTTAGAACAGGAGTTTTATTGTTCAAATTTGAATTTAAATTTGAACAGAACAGAAAAGTTTCATGGATATGAGTGAAAGTGATACCATTAAATAGGTTGGAATATTACAAGAATTTAGGAGTTGGAATTATTCCATTTGGACTAATATTCATTTCTGTAAAATTAATTGAATTAATCACGGAAAGAATAAAAAGAAATGGCCCTGTGCCACTGGGCCAGATCGGCCACAGTGCACGGCCCAGGGCATCTAGCCCAGCCGCTCGGGCGCCAGCGCGCGCACGTCAGGGTTTTAAACCTGACGGGAGGGGCCCAGTGGTCAGCGGCAGCGAGGGGAGAGAGGGAGTGGTGAGGATGACAGGCGGGGCCCGCCTGTCATCTTCAACCTCTCGGCCACTGCGACGGCGAGCTCACCGGCGACGAATCCGGGCACGGCGGAGCCAACGGAGGGCAGGGACGGGCCCAGCAACGAGTCACGGATGCAGTGGTGGTGGTGCGACCCGCCGGGGAGGCTTGGTTCGCCGGCAACGAGGTGAGCTTCGGGAGGTCGCTGGCCAGCTCGAATCCGGCAGCTGCAGAAGGGAAAAAGGGAGGGGAATGCATCAGTGGTGCACGGCGGTTCCGAATCGAGCGAGAGAAAGGGCGGAGGAGGTCTGTACCTCGAGATCGCCGGTTGCCCGACGCGGCGGAGCTCCGGTCGATCCCGAGCACAGGGGCTTTCTGGGGATGAACTAGTGGTGCTGGAGGGCTAAAGGAGGTGAGGGGAGGCTGTTGGTGCCGTTGGAGAGGCTCGGGCGGGCTTATATAGCCGAGCCCAATGTCCATCGTGGACTCGTGCGCCGGCGAGGTCCTGGGCGAGGCCAGAGGCCGTTCTGGTGCTTGTGCTAGAGTCGGGGAGGTCCGTGGACGAGTCCTACGCCTAGTAGAGGAGACAGGAGGAGCGGAGGAAGCTCCAGAAAACGCGCGCGTGTGAGGCTGGCGAGTGGGTGCTGCGGGCGGCCAGTGCGCGTGCGGAGACGGCCACTGGAGGGCGGAGGAGGAGGGGGACAGCACCGGAGGAGGTCGCGGACGTCGAGGGGCATCGACTGGCGCGAGGGGAGAGCTCGAGGCTGTCGGGGGCAGGCGATTGGGCGAAGCTACAGTGCGGGGGCGCACTGTAGCGCGCTCTGGAGCGGCTTTATCGCATGCCATGGCATGCCATTAGTCCTCTGGGCGCGTCCACCAGGGTGATGCAAGCAGCTCGTTTGTGGTTTTGGATGCTCTAGAGAGTCAAGGAGAGAGAGGGGAAGCTGGTGACTTGGTAGAAAATGGCTGTCCAGCAAGGTGAACTAGGGTTTTTACCCCTTAATCATGGAGCTGGGGACATGGGGGAGTTACCGGAGGTAGATAGTAACCAGATGAAGCTGTGGTAGATAGTTCAAGCCAAGGTAAATCGTAAAAGTGATCAAGATGGTAGTTTTGGTAATTTGGCAGAAGGTGTTTGATCAAGGTTTGGTCAAGCAAATGATCTCCACTTGCCATGACACTTAACATGATTGAATGTTATATGAAAATAGGGTGCTTCACCAAATTTGGGCTCAATTGAAGAAACTAGCCAATGTAACTTTGGTGAACCCTAGAAATCAACAGAAATCAACAGAAATGCCTTATTAGGTCATTCTAGCATGTGCACCAAGTTTGAGAGCATTTGGATAAGTTTGGCAATGTAGAGTTGCTCAAACTTCAAATATGGACAGAATGGTTTAGAAGGGTTTTGATGATGTTTTCTTGCTTCCCAAGGCATGGGACTTGGCAAGATCATCAAATATGTCATATATGACATGATAGAATTTCCTGGAATTTTTGGAGAATATTTCCTTTGTAAATATTTCAAAAGCTTGAAATATCCAGAAAGGGTTTTGGAGGGATTAGCCCATTATTTTGAACATGACCAAGTGTTGAAACTCTCATATATGGACAATATATGTCCTATGAGTCTCCCTGAATTTTGGCAAATATTTTTGAAATACTTAAATAATTTTTCCCTATTAAAGACCATTTCTGGCCTTAAGAAAAAGCTTTTAAATAAAATAGGAAAATAACTATTAAAATTATACTCTTGTGGTTTCTGGGAGTCCTATGACTACTAGGTCTCAAATATGCTTTTGGAAATAATTTTCTCACCCTAAATCAAGCACTTGCAGTGCAAACCTCAATTCAGGGGTTTTAGGAATACTAAATTTATAAAATACATTTTGGCCAAATTAATTTTGTAAGAAAATACTATACTGTTATATAACACTTGGCATGATCATTGGGCAGAAGTTTTGGGTATGGAGATGAATTCTACAAGAGGTAATAGTTGATTTAATGAGCACATAAAAAGCACATGAAGAAAAACTCAATTCCAAATAAAAGCCAAATGATGCCAAAAAAAATTGCTGGTCCAAATTTTCATGCTTCATTGATGCAAATAACATGTTACAAAATGCAGGGTGTGACACAAACAAAGTCCATACTTTGTTCTCATACATGCATCCCATCTCAGATTTCATGGCCTCAAGCCATTTTGCGGAATCTGGGCCCATCATCGTTTCCTCATAGTTTGTAGGTTCGTTATGGTCTAGTAACATGACTCCTAGAACAGGATTACCGTACCACTCTGGTGTGGAACGTACTCTGCTTGACCTATGAGGTTCGGTAGTAACTTGATCTGAAGTTTCATGATCATCATCATTAGCTTCCAAACTAATTGGTGTAGGAATCACTGGGGCTGATTTCTGTGATAAACTACTTTCCAATTCGGGAGAAGGTACAATTACCTCATCAGGTTCTACTTTTCTCCCACTCACTTCTTTCGAGAGAAACTCCTTCTCTAGAAAGGATCCATTCTTAGCAACGAATATCTTGCCTTCGGATCTGTGATAGAAGGTGTACCCAGCAGTTTGCTTTGGGTATCCTATGAAGACACATGTCTCCGATTTGGGTTCAAGCTTATCAGGTTGAAGCTTTTTCACATAAGCATCGCAACCCCAAACTTTAAGAAACGACAACTTGGGTTTCTTGCCAAACCACAGTTCATAAGGTGGCGTCTCAATGGATTTAGATGGTGCCCTATTTAACGTGAATGTAGTTGTCTCTAAAGCATAACCCCAAAATGATAGCGGTCATCGGTAAGATACATCATAGATCGCACCATATCTAATAAAGTACGGTTACGACGTTCGGACACACCATTACGCTATGGTGTTCCAGGTGGCGTGAGCTGTTAAACTATTCCACATTGTTTCAAATGAAGAGCAAACTCGTAACTGAAATATTTGCCTCTGCAATCAGATTGGAGAAACTTTATTTTTTTGTTATGATGATTCTCTACTTCACTCTGAAATACTTTGAACTTTTCAAATGTTTCAGACCTATGTTTCATTAAGTCGATATACCCATATCAGCTCAAATCATCTGTGAAGGTCAGAAAATAATGATACCGGCCGCGAGCCTCAACACTCGTCGAACCACATACATCGGTATGTATTATTTCCAATAAGTCAGTAGCTCGCTCCATTGTTCCAGAGAACAGAGTTTTAGTCATCTTGCCCATGCGGCATGGTTCACAATATCAAATGATTCACAATGAAGTGATTCCAAAAGTCCATCTGCATGGAGTTTCTTCATGCGCTTTACACCAATATGATCTAAACGGCAGTGCCACAAATATGTTGCACTATCATTATCAACTTTGCATCTTTTGGCATCAATATTATGAATATGTGTATTACTACAATCGAGATTCAACAAAAATAGACCACTCATCAAGGGTGCATTACCATAAAAGATATGACTCATATAAATAGAACAACCATTATTCTCTGATTTAAATGAATAACCATCTCGCAACAAACAAGATCCAGATATAATGTTCATGCTCAACGCTGGCACCAAATAACAATTATTTAGGTCTAAAACTAATCTTGGAGGAAGATGTAGAGGTAGCGTGCCGACGACGATCGCATCGACTTTGGAACCATTTCCCACGCGCATCATCACCTTGTCCTTAGCCATCCTTCTTATCGTCCAAATACTTGGGGCAGTTCCGCTTCCAGTGACCAATCCCTTTGTAGTAGAAGCACTCAGTTTCAGGCTTAGCTCCAGACTTGGGTTTCTTCTTGGGATTAGCAACTAGCTTGCTATTCTTCTTGAACTTCCCCTTCTTTCCCTTGCCCTTTTTCTTGAAACTAGTGATTTTTTTAACCATCAACACTTGATGCTCCTTCTTGATTTCTACCTCCGCAGCTTTGAGCATTGCGAAGAGCTCGGGAATAGTCTTCTCCGTCCCTTGCATATTATAGTTCATCACGAAGCCTTTATAGCTTGGTGGCAGTGATTGAAGAACTCTGTCAATAACACTATCATCATCAACTTTAACTCCAAGTTGAGTCATGTGGTTATGGTACCCAGACATTCTGAGTAAGTGTTCACTGACAGAACTGTTCTCCTCCATCTTGCAGCTATAGAACTTGTTGGAGACTTCATATCTCTCAACTCGAGCATTTGCTTGAAATATTAACTTCAACTCTTGGAACATCTCATATGCTCCACGACGTTCAAAACGTCTTTGAACTCCCGATTCTAAGCCGTAAAGCATAGCACACTGAACTATTGAGTAGTCATCAGATCGAGCTTGCCAGGCGTTCATAACATCAGGAGTTGCTCCTCTAGCAGGCTTTTCACCTAGCGGTGTGCTACCTCTTGAGCATGCGTTGGTTTTCCCTTGAAGAGGAAAGGATGATGCAGCAAAGTAGCGTAACTATTTCCCTCAGTTTTTGAGAACCAAGGTATAAATCTAGTAGGAGACTACACTCAAATCCCTCGTACCTGCACAAACAAATAAGAACCTTGCAACCAACGCGATAAAGGGTTGTCAATCCCTTCACGGCCACCTGCAAAAGTGAGATCTGATGGAGATAATAATATATATATTTTTTTGGTATTTTTGTTGTATAGATTGAAAAGTAAAGACTATAAAATAAAAGATAGCTAGTTAATGGAAGATTAATATGATAGGAGATAGACCCGGGGGCCATAGGTTTCACTAGTGGCTTCTCTCAAGATAGCAAATTCTACAGTGGGTGAACAAATTACTGTCGAGCAATTGATAGAAGAGCACATGGTTATGAGAATATCTAGGCATGATCATGTATATAGGCATCACGTCCATGACAAGTAGACCGAAACAATTCTCCATCTACTACTATTACTCCACACATCGACCGCTATCCAGCATGCATCTAGAGTATTAAGTTCATAAGAACATAGTAACGCCTTAAGCAAGATGACATGATGTAGAGGGTTAAACTCATGCAATATGATATACACCCCATCTTTTTATCCTCGATGGCAATAATACAATACGTGTCTGGCTGCCCCTACTGTCACTGGGAAAGGACACCGCAAGATTGAACCCAAAGCGAAGCACTTCTCCCATTGCAAGAAAGATCAAACTAGTAGGCCAAACCAAACTAATAATTCAAAGACACTTGCGAAGATATTTAAATCATGCATAGAAGAATTCAGAAAAGAACTAAATATTGTTCATAGATAATGTTGATCATAAACCCACAATTCATCAAATCTCGACAAACACACCGCAAAAGTATTACATCGAATAGATCTCCAAGAAGATCGAGGAGAACTTTGTATTGAGATCCAAAGAGAGAGAATAAGCTATCTAGCTAATAACTATGGACCCAAAGGTCTATGGTAAACTACTCACAACTCATCGGAGAGGCTATGGTGTTGATGTAGAAGCCCTCCGTGATCGATTCCCCCTCCGGCGGATCTCCGGAAAAGGCCCCAAGATGGGATCTCACCAGTACAGAAGGTTGCGGCGGTGGAATTAGGGTTTCGTGGTGCTCTCGGATGTTTCTAGGATATATGAGTATATATATGACAAAGAAGTATGTCGGTGGAGCTACGAGGGGCCCATGAGGGTGGGGGGAGCGCCCTCCTACCTTGTGGCTTCCCTGGCGTGTACTCCAAGTCTTCTGGGTTGCGTTTGTTTCAAAAACGATCCTCGCGAAGGTTTCATTCCATTTGGACTCCGTTTGATATTCCTTTTCTGCGAAACACTGAAAAAGGAAAAAAACTGCAATTTGCACTGGGCCTTGGGTTAGTAGGTTAGTCCCAAACATAATATAAAAGTGCATAATTAATCCCATTAAAAATCCAAAACAGATAATATAATAGCATGGAACAATCAAAAATTATAGATACGTTGGATACGTATCTAGCATCCCCAAGCTTAATTCATGCTTGTCCTCGAGTAGGTAAATGATACAAACAGAATTTTTATGTGGAACGCTACCCAACATAATTCTCAATGTAATTTTCTTTAATGTGGCATGAATGTTCAGACCCCAAATGATTCAAGACAAAAGTTTAATATTGACATAAGAATAATAATACTTCAAGCATACTAACAAAGCAATTATGTCTTCTCAAAATAACATGGCCAAAGAAAGTTCATCCCTACAAAATCATATAGTTTGGCTATGCTCCATCTTAGTCACACAAAATACTCAAATCATGCACAACCCCAATTTTAGCCAAGCAATTGTTTCATACTTAATTTTTTTTCAAACTTTTTCAACTTTCACGCAATACATGAGCGTGAGCCATGGATATACCACTATATGCAGAATTGAGTGGTGGTTGTGGAGAAGAGAAAAAGTAGGAAGATGGCCTCACATCAACTAGGCGTATCAATGGGCTATGGAGATGTCCATCAATAGATATCAGTGTGAGTGCATAGGGATTGCCATGCAACGGATGCACTAGAGCTATAAATGTATGAAAGCTCAACAAAAGAAACTAAATGCGTGCGCATCCAACTTGCTTGCTCACGAAGACCTAGGGCATTTGAGGAAGCCCATCGTTGGAATATACAATCCAAGTTCTATAATGAAAATTCCCACTAGTATGTGAAAGTGACAAAACAAGAGACTCTCTATCATGAAGACCATGGTGCTACTTTGAAGCACAAGTGTAGAAAAAAGATAGTAGCATTGTCCCTTTTTCTTTTTGGGCCTTTCTTTTTCTCTCATTGGCCTTTCTCTTTTTTTCCGGGACAATGCTCTAATAATGATGATCATCACACTTCTATTTATTTACAACTCAAGGGTTATGTAACATCCCAAATTTTCAATTTGGAATGTTATACATAGATCATATTGCATTGCATATTTTATTGCATTTGTGTGCTTGTGATCCTTGAAAATTCTAAGCAACTCAAGGACTGCTACTTCTTGAGCTTGCGTTGTATTCCCTCGAAGAGGAAAGGGAGATTGTGATGCCCGAAGACCGACGTCCCAGAAGATTCCAGATGTTCCGGGTTCTCCCTTGTGTTTCATTTGTGCTTGTGTTATTTATTTTGCTTTGCATCATGTCATTAATCTTGGCATCTCAACTAAATAAATTGCATAGATCTGTTGATCTATTTAAATCTAGGGAAGGATGACTTCTCTTTAAAACATATCCTCCCAATATTTTTGGGAGCTATTATAAATATTCCATTAGTGTGGAATTAACAACAACAAACTTGCATTTTAAACCCCGTTCGATTCCAAGATATTCAAATCCTTAATCTTATCCTTTTTGCTTCAATTCAAGTTGTGGGGCTTTGACATTATGTTAGAGTAGCCATGCTTCAGTTTCATCCCAATTGGTATTTTTTTGGGCCCTGCTAGTCAACCTTTGTTTTCTTTTCTTTTGTGTAAATAGAAAAGAAGAATCCTGTTTTTTCCCTTCTTCTTCTCCTTAACCCGTCCGGCCCATCAGCTAGGCCCAGCTGCTAGGCAGCCTCCCTCTCCAACCATCGGCCTGTAGGCCCATGGCCTAGGCCCAACACTTCACCCTCTGACCTAGCCCACTCTCATCCCTCTCCCTCTCGACCCTTTCCCACGCCGCCGCCGCACACAGGGTCGCCCATCCCGTGCCTCTTCCTCCCTCCGCTTCGATCTCTCCCTTCCCCGATCCGGCGCCCCTCCGCATCGCCTCTGGCTCCGCCGGACCGATCGCTCCGTGGCCGCCGCGGGCCACTCCCTGCTCGCGAGCTCAACTGCTCCGTCCTCCATTGCACATCTTCTCCGCCAAGCGCCCGCTGTCGTCCCCCGTTCCTATCACCCTCCAGCGCTCTATCGCCGCGCCCACGCCTGGTTCGCCGCGCCATCCCTCCATTGTTGCCCCGCGCGAGCTCGCCGAGGGGAGGTGCCCCTCGAGCAGCCTCCAGCGCCGCGCCTCCAGCCTCCCATGCCTCCTCCCGGAGCGCCAACCTCGCCCGTCGCCGTCTCCTCCGCGTCGCTGACGCCTCTGCCGCGCCGGCCCCTTCCTCCAGGTCACCCCCGCACTAGGCCGACGCCTTCTCCCGCCTTATCCGCCTTCCGCCGGTGCCGCACTGCACTTCTGCCGTGCCACGCTGCTTCAGCACCCAAGCACCAGCGGAGCTTTGCAGGACTCCGCGCCCGAGCTTCTTCATCCGGAGTCGTCCCCGAGTGCCTCCCTTGCTGCTTCAATTGTCATCGAACAGGAGCTCCGCTGTGGAAACCAAGGCCGCAGCCTACTCTGCCGTGTTGCCGTCGTTTTGTTGCGGCTGTTGTTTTCGCCAAGATCGACTACAAGATGATGCGTCAAGTTCCTCACCGTGTACGTCTACGGCTCGTGTACCCCTACGTCAACGACGACTCGACAAGTACCCCGTCGGCAAGACCGATGCCCGAACGACTACACAAGACGATGCGCCAAGTTCAACTACGCCCGACGGCATGTACATCTTCGAAACGAGAACGCCTACATGGCGACACGTCAAGTACCACTACCGTCGCCGAAGAACCGTGAATGAAAACGCCAACGTGTATGACTACCGTCGCCCCGGAAACGATGGATTCGCCCAGTACCAAGACAATATGTGTACGTCTACCGCCTCCGTGGAATCGCCAAGACGACAAGTACCCCTACGACGCGACAAGTACCTCGACGAACCGAACATCTACAAAACGTGTACCTCTACCTCCCACGACGACCGCGTCGACCCGTCAAGTTCAACTACGGGCATGTACCACTACCCTCGCGAGAACGACTACTTCCACTGCTTTCCTCGACGATCTCGATCCGCCCCGAAACGAACGTTCCGAAGGTATAACCCCGAGACGATGACCCGTGGACTGCATGTGTTGTATGAGATGAATCGGATGTTTGCATCGTGCCTGTTGTGACCCTCATTTTCCCTGTCGTCGTCACGTTGGAACCGGGAAGCCGGGATCACCCCACCTTTCATCTTGTTTGACTCGCTCACGCCACGTTTCTTTTGCACCGGTCTCTCGACGAGTTACCGGAACCGAGATGTTGCTGTTGCATCATTTTCGGATCATTGCCGTGGCACCTTTTCTTTCCACCACGGTGACAAGTGCTTCATATCTCTTCATGTTAACGTTTAACTAAAAATTGCATAAACTTGATCATGTCATCCGCATCATGTTAACAACATTAAAATGTGTGAATTGATGTTTGCTTAAAATTGCTAAACATGCATATGGGGATTTTCCGGAATTGTTGTTGTAGTTTCCGGCCTCATTTAAACTTGTTGACTTGTGTTGTTTTTGAGTGCTTCCTGCCTTGCCATGTTTAGTATCATGTGTAGACTTGTCTTGCATCCTGCTTGGTTGAGCATATTGTCATGTTGCTTGTGTTCTTTTTCTGTGCTTCCTACCTTGCCATGTATTGCTTCCTGTATAGACTTGTCATGCATCATACCTTGCCATGTATTGCATCATATAGACTTGTGTTGTTTTTCTGTGCTTCCTACCTTGCCA
>LR738713.1:344367329-344378172 GCA_902687465.1 Secale cereale
CATCTCCAGCACCGGAGAATTGATCTTTCATAACTAGGTTCAGTAAAGCAGGTTTAATCTCATAAGAAGGTGCTGAAGTGGCAGGTGTAGCAATAGGCGTGCAGATAAAGTCATTGTTGTTATGACTAGTGAAGTCACACAACTTGGTGTTCTCGGTGGAACCCAAAGCAGCAGCAAGCAAGATAACTATTTTTGTGATTTTTGGTAAGGGACACTAAAGCAAAAACTGAAAGGTAAACTAACAAGACTAAAAAGCAAAGATAAAAGATAGTGTGCAACTCCCCTATCTTGAAGAGTGGAGTCCCCGGCAACGGCGCCAGAAACTTGCTTGATGTCTTCTCGCCCCTCGTTGGTTACCCCAAGTGGAAGGTTGAGATGTAGCGTAGCGGCAAATTTCCCTTGGCAAAGATACCAAGGATCGAATCCCGTGAGACTTCGAGGGTCGACAAGTAGGTGTCAATGGCGCTAGATACTTAGCTGTTGACGGGACCTGCACACAGATACAGATAACTTTGCTCCCAACGAGTACAGAGAGGTTGTCAATCCCTCCGGCCTTGTTGTTTACAAAGGATCAAACACAAGAGATAATAATGATAGCTATGACTGCAACTAGGAAATAAAAACAGGAAGTAAGTAGAAGGTGTGATCAGCGGTGGTAATATGGACCGGGGTCCCATGATGTTCACTAGTGATGTCTCTCTCCCAAAAGACGATAAAACAACAAAGCGAGGTAAACAAATTACAGCTGGGCAATTGACAGGATTATGTGCGCAAACCAATGCTAACTATGCTGCAAAGAAAGGTAGAGGCTCAAAAGCATGGGTGGTACACCAAGGAAAGTAGACCGAAATCCATCTACATCTACTACTAATCATCCACCTTGAGATATCTATCCAGAACATCTCGCTGGTATTAAGTTGCGAATCCCACCCAAAGTGTAAACTCAAAGCAACAGACAACTGCATTAAAAAAACTTTGCGTAAAGTAAACAATCCTTGCACCCGCAAGTACAAGCACCGTTGTTTTCTCCCTTGTGGCAACAGCACATCCCCTAGACTCATGTTTCTGTCACTCAAGCTAGTCATCAGGGGGCATGAACCCACAATCAAGCATAACGCTCCTTCTTGGAGTTACTACCTACTACTTGGCCAAAGCAATAAACAGCAACGGAGAATATGCAAGAATTACTCAAGAACAAAGATATAAAAGAGGTGAATCAAATATATTACTCAAACACAATCTGAACATAGTCTCATAATCCATCAGATCCCAGCAAACTCAGCAAATCAACAGCAGATTGATTACATATGTGCCTCGATCATGTAGGGCAGCTCACGAGGTCTAAACCATGAAGAGCAAAGAGGGGAGGAGAACATCACATAGCTACTGATCATGGACCCATGGTCCAAGGTGGACTACTCACGACTCATCCGAGAAGCATCCATGGTGGTGGAGAAGCTCCCGGTGGTGGTTCTCCCCTCCGGCAAGGTGCCGGGAAGAGTTCTCCTGATGCTTCCGATCTTGGAAGCGCTGCAGCGGCGGAACAGAGGCGAGATCGCGAAAAAAGGGTTCTGTCCTCGAGGGTTTCGGGACGAGAGGGATATATATGCGAAGGGGGGCAGCCAGAGGCGGAGCAGGGGCCCCAGGCGCCCCCCTGTCGCGGCCAGGGGTGGGGCCGCGCCAGGTAGCCGCCTGGGCCTCCCCTGGCTCCCCTCTGGCCCATCTTTGGTTCTTCGCGAAGCTTCCTGTACGCTGATTTTTCCTATATTTTTCCTGGAATTTTTGGAGCACTTTTAATATGGGGGAAACCTGAAATAGAAAAACAGCAGAAAACAGGAACTGGCAATGTGGTGCACTGAGTTAATAGGTTAGTCCAAATATGATCAAAAGTGTATGGAAGTGCATCAATATCATAGCAATACACACAAAAGAAGCATGGAGCAAGCAGAAATTATAGATACATTTTGGACGTATCAATAGTCCCATCCTGGGAATTACAAGTTGGTATTCAGAGCCTTCTCCGACCTAGAAGCCCCCACTGATTAATTGAATCATTGACGGTTGAGTCTAGGCACACACTTGAAAATGTTTTGAGCCCTATATATATATCGGAGAGTAGGATTTCTTTTGCCCCTCATCCCTTTTCACTCTGGTGAGGACTCCTGACGATTGCTTTTATCTCTTCTACTCTCAAAATTTAACAAAAAAAATTTAGGATCACGCGAGTATTGTTTGGATTGTTCCGATGTCTTTGTGACGAGAACATTGTTCTCGATGCCTCCTGTCATTAGGGGTTGTGGCAGTGTCCTGGGGAGTGGAGCTCCGAGGTGTTGTCGTCACAAATATATCGCATCAGTTCTGGAATACTTAAGACGGCCGACATCGAAAACTCTCCTATGCGATTAGTGGCAAGATAACCCCGACATCACCCAGTACTGGGGAGGTAGTTCGGGAGTATTGCCATAGCTTGTATAGCAGATGCGTTTCAAAGGTCCGAGGTAAACGGTTTCTGGAAATAACTGGTTATGTGTTGAAGGATGGATACCCCTGGATGTAGGATCAGAGTTGAGTGCGCGATGCTTCCCCTGTATCCCCAACACCTGATTGCATAACTGCAAACTTTCGGAAATTAATAGGTGGGTTCATCCAGTAGTTCGTAGGCATTCTTCCAACGAATACATGATATGGAGTTCGGGGTTCTACATTGAGTGAAGTGGTTTTATGGTCGTTGTTCCAATCGGGAGTTGCATCTTAAAGGGTCCTTGGCTATGCTGATCCGGGGATTGCAAAACCCTTTTGTAACACGTTCCATGAGCTTTCAGCACGAAAATGTGGAACGAAGCTTCTATCTTGTATTTGTTCTATCTGCTCCTTGTTGTTTTTATATACCTTTTGTTCTCCCAATTGGCTTCTCGACAAGTTGATGTACCTACGGAATTCATTCATTCAATTCTCTGTTCGGATGATATTGTGAAGATTATGTTGCAACATATCTATCCGTTGTTTTGTTTTGATTCTGGTATTCGAGTTGCTTCGATGTCAAGTGTTGATTCCATACCTTTCCTAAGCGGTGTTCTCATATTTCTATGGGAGTGCTAGTCCTTCTTGATCATCGAGCTTGTCATGTTAATCCTTTTCAATCGGTGTGCCTTCTCGTCAAGTTATTCCATACGGACGCCGTTGAGAAATCTAACGATTTGTCTGTATCATTCATCCCAAGTTGTATTTGTTTTCACCACCCTCCCACCCTTCTTATTCTCGGAGCCAGAAATTCTTAAATGATGTATCCATTTTATTCATGTGATGTTTCTTCATTCATTTCCTTCAATGTCCCTATCCGGTAATTTCTCGTGATGATGCTCGGGAGCTTCAAGTTTTTCATCCTCCATTCTCGTTTCTTCTCCGGTGGATTAATTCAAGCTTCGGTGTTGATCATATATATTCCTTTTTGTTTCACATGTTTTCACATGTTGAAATTTCTTATCCGATGTCTCCCTTGCTTATTCAACTCTCTAATTCTTCTCCGGAGTGCTGAAGATATCTCGGAAGTGTCGTGTTTCCATTTTCAACCTGTTCAATATATTTTGAGATTGTTATCTCATTCAAGCCATTTAATTCAATCGGTGCTATATCTCTTAAGCAATCTTTTTCAACGGTGATTTCTTTTGAGTGGGCCCTAACCCACAGGTCTTTTCCCAGGATCTTACCCGACTCTTCTTTTTCCGGAGTTATTCTGAAATTCTTTTCAAAGTGTGACGTAGGAATGATTTCCATCAGTCATATGACTTCTCCAAGATCGCTTTCAAATTCTTTTCATCATTGGTTCAACATTTTAATTCTTCATTCCGGAGTGCCTCAACAATTCTTATGGCATTTCTCGTCTTCAGTCTCAACATTTGAAGACCGGAGAAGTGTTTCTCTTAAATCTTGGCCCGTTCTCTCAAAATCCGTGGTTCTAGCTTCATGCCATCCTCATTATGGTTCCAATTGTGAGGAATTCTTTTATACCATCCGAAGCATTTCATGAATTCTTCCTATTGTGATCCTCCGAAGGCCATCATTTCAGAATATTTCTTCGTTCTCAGTTTTCAACTTCGTCCTCCAAATATTCTTCATTGATCTCTTCGTTCGCCTCCATATTCTTACGGTGGTTCATTCAAGATTACTCTTCCGTTGTTATCGTATAAATTCATTTGTTCTTTTCATAATCCTACCGGTGCTTTGTTGAATATTTATCCAAGGTTGTACTAGATCTCTCTTTAATTCTTTGCAACGAGAATAAGTAGTATGCCAAATCCATTGCTTGTCGTCAATTTAAATTGATGAAGGATATGCATAACATAATTCTTATTCTTATTTCATCCAAGTGGATTAATCCCTTTGTTTAGAGTTTATTCATGAGGAATAAACTCTAGGTTTCAAGTTGTTCATCTTGTTTTCCGGAGTTCCAAGTTATTTCAATTATATCATTTCAAACCTCCATCTAATTCATCGCAGGCCTTGAATCTTATTATTTTTATCTTTCACTTCTCATGCTTTCATTACTGGAGTTTTCATGGTGGTTCATCATGATTTAATTCATCCTCGAAGTCTTCATCAAGATTCTTGTTGGAGCTCAAGCATTCTTCATCATGCTTTCCAAGTGCAATTCTTTCTACCTTATTGTTTGAGATGGTGGTATGCCATTTTTCACAATTTTCCCTTCATGTTTCATGATTCACAAGTTGTCAGGAATGAGATATTTAAACCCAGCATTTTCTTTGTTCAAGAGATATTTCCAACCAATCAATTTATTCGTTGGAGTAATCTTGGGTTGTATTTCACCTAAAAGCTTTCCCTAAGGATTGTTGCTAATATGGTGCTTATAAATGACCCAAATTCTTCATTTATCCACTCAGTGAAAGAAGTTTTTCATATCTTCGTTGATCTCAATCCAATCTATTGTTTCTCGTTAGTGGACGGTTGTCACCTCATAATTTTGAGATGTTTTCCATAAGCCCACAACAAGTTTATTCGTTTTGCTGTTGATTTTCCATCAACCCCATTCAACCCTTCTTCGTAAGGATGCTTTCAAAATCATTTCTAGTTGAAGATGTTATTCTTTTTCAATCTTTTCACTCCATTATTCGTTCTGGAGGCTTTATGATATTGCTCTCTTCGAACCATGATCTTGTCATATCAAGATCATGTTCTTTTCTTTTCTAGTCCATTTAACAGGAGTGTGGTGACCTCCATTCTAGTTCTCTCATCTTATCAACTTTTGCCTATCTTTTCAACCGGAGTGCTATCGGAAATCTTTCTTAAGCTTGTGCCATTCTTTTAATTGTTTCGGAGGCAATGTGTTGCTGATTTCATCAAGTATCATATCATCTTCTCAAGTTCTTGTTCAATTCCTTCCATTTTCAGTCGGAGTGTTGTTTGAATTCTGTCATTCGTTTTCCTTGGCTATACCGTTGCGGTTCATATTCTAATCGTTCAGGAGCTCTTGTTTCATGTCTTTCAACCTACAAGGTTCTCGTAATGTACCTTGTTCCTCTTTTCTAATGGAGTGTTTTCATCTTCGTTCATCTCTGTTGTATTCTTCTTTCATTTTGGTCAACCTCTCAAGTTCGTGGTTTCACTCGTTTGTCGAAGAAGCAACTTTGTTTTACCTTTTCCTCTTCCATTTTATCCGGTGCCATCTCCAGGATCTCGGGTCGAGATCCTCTGTTAGTGTGGGAGAGTTGTGACGCCCGAAGACTGACGTCCCAGAAGATTCCAGATGTTCCAGGTTCTCCCGTGTGTTTCATTTGTGCTTGTGTTATTTATTTTGCTTTGCATCATGTCATCATGCCATCATGTCATTAATCTTGGCATCTCAACTAAATAAATTGCATAGATCTGTTGATCTATTTAAATCCAGGGAAGGATGACTTCTCTTCATATCCTCCCAATATTTTAGGGAGCTATTATAAATATTCCATTAGTGTGGAATTAACCACAACAAACTTGCATTTTAAATCCCGTTCAATTCCAAGATATTCATATCCTTAATCTTATCCTTTTTGCTTGAATTCAAGTTGTGGGGCTTTGACATTATGTCAGAGTAGCCATGCTTCAGTTTCATCCCAATTGGTATTTTTTTGGGCCCTGCTAGTCAACCTTTGTTTTCTTTTCTTTTGTGTAAATAGAAAAGAAGAATCCTGTTTTTTCCCTTCTTCTTCTCCTTAACCCGTCCGGCCCATCAGCTAGGCCCGGCTGCTACGAAGCCTCCCTCTCCAACCATCGGCCTCTAGGCCCATGGCCTAGGCCCAACACTTCACCCTCTAACCTAGCCCACTCTCATCCCTCTCCCTCTCGACCCTTTCGCACGCCGCCGCCGCACACAAGGTCGCCCATCCCGTGCCTCTTCCTCCCTCCGCTTCGATCTCTCCCTTCCCCGATCCCGCGCCCCTCCGCATCGCCTCTGGCTCCGCCGGACCGATCGCTCCGTGGCCGCCGCGGGCCACTCCCCGCTCACGAGCTCAACTACTCCGTCCTCTGCTGCACGTCTTCTCCGCCAAGCGCCCGCCGTTGTCCCCCGTTCCTATCACCCTCCAGCGCTCTATCGCCGCGCCCGCGCCTGGTTCGCCGTGCTGTCCCTCCATCGTCGCCCCGCGCGAGCTCGCTGAGGGGAGGAGCCCCTCGAGCAGCCTCCAGCGCCGCGCCTCCGGCCTCCCATGCCTCCTCCCGGAGCGCCAACCTCGCCCGTCGCCGTCTCCTCCGCGTCGCCGACGCCTCTGCCGCGCCGGCCCCTTCCTCCAGGTCACCACCGCACCAGGCCGACGCCTTCTCCCGCCTTATCCGCCTTCCGCCGGTGCCGCACTACACTTCTGCCGTGCCACGCTGCTTCAGCGCCCAAGCGCCAGCGGAGCTTTGCAGGACTCCGCGCCTGAGCTCCTTGGTCCGGAGTCGTCCCCGAGTGCATCCCTTGCTGCTTCAACTGTCGTCGAACAGGAGCTCCGCTGTGGGAACCAAGGCCGCAGCCTACTCTGCCGTGTTGCCGTCGTTTTGTTGCGGCTGTTGTTTTCGCCAAGATCGACTACAAGATGATGCACCAAGTTCCTCACCGTGTACGTCTACGGCTCGTGTACCCCTACGTCAACGATGACTCGACAAGTACCCCGTCGGCAAGACTGATGCCCGAACGACTACACAAGACGATGCGCCAAGTTCAACTACGCCCGACGACATGTACATCTTCGAAACGAGAACGCCTACACGGCGACACGTCAAGTACCACTACCGTCGCCGAAGAACCATGAACGAAAATGCCAACGTGTACGACTACCGTCGCCCCGGAAACGATGGATTCGCCAAGTACCAAGACGATACATGTACGTCTACCGCCGCCGTGGAATCGCCAAGACGACAAGTACCCCTACGACGCGACAAGTACCTCGATGAACCGAACATCTACAAAACGTGTACCTCTACCTCCCACGATGACCGCGTCGACCCGTCAAGTTCAACTACGGGCATGTACCACTACCGTCGCGAGAACGACTACTTCCACTGCTTTCCTCGACGATCTCGATCCGCCCCGAAACGAACGTTCCGAAGGTATAACCCCGAGACGATGACCCATGGACTGCATGTGTTGTATGAGATGAATCGGATGTTTGCATCGTGCCCGTTGTGACCCTCGTTTGCCCTGTCGTCGTCACGTGGGAACCCGGAAGCCGGGATCACCCCACCTGTCATCTTGTTCGACTCGCTCACGCCATCTTTTCTTTCCACCACAGTGACAAGTGCTTCATATCTCTTCATGTTAACGTTTAACTAAAAATTGCATAAACTTGATCATGTCATCCGCATCATGTTAACAACATTAAAATGTGTGAATTGTTGTTTGCTTAAAATTGCTAAACATGCATATGGGGATTTTCCGGAATTGTTGTTGTAGTTTCCGGCCTCATTTAAACTTGTTGACTTGTGTTGTTTTTCAGTGCTTCCTGCCTTGCCATGTTTAGCATCATGTGTAGACTTGTCTTGCATCCTGCTTGGTTGAGCATATTGTCATGTTGCTTGTGTTGTTTTTCTGTGCTTCCTACCTTGCCATGTATTGCTTCCTGTATAGACTTGTCATGCATCATACCTTGCCATGTATTGCATCATATAGACTTGTGTTGTTTTTCTGTGCTTCCTACCTTGCCATGTATTGCTTCCTGTATAGACTTGTCATGCATCATACCTTGCCATGCATTGCATCATATACACTTGTGTTGTCTTTCTGTGCTTCCTACCTTGCCATGTATTGCTTCCTGTATAGACTTGTCATGCATCATACCTTGCCATGTATTGCTTCCTGTATAGACTTGTCATGCATCATACCTTGCCATGTATTGCTTCCTGTATAGACTTGTCATGTCTCGTGTGGTGTGTTTACCGTGTTGCTTGCTTCTTCTCGTTAGTGCTTGTTCCGTTGCGTTCGTGAGGATTCGTTCGTCTACCCGTGGCTCTTCTTCAAGGCTTCTTCTTCGTCTTCTTCATGGATCCATTCTTCTTCCTTGCGAGATCTCAGGCAAGATGACCATACCCTTGGATACCTTTACTATCATTGCCATGCTTAGTGTCTCGATGCTATCGTTACATGTCGCGTTACCCATTTTTTATTGTCAGCCCCTCTCCTTGTTGCCATGAAACCTCTAACCTTTGACACCTTCCTAGCAAACTGTTGTTTGGCTATGTTACTCGCTTGCTCAGCCCCTCTTATAGCGTTGCTAGTTGCAGGTGAAGATGAAGATCGTTCCAGGTGGGAACTTGTTGTTGGAATATCACAATATCTATTATTATTATTAACACACCTATATACTGGGCATGGGTGGAAGGCTTGGCCTTTTGCTCGGTGTTTTGTTCCACTCATGCCACCTTAGGCGCTGATAAACCGGCATTATGTTCATTGATTTTGTGTTCCTTACACGGTTGGGTATATGGGGACCCCTTGACACTTCGTCTTTGAATAAAACTCCTCCAGCAAGGCCCAACATTGGTTTTTAATTTGCCTCATAATAACAACTTAATTAATTAATTAAATTTGCGTAGGGGGTCGCGCCCCCGGGATTCTTTTCTACATAGCAGGGGGGCCACTGCTGATGGTGTTGGTCCCAAACGGGGGTCCTGCAGGGCCACCTTGGGGAAACCCGAGGGTTGGTTTTACCTGTAGCATCGCCCATCTGGACGTGGCCTGAGACGAGATACGCGCGGCTACTATCAGGGTGTCGGCACGCCGGGAGGTCTTGCTGGACTTGTTTTACCATTGTCGAAATGTCTTGTGCACCGGGATGCCGAGCCTGATCGGATTTCCCTAAGATAAGGGGTGATGATATTATATTTATCACTTCAGCTGATCGTGAGAGCTTGTGATGGGCTAAGTTGGGACACCCCTGCAGGGTTATGATCTTTCGAAAGCCGTGCCCGCGGTTATGTGGCAGATTGGAATTTGTTAATGTCCGGTTGTAGAAAACTTGACAGAGGATCCGAAGTAAAACACACAACTGTGTGAGTAACCGTGACTGTCTCTTTTCACTTTGAGAAGAGAACACGGTGGGGTTATGTTTGACTCGTAGTCGTAGGTAGTTCAGGATCTTTAGCGATCATTACTAGTTTGCGACCGCTTGCGTAGATCCTCATCTTACTCTTGTACTCGTAAGTTAGCCACCATATTATGCTTAGCCGCTGCTGCAACCTCACCACTACCCTTTTCCATACCCTTAAAGCTTTGCTAGTCTTGATACCCATTGATATGGGATTGCTGAGTCCTCGTGGCTCACAGATACTACAACACTAGATGCAGGTACAGCTGAGTACGATACAGGAGATGGATCAGAATTTCAGTGGGAGTTCGATGAAGAGTGTAGCCGTATGTTCGTGACGTTTTCGACGATCAGTAGTGGTTTCTACTAGGGGCGATTCGGACCTGTGGCTTTATGTTTTTGGTATCTTTCTTTTGGATCTTCGCCCGTAGTCGGGTTGTGATGGTTTGGATGATGATTTGCTTATGTAATGTATTGTGTGATGTGGCGAGTGTAAGCCAACTATCCTTTTGCAATTTCATCCCTATTTTTACATGAGTCGTGCAAAGATACCAAACTTGAGATCATTCCAGAATGGGCTTATACCTTTAAGTCATGCCTCGACACGTAGGAGGTATAGTCCCATCCTGGGAATTACAGAGATGCAGCACAGTAGCATAAGTATTTCCCTCAGTTTTTGAGAACCAAGGTATCAATCCAGTAGGAGACCACGCGTGAGTCCCTCGCACCTGCACAAACAAATATGAACTTCGCAGCCAACGCGATAAGGGGTTGTCAATCCCTTTATGGTCACTTATGAAAGTGAGATCTGATAGAGATGATAGTTTATATTTTTTATATTTTTGTTTATAAGAACAAAAAGTAAAAGCGGAAAAATTAAAGTAGATGTGGATTGATATGGTGAGAATAGATCCGAGGGCCATAGTGTTCTCTAGTGGCTTCTCTCATGATAGCGATATTCTACGACGGGTAAACAAATTACTGTCGAGAAATTGATAGAAAAGAGAATAATTATGAGACTATCTAAGCATGATCATTGTATATAGGCATCACGTCCAAGACAAGTAGACCGACTCCTGCCTACATCTACTACTATTACTCCACACATCGACCGCTATCCAGCATGCATCTAGTGTATTGAGTTCATAAGAATAGAGTAACGCCTTAAGCAAGATGACATGATGTAGAGGGATAAACTCAAGCAATATGATGTAAACCCCATCTTTTTATCCTCGATGGCAACAATACAATACGTGCCTTGCTGCCCCTACTGTCACTGGGAAAGGACA
>LR738713.1:344380144-344401109 GCA_902687465.1 Secale cereale
TCCTCCGACGGAGCTTCGGAACTGGCTCCAAGATGGGATCTCATGGGAACAAAAGGTTACGGCGGTGGAACTAGGGTTTTCTCTCATCTTCTGATGGTTTCGGGGTACGTAGGCTTATATAGGAGGAAGGAGGACAGCGGGGGACTCACGAGGGACCCACGAGGCAGGGGGGGCGCCCTGGGCAGGGGGGCGTGCCCCCCACCCTCGTGGGCACCTCGTGGCCCCTACTCCGTAGTTCTCAAGTCTCCCGTGCGTGATTTTCTCCAAAAATATCTCTCCCGAAGGTTTCATTCCGTTTGGACTCCGTTTGATATCCCTTTTCTGTAAAACTCTAAAACAGGCAAAAAAACAGCAATCTGGACTGGGCCTTTGGGTTAGTAGGTTAGTCCCAAAAATGATATAGAAGTGTATGACAAAGCCCATTAAACATCCAAAACATCATAAATTATAGCATGGAACAATCAAAAATTATAGATACGTTGGAGACATATCAAGCATTCCCAAGCTCAATTCATGCTCGTCCTCGAGTAGGTAAATGATAAAAACAGAATTTTTTATGTGGAATGCTAACCAACATAGTTTTTCAATGTAATTCTCTTAATTGTGGCATGAATGTTCAGATCTGAAAGATTCAAGATAAAAGTCTATATTGACAAAAGAAATAATAATACTTCAAGCATACTAACAAAGCAATCATGTCTTCTCAAAATACTATGGCCAAAGAAAGTTATCCCTACAAAATCATATAGTCTGTCTATGCTCCCTCTTCATCACACAAAATATTCATATCATGCACAACCCCGATTTCAGCCAAGCACTTGTTTCCATACCCTATTCTTTCTAGCCTTTCAACTTTCACGCAATACATGAGCGTGAGCCATGGACATAGCAATATGGGTGGAATAGAGAGGTGGTTGTGGAGAAGACAAAAAGGAGGGAGATAGTCTCACATCGACTAGGCATATCAACGGGCTATGGAGATGCCCATCAATAGATATCAATGTGAGTGAGTAGGGATTGCCATGCAACAAATGCACTAGAGCTAAATATGTGTGAAAGCTCAACAAAAGAAACTAGTGGGTGTGCATCCAACTTGCTTGCTCAGGAAGACCTAGGGCATTTGAGGAAGCCCATCGTTGGAATATACAAGCCAAGTTCTATAATGAAAATTCCCACTAGTATATAAAAGTGACTAAGCATGAGACTCTCTATCATGAAGAACATGGTGCTACTTTGAAGCACAAGTGTGGAAAAAGATAGTAGCAATTGTCCCTTTTTCTTTTTTTTTCTTTTCTTTTTCTTCTTTTTTTGGGCCTTTCTTGTTTTCTTTGGACTTTTTTTGGAGGGGCTTTATTGATTTAGCCTTTCCTCACATGTGACAATGCTCTAATATTGATGATCATCACACTTTCATTACAACTCGATACTAGAACAAAGTATGACTCTATATGAATGCCTCCGGCAGTCTACCGGGATGTGCAATGAATCAAGAGTGACATGTATAAACAGTTATGCATGGTGGCATTGCCACAAATACGATGTCAACTACATGATCATGCATGGCAATATGACAATATGAAGCATGTCATATGAACAGAACGATGGAAAGTTGCTTGGCAATATATCTCGGAATAGCTATGGAAATGCATTGTGTCGGTGTACTAAGGTAGGGGTACCTCAGTACCCCAACTTGTGCACGGGCAGTAGCAGCTTCCCGCGGCAGGGCCTACCACGTGCTTGCCGGAGGCCTTCCTGCTCCATATAAAACCATTCAAAAACAAAGTATACAAGACAGAAGATCAAGACTCCGGCAAGTGGAGCTTGCCGGGAAGACCGTTCCAGGCTCAAGATTACCTCACTAACACAAGACCCTGGCAAGAGGAGCTTGCCAGGAAGGCCAGAAGATTACACTTCAGAAGACATGCCTCGGCGCGACGTGCGCCCCGGCAGGGCCCGGAGAGCGACAAGCCTCAGAGCCCGACAAGCTCCCGGGCCCGGCAAGGTCAAGACCCCGGCAAGGTGCTTGCCGGGGAGAGTTACGCTGTGTGCCCGCGCTCCAGCTCATCGAACCACGCGTCGCCCTGGGGCCGCTCCAGGGACGCGTGGCGGATGGCTGTGCAGCCTGGGGGACACGGTGGCACTCCACGGTGATAAAGCCATCGCCGTGGCAAACGGAGACGCAAGGGCGGGCGCTTTTGGGGTCGACGGCTACGGGCATTAAATGCTCTTGTCCCCCACTGTCAAAGTAGGTGATGACCACTGTTCATGCACTGTTGCTCCACTATTCCCGCACTGTTACAACTACCACCACTATTACCTTTTTACCCTTTCTCCTACGTTGACACCTGTCGGTGACCCCTTGAGCTATAAAAGGAGGCCCATGCACAACGTAGAAGGGGTTCGGAACCTAGATCGCTCATACGCTCGGTGTAGCTAGTTCTTCAAGCTCCCGAGCTCCCCAACTCAATACAAACTAAGCAGGAGTAGGGTTTTACGCGTCCATCGCGGCCCGAACCTGGGTAAACTGCCCGCGTGTTCACCACGATCTGCTCTTTGTGCTCCCTCCGCTCCCTTACCGCAACGACAAGGGGCTCCGGTCCCATAGGTGCTTGTGGTGGACAGTTTCCCCCGACATCTTTGGCGCGCCAGGTAGGGGGCGTCGAGGTTGTGCGAACCTGATCCGGCGTTCACGCGGGCGCATTCTTCATCAACCTCTCCAAACTCGTCAGCTTCGTCAACAACTGTGCCATGGCCCCGAAGAAGAAGGTTTCGGAGGTCGCAGGCCCGTCTGCGTCTCATCCGCCGCCACCGGAGCCAACGGTGGGCGGGAGAGACGCCGTTGGAAGGGTGGTCGCCGGCGAGGAAACTCGCGGCGCCACCAAATCCAAGGACAAGACGGACGACCGAGCCTCGGTCTCCATGGATGCGCCACGTCCATCTCAGCAAACGACGACCCAGCAGCGCCAAGCCACAGGAGGTGGCATCCGCTTGCTGGGCCAAGGGCAAACCGGAGGCTCGCGGGACGCTCCGGGCCATCGTCCTGGCACGAGCAAGGCGCGGTCGCCGGGGCGGGACCCTGCTCCTTCTAACCCAGTTAGGAGTCCGAGCATATCCCGCTCCTCACACCGCTCGCCCCCGCTCCCCTCCTCTCCAGCAGAAGCGCTCGCAAGGGTGCAACTGCTCCTCGACTTCCCTCCAGCGGCAGACAAAGCCAAATACTGGAGGGCAACCATCCAGAGCCTGATCGCCTTCGCCAACAACGACTCTCCACAGCAGTCGGCGACCTCGCGGCCGCGGCAAGTCGAGAAGACGAAGGCCGACGGCGACAAGACCGCCGGGGGTGCAACCACCGTGCACTCCCCGCCGCGGAAGCAGAAGACGCCTCCCCGCCGGATCAACGTCGACGACGACTCCACTGCGTCGTCGGATCCGCGGGCTCGTCGGGACCAGCGCCAGGTCCTTGACGACCGGCGACAAGAAGACGCTCGAACAACGATCGAGCGCCGCCGAGAAGCTCGGCGATAATCAGATCAGCGAGCTGGAGCCGCTGTCGACACGCACGCGCCCGGTGAACCAGGCGACTTGCCGTACGCGGCAGGTTGCCCTGCGTTTACCCGTGAGCTGCGGCGCGTCCAGTGGCCCAGCATGAAAAACTTCAAGCCCGACGTACCGGAGAAGTACGACGGCAAGACGCACCCCTCGGAGTTTCTCAGCATCTACACAATCGCAGTGCAGGCTGCCGGGGGGCGCGACGAGAAGATATTGGCGAACTACTTCCCGCTCGTGCTTAAGCCGAACGTCCGTTCCTGGCTTATGCACTTGCCGGAAGGCTCCATTTCTTCTTGGGCAGATCTTTGCCACCAGTTTGTTGGCGCCTTCACGGGCGGCCACAAACCCCACGGCCAGGAGAGCGATCTCCATATTCTGGCCCAGAAGGAAGGAGAACCTCTGCGCAAGTACATCCAGCGCTTCAGCCGCGTGCAGCACAACATCCCCGACGTCCACCCTGCTGCGGTTATCAGTGTGTTCCACCAGAACGTACGTAACCGCCGCATGCGTGAGGAGATGGCCATGACCAAGATACGGGATGTCAGCGAGCTCTATGCTCTAGCTGATAAGTGCGCACGCGCCGAAGAGGGGAGGAGACTCCCCGGGGAAGATGCTGGCGCAGGGGGAAGCGACAGCGACGACGCCGCCCCGGCAAAGAAGAGCCGGCGGCGGAACAACAGAAGAAAGAACAAGAAGGAAGTGCTTGCCGTCGAGAAGTCCGGCAAGGAGGCTCCCGCCAAGCAAACACAGGCTGGCGGCTCCGGCAAGGAGCCTGCCCCTGTAGCGGCAGCCGACAAGCAGGACGGCTCCGACGAGCAATACTGCAAGATCCACCGCACCAAGGGCCACGACCTCTCCAACTGCAAACGCGTCGAATACCTCGTCGAGCAGCAGAAAGCTGAGTACGAGCGGCGCGACAAGGAGAAGGCCCAAGGTGGCGGAGGAGAACCAAGCAAGAAGCGGCCATTCAATGGCCGGGGAGGACGCCGCGGCAAGGCCAAGCAGCGGCAAGGTGACCGACCTCCCCGGGGCCGCGACAAGGACGAAGAAGACGATGACGATGACATGGAGGATGAAGATAACAGCGAGCAGGAGTTCCAGAAGGCCACGGAGGTCCTGTGCGTCGACGGTGGCGCCTCTCTGCATACTTCCCACCGCCAACTCAAGCAGTGGGTGCGGGAAGTGAATGCAGCGGAGCCGCCCGTGGAGTCGCGCAGGCTCCTCAAATGGTCCAGCACGCCCATCATTTTTGATCTTGAGGATCACCCTGACCGCACCACTGCGGTCGGGTGTTTGCCGATGCTGGTCTCACCCACCATCCGCAACCTCAAGGTCACCAAAATGTTGGTTGACGGCGGGGCCGGGCTGAACTTGATCTCCTCTGTTGTGATCAAGAAACTCCAAATCCCAGATGGCGAGCTCGAAGAGACCGGTTCTTTCCAAGGAATCAACCCGGGGAGGAGCAAGCCCAAGGGGAAGATAACTCTGCCGGTGACCTTTGGCGGGGAGCTCAACTTCAGAACTGAGCGCATCACATTCGACGTCGCCGATATCCCATTACCGTACAATGGGATACTCGGCCATCCCGCCCTCGCCAAGTTCATGGCAGCTTCCCACTACGCCTACAACGTACTCAAGATGCCGGGGCCGATAAGCGTCATCACTGTCCATGGCGACAAGAAAGATGCGCTTGTCTGCGCCGACAAGATCTACCGGGACGCAGCAGCCGCAGCAGAGAAGGATACACTTGCCGCTGAAGCTCCCGGGGGGAAGAAGACGAAGACCAAGTCCGGCAAGTGCTCTGGGGCCCACTCCGGCAACCGCACCTCTTCGGAGTGCTGCGCTGCCGTCGAGGACGTTCCATCGAGCTCCACCGGCAAGTGTAAGAAGGGGATGGCCGCTCCTCCGGCAACCAAGAAGGTGTCCGCCAAGGAGGACGGCGCTGGTGGTACCTTTACCATCAGTGCCACACTTGACAGCAAATAGGAAAGCGAGCTCGTTGCCTTCCTGCGGGCGAATGTCGATGTGTTTGCCTGGCAACCATCTGACATCCCCGGTGTTCCCAGGAAGGTGATTGAGCACAAGCTTGCTGTTTGTCCTCATGCGCGGCCCGTCAAGCAAAAGGTCAGAAAGCAAGCCGTGGAGCGCCAAGAATTCATTGCCGAAGAGATCAAGAAACTAGAAGCAGCGGGCCTAGTTAGAGGCGTGATTCATCCGACGTGGTTGGCAAACCCAGTCGTCGTGCGCAAGGCCAATGGGAAGTGGAGACTGTGTATAGACTTCACCGATGTGAATAAAGCATGTCCCAAGGATCCATTTCCCTTGCCGCGCATTGACCAGATCGTTGACTCCACTGCCGGATGTGAGCTACTCTCTTTTCTTGATGCATATTCAGGCTACCACCAGATTTTCATGGCCAAGGAAGATGAAGAGAAGACTGCATTTATCACTCCTTGTGGCACTTATTGCTTCATACGCATGCCATTTGGACTGAAGAATGCAGGATCAACATTTGCAAGGGTAGTGCACACTGCTTTCGAGCCACAGATCCACAGAAACGTAGAGGCTTACATGGATGACATCGTGGTGAAGAGCAAGAGCAAAGATACCTTGATCCAAGATTTGGAAGAGACATATGAGAACCTGCGCAAGATCCAGCTTAAGTTGAACCCCGAGAAGTGCGTCTTTGGAGTCCCCTCCGGCAAGCTTCTCGGGTTCTTTGTGTCACAGAGGGGGATTGAAGCCAACCCCGACAAGATTAAAGCCATCGAGCAGATCGAAGCCCCGAAGCGCGTCAAGGACGTCAGGAGACTTGCAGGTTGTGTAGCTGCCCTCAGTAGGTTCATTTCGAAGTCTGCAGAACGCGCCCTTCCTTTCTTCAAAATCTTGAAGAAGGCAGGTCCTATGAAATGGACTCCGGAAGCGGAGGTAGCGCTGCAAGACTTGAAACGATACCTATCCTCTACTCCAATACTTGTCGCACCTAGACCACAGGAGAAGTTGCTGTTGTACCTAGCGGCAACCACCCAGGTGGTTAGTACTGCGTTAGTAGCGGAGAGAGAAGCCGACGAGGAGTCAGCACCACCGGCAAGCGAATCCAGCGACAAGCAGGGGGCTCCTCCGACAAGCTCTGGCCCCGACAAGGACAACTCTGCGCAGGATCAAGGAGAAGTGCGAAGAAAGATGGTGCAGCGCCCGGTGTATTTTGTAAGTTCCCTCTTGCAGGGGGCTAGATCAAGATACTCCGGGGTGCAGAAGTTGCTTTTCGGCCTCCTCATGGCCTCGAGAAAGCTGCGCCATTATTTCCAAGCACATGAGATAACAGTGGTCACTCGCTTTCCGCTGAAGAGGATATTACACAATCCGGAAGCAACAGGCAGGATCGTTGAGTGGGCACTGGAGCTGTCAAGCTTTGGTCTCAAGTTTGAAAGTACATCAACCATACAGAGCCGAGCTTTGGCAGAATTCATAGCTGAATGGACCCCGACGCCCGATGAAGAAATTCCAGAGACAAGTGTACCCGTACAAGAAGCGACAAGTGAATGGGTGATGTACTTTGATGGTGCCTTCTCGCTGCAAGGCGCCGGTGCCGGCGTGGTACTCATCGCGCTCACCGGAGAGCACCTCAAGTATGTTATCCAGATGCACTTTCCCAGGGAGCAAGCGACAAACAATACTGCTGAGTATGAAGGCTTGCCTGCCGACCTCAGGATTGTGGCCGAACTTGGGATCAGGAAGCTGATTGTGCGGGGAGATTCTCAGTTGGTGGTCCGACAAGTTAACAAGAGTTACCAGAGCCCTTTGATGGAAGCTTATGTAGATGAAGTGAGGAAGCTTGAAGAACACTTTGAAGGTCTGCAAATGGAGCACGTTCCAAGAGCTCAGAATGACATAGCAGACGGCCTCTCAAAGTGTGCTGCGATGAAGTTACCTGTGGAACCAGGGACCTTCTTGCTCAAGCTAACTCAACCATCCGTTACACCATCAACTGGGCAGTCCAAGAAAAGAAAGTTGGTCTCCGGCGATTACTTGCCGGCGGATCTTCCCGAAGCCGCCGCCAAGGTCCCCAAGATCAACGATCAGAACGCTGAAGAACAGTTTGCTCCTGCAGATCCAAGGGTCTGTACAGTTGAAGCAAGCGTTCCTGACAAGCCTCGCCCCGGCGAGCTTGCCGGGGGACCATCCGCTCCGGCAGAACCAGAGGTTCTTGCCGCGGAAGCTGAGGTCCCCGCAGCGGCCCTCATGCCTTTAGTCCTTGCCGTTGAGCCTCGGGCTCCGGCATGGGCGCAGCAGATCGTTCGTTTTCTGCAAACTGGAGAACTTCCCGACGACCCAGAAGAGATAGAGAAAATAACCAGGCTGTCAAGTATGTACCAGTTCGTCGACAATGAGCTGTACAGAAGAAGACTCAATGGTGTCAGGTTGAAGTGCATTTCCAGAAAAGACGGACAGAAGCTGTTGGCAGAAATACACGGAGGCATATGTGGCCACCATATTGGCGCAAGGGCGCTTGCCGGGAAAGCTTTCCGGCAAGGGTTCTTTTGGCAAGAAGCCCTCCAAGATGCAACTGCACTAGTAACCAAGTGTGAAGCGTGCCAGTTCCATGCAAAACAAATCCATCAGCCAGCTCAAGCTCTCCAGACGATCCCTTTGTCCTGGCCCTTCTCGGTCTGGGGGCTCGATATCCTCGGCCCCTTCCCTCGCGCTATCGGGGGCTTTGAGTACTTGTACGTTGCAATCGACAAGTTCACAAAGAGGCCAGAAGTGGAACCAGTGAGAAAGGTGACAACACAGTCAGCAGTTAGGTTCTTCAGGTCGATTGTTTGCCGTTTCGGGATCCCTAACAGGATCATTACCGACAACGGTACACAATTCACTAGTCGCACCTTCATGCAGTACGTCCAAGACCTTGGCGCCAAGGTCTGTTTCGCTTCTGTTGCTCACCCGAGGAGCAATGGTCAAGCGGAGAGGGCAAATGCTGAAGTGCTGCGCGGACTCAAGACAAGGACCTTTGACAGGCTACGCAAGTGCGGAAGAAACTGGATAGAGGAGCTATCGGCGGCTCTTTGGTCAATCAGAACGACACCAAATCGAGCCACCGGACAGACACCCTTTGCTCTAGTCTATGGAGCAGAGGCAGTTCTCCCCACGGAACTCGTATACGGATCTCCTCAAGTGCTCGCTTATGATGAGCTCGAGCAAGAGCAACTGCGACAAGATGATGCATTGCTCCTCGAGGAGGAACGTCTCCAGGCTGCTGTACGAGCTGCTCGATACCAGCAAGCCTTGCGCCGCTATCATAGCCGCAAGGTTAAGGCCAGGAGTCTCGAGGAAGGCGACCTTGTTCTTCGGCGTGTTCAGTCCGCCAAGAATTCCAACAAGTTGACGCCGAAGTGGGAAGGCCCTTATCGGGTGAGACAAGTCACAAGGCCCGGCGTTGTCCGCCTTAAGACCGAAGAAGGCTTACCGGTGAGCAACTCCTGGAACATAGAGCATCTTCGCAAGTTTCACCCATAAGGCGCGGTTGCCGTGATCCGCTCCGGCAACCACCTTTTGTACAAGCTTTGCCGCTGATGCATGTAACCCTTTGTACAAAGCCGGGCGCAGATCCCGTGCATCAATAAAGCTTTTGTGTTTTGCGCTATTTGCCTTTTCCATGCTTTTCCTCGCTATTTGCATGCGTTATTTGGCATTTCTTGTGCAACACACGTATCCAGTAAGCATTAGCACGCCGAAAGGCCATATACTTGTTTCCCTCTTCTTTTTCCTTGCCACTTAAGCAGAAGGAATGTTCCTCGCGCACAAGTTTGCCGGGGGGGAAGGAGATGGAAGATGAACCAAGTGCTGTTCAAGAAAGAGAAGCCTTACCGGGAAGCGAGCGATATATGAAACCTAAGTTATCAGAATTTGACCAGTTCAAATTTTTAAATTTTTAGTTGTCTTCCTTGAACAATCACACTTTGTATGGAAAACCTATGCGCGGAGGAACCTACCCGTGGTTAGCCGCACCCTTATCTTGTTTTCGAGTACGCTCAACGACCTAAGTGAGCTGCGACAAGTGTCGCGCCCTTGTTTCGTTTTCGAGTTCACTCAACAAGCTAAGTGCGTTGCGACTAGCTGCGGCGAGGTTGCTTGCCGGTAAGGCCTTGGCCAGCAGGCTGCTCGGAGTCCAGCACTCAGCGCTCGCGGCAAAGGCCCCTTGCCGGCAAGCTCCCTGGAAGCGTAGGGTGAAAAGCATACAAAGTAAAGGACCAAGACAAGGGAGATAACATTGCACTAATTGATCAAAAATAAGATAAATATCTTACAAAAGATAACTTGTCGAAATGACTAATAAGTTCATCACACACTATGCAGTAACAAAAGAGATGAAGAAGAGGAGGCCTAATCTACGCGGTCGCCCTCAATAATAGAGATCTTGTTCACTTTGGCGATAATGTGGGCGACCTGCGCCTTCAGCGCCTCCATCTCCGCGTCGGCCGGCAAGCTTCGGAGAACGTTGACGAGATTTATACCAGGATTGCGGTACACTATCTTCGTCAGAACGCGCTCCAAGGTTCCCGCGCAGAGCTGGCGTAACTCCTCGGCCAGTTGCGCGGGAAGCTTCTTCTGAAGATTTGCAAGAGCCGGCGCGATCCCTCTGAAGAAGAGGCTGAGCTTGGCGCTGTGGGGGAGATTTGGATCCGGAGAGTATATAAGATGCTCAACCTTCAGCGCCAACAGCTCCTTGTCGATGTTGGATGCAGAGGCCACCAAGTCATCGGTCCATACCTTGACGGTCCGGCGGAAGTTCTCGGCCGCAGTGGTGGCGCTCTCCACCAAGCCTCGCTCCCTGCGGAGCTCTTCCTTCAGCTTGGTTTCCCGGTCCCGGACGGCGTCGAGCGAGTCCTTCAGCGTGGAAACCTTCAGCTCCAGATCTGCAATGGAATCCTTGGCGGCCTTCAGCTCGTCGCCTTGCTTGGAGAGGCGCACCTGGAGTTCAGAATTGGTGTGCGCGTCCATCTCGCGCTCTATGTTGAGCGCGGTGACCCTCTCCGAGCTCGCCTTTAAGTACTCCTCTAGCTGCGCAACCTTGGCCTTGAGCTCCTTCTTGGCGGTCTCCGCAGTGGCCTTCGCCTCCTTCAGCTCTCCGCCAAGGGCCTGCTCCCGGGCGGCAAGGTCTTCCTCGTGAGAGTCGAGGTTGACCTTCCGTTGGGTGAGCTCTCCTTCTCGCCGGGACAGCTCCTCCCCGGCGAGTCGCTGCTGCTCCTCGGCCTCGGCCTTCTCCAGGAGCCATTCCTGATACTCCCCGGCGAGCCTCTCGCGCTCCTCCGCCACGTCGCGGAGGGCAGCCTGGTTGGCGGCGCGGAGCTCCGCCGCGCGCTTCTCCATGTCAGCGGCGGCCTTGGCGGTGAGGGCCTCCCGAGACGCGAGCTTCGCCTGCCTGGCCCGGTAAAGGGCCAGGAGCCGGTGGAGCAGCTTCTCCTCCTCGGGCTCGTCACTCCCGCCGGGCGCCTCGACAACCTTCAGACCCGCGGAGGCGAGGACCTCCCCATCAAAGGCCTCTCCCTCCGCGGGGGCTCGCAACGAAGATCCCCACGGCACCTGGATGTAGACGCCGTTGGGGGCCTCAAGATAGTAAGCGGACGGCTCCTTTTCGGTGGAGGGGTCGGCGGCCGAAGCAGCGCTCGACGCTCCTGCCGTCTCCGGGCCGGCAGTATGGCCGCCGTCCCCCTCCCCGGCCGCTACGTCTACGGTCGGAGCAGTCTCCTCCGCAGCCGGCTCGGCGGCTCCCGTCGTGTCCTCAACGACAGGGGCGTTGCCGCCGTCGCCCTGCGCGCCCTCCTCCACGACGCCGGTTTCCGTCTCCATCTATTCTGGGGGAGGAGGATCTAGAAGAAGAAGAAAAAGAAGAAGAAGTTCAAGCAAATATCCAAAAAAAGACGGATCTGAGGAAGACAAGATTACAAAGCTTACCTTGGCGGACTTCGTCGACGGCGGGCTCCCTCGCCGGGGAGCTCTGCCTTGGCGGGGTGGCCGCCCTCGCCGGGCTGCTCGCCCTTGGCGGGGTACTCGCCCTTGGCGGAGTACCCGCCCTTGGCGGAGCACTCTCCCTTGCCGGAGAGTTCGTCCTTGGCGGGGACGGCGGGGCCTACGGCTCCTCAGGAGTGATCTCCGGATGCTCTTGTGGCTGCGGCTCCCCCTCTGCAAAAAACAATCAAAGCAAAACAAGAACAACAAGATGTTAGTGTAAACAAGTTCCTCAAGCGCGCCCGACAAGTGGGAATATTGAACCCAGACTTACGCTGGGGACTGCGCTGGGGGCTGCTCCTCGGAGCAGCGCTCGGGTCCGGCAAGCTCGTCGCTGGGGCGTCCCCTGTCGCCGTGACGGGCGAGTCGTCCGCGACCTCGACCACGGGAACCTTGGCCTTCTTCGCCACTCGCTGGGCCAGGGTCCTGAAATCAAACAAGAAGCAAGATCAGAATCAACAAGAATCAAGACAAAGTTAAAGAAGATACAAAACCTCAAGTTCTTACTCCTGTTCCTCGTCGTCGTCGTCGTCGCTCAGGGCGGAGAAGTCGAACGCCACCTGAGGCGTCTCCGCGCGAGGAGCAGGAGGCGAAGACTCCCTCGGGCGCTTGGCGGTCCCTGGGGCTGGGGGCTGCGAAGACCCGGCCCCTGTGGACGCCGAAGCCCGGGGAGCGGGCAGAGCAGCCGCTCCGCTCTGAGAAGACCCTCCTCCGCTTGGCGCTGACGTGCGGGGTGCCTCCGCCATGGCCTGTGTGCGTGTCGCCCCCGCCGTGGCCTGTGTGCGGGTCGCCCCCGCCGTGGTTGGTACGCCGGGCGCCCCCCTCGCAGCTTGGCTCCCCCGGGTAGCTCGCGCCGCCCGGCGAGTTGGTTGTTGTCGGGGCGCCTGCGCCCTCGTCCCCGTCGTCGCCTTGCGGAGACGCTTCAGCGGAGATCGCCTGGGACTTGCCCGAGGCGGGGAGGTCTCCGATGACGAGGAGACGTCGTCGGCATAGAGCCCCAGAGACCCATCGGAGTCCTCGTCGGCCCCGACGTCTTCCTCCTCCTCCTCCTCCTCGGCAGGCTTGCTGGGCCCAGTGCCCTGCCCTACGGCCGTTCTCCCTCCGGCGCCTCCGCCCCCTCCGGCGCCTCCGCTCCCTGCGGAGCCTCTGTTTCCTCCGGCAGCGCCGCCTCTCGCCGCGGCCTCGGTCACGATTCCGTGGATCCCGGAGTGCCTCAAAGAAGGGACCCCGGCGAGCTCGTCGGGAGGAAGCTGCAGCAGCCTGCGGATCTCCGCCTCCTCTGCTTGGCAGGACGCATCCGCAGCCTCTGCCTCCTCAACTGTGAAGCCAAACTCTCCTGCCGCTGCGGCTGCAGCGGCCTCTTCTACCCGAGAAGCTATATAAGCAATCTCCTGGTCGGTGGTGTCCCGGGTGAGCCCCTTGATCTCATCTTTGTTCTTCGGCACCTCCACCGGGTTGTCGAAGAAACTCATGATGTCTGCTGCCTTGGGCGGTATCCATGTGCGGTCCACGCCATGCGAGTCGCATGCGGGCATCATGGCGCGAAGAGGATCCCGGGCCGTGCTGTTGCAGAGGGGCACCACTCCCCGGGGAGCTCTGAACCACTCTGGATGGGCCGGGTCGTGCTTAAAAAGTTCCCGGACCATCCCCTTCAGCTCCAGCGCCGTGAAGTTGTAATTTAGCCCTGGGCGCAGCCTCATTATGTCCGCCGCGTTGCCGTACTCCCATGCTGGCCTCTTCCTATCCTGTAGAGGGGCAATGCGGCGGCGGAGGAAATCTGCTCCTACCTCTCCGACGGACAACTTTGCTACCCGGAGACGAAGAATTCTGATGAGGGCGACGTTGAGCTTGATGTCGTCCGAGTCCAACTCGCTCCAGTCCCTGCCGCGCACGATGGCTGTTGTGCGCGGCGCGGTAAAAGGTTGCGGCTCGTCCTCAACTATCCAGCACCAGTCCGCGCGCCACTCCTCCCACTTGCCGCGGAGTTCCCCCGGCAAGTAGGACTCTTTCTTGTTCAAGCGGAAGACCCAGGAGATTCCTCCGGAGAGGGGAGCGCCGGCCTCTACTCTAGGCGTAAAGAAATGCCTAAACAGCGCTACATTCGGATAGATCCCAATATAGTTTTCGCACAGATGTGCGAAAACCGCCATCGTGAGGATGGCGTTGGGGGTGAAATCTAGAAGGTGGAGGCCGTAGGTGTGCATGATATCGCAGAAGAATTCAGAAAAAGGGGGACAAAGGCCGCAATGGAAGAAAGCTGCGAAGAAGAAGTACCCGCCGGGGTAATTGTCCTTGGCGGCGGCGGGATAGGCTCTGGTCCGAGGATGCGCCTTGGTCTCCTTGGCCCAGAACAAGTAATACTTGTTCCAGAGCTCCCGCGCGCTGAGCCTTGGCGCGAAGACGACGTTCCGCTTCCGCGGCAGAGTAAGCCTCGCCGCCTGCTCGGATTTCTCCTTCTTGGTCTTCTCCGCCTTCGACTTCTCGGTCTTCGGGGCCATGGCGGAGGTGGCGAGGGAAGGGGGGACGAAGAGTCCGGCGGCGCCGCGGATGCGGAAGACGGCGGAGGAGGTGTGGAGGCGGAGCGCAAAGGGGAATCTCTGGAGATGGAAGAAGAAGCAATGAAGGCGTAGGAGGGGAACCGCTCCTGCTTCCTCTGCTTTTATGGGGAAGTGGGGGACGTTTCACTCTTTCCATTAAAAGAACGTGGCCACGTCCCGTCCCACGACGCCGCAATCGACGCGTGTCGTTACGGAGGGACGCAGCGGATGCGGAAGTGGATTCGGCGCGCCGTGGGCCGCGCGTGCCCGTGCACTGTTTTGGGCCTGGCCCAATAGCGCTCGGCACCGTGTGTGGCCCAGGCCCGGGGGCTCCTGTCGGTGTACTAAGGTAGGGGTACCTCAGTACCCCAACTTGTGCACGGGCAGTAGCAGCTTCCCGCGGCAGGGCCTACCACGTGCTTGCCGGAGGCCTTCCTGCTCCATATAAAACCATTCAAAAACAAAGTATACAAGACAGAAGATCAAGACTCCGGCAAGTGGAGCTTGCCGGGAAGACCGTTCCAGGCTCAAGATTACCTCACTAACACAAGACCCTGGCAAGAGGAGCTTGCCAGGAAGGCCAGAAGATTACACTTCAGAAGACATGCCTCGGCGCGACGTGCGCCCCGGCAGGGCCCGGAGAGCGACAAGCCTCAGAGCCCGACAAGCTCCCGGGCCCGGCAAGGTCAAGACCCCGGCAAGGTGCTTGCCGGGGAGAGTTACGCTGTGTGCCCGCGCTCCAGCTCATCGAACCACGCGTCGCCCTGGGGCCGCTCCAGGGACGCGTGGCGGATGGCTGTGCAGCCTGGGGGACACGGTGGCACTCCACGGTGATAAAGCCATCGCCGTGGCAAACGGAGACGCAAGGGCGGGCGCTTTTGGGGTCGACGGCGACGGGCATTAAATGCTCTTGTCCCCCACTGTCAAAGTAGGTGATGACCACTGTTCATGCACTGTTGCTCCACTATTCCCGCACTGTTACAACTACCACCACTATTACCTTTTTACCCTTTCTCCTACGTTGACACCTGTCGGTGACCCCTTGAGCTATAAAAGGAGGCCCATGCACAACGTAGAAGGGGTTCGGAACCTAGATCGCTCATACGCTCGGTGTAGCTAGTTCTTCAAGCTCCCGAGCTCCCCAACTCAATACAAACTAAGCAGGAGTAGGGTTTTACGCGTCCATCGCGGCCCGAACCTGGGTAAACTGCCCGCGTGTTCACCACGATCTGCTCTTTGTGCTCCCTCCGCTCCCTTACCGCAACGACAAGGGGCTCCGGTCCCATAGGTGCTCGTGGTGGACAGTTTCCCCCGACACATTGATAGGTAGGTATCGTGGCTGTTTTGAGGAATAATATGGTGGCTGTTTTGAGGAAGGATATATAGTGGGTGTATGGTACCGGTGAAAGTTGCGCGATACAAGAGAGGCTAGCAACGGTGGAAGGGTTGAAGGTGCGTATGATCCATGGACTCAACATTAGTCATACGAACTCATATACTTATTGCAAAAATCTATGAGTCATTAAAACAAAGCAATCAACGCATGCTCCTAGGGGGGGAGGTTGGTAGGAGTTAACCATCGTGCGCCCCCGACCTCTACACAAAGGTTGGCACTTTACAAATACCTCATGCTCTAACTTCATCACATAGCGGTTCACCATACGTGCATGCTACGGGAATCACTAACCTTAACACAAGTATTTCTCAATTTCAAAATAACTCCACTAGCATGACTCTAATACCACTATCCTCATATCTCAAAACAATTATCAAGCATCCAACATCTCATCATATTCAAAGCACTTAGTGTGAAAGTTTTCACTACATTGATATTGGATGTCTATCATGTGAAGACTAGTTTTATAGCCTAAACACATTACCATGCTGGTTTAATAGACTCTCAAAAGGATATAAGTGAAGCATGAGAGTTCAACAATTTCTTCAAAATATTATCACCACCGTGCTCTAAAAGATATAAGTGAAGCACTAGAGCAAAAACTATTCAACTCAAAAGATATAAGTGAAACACATAGAGTGTTCTATCAATTTCTAGGCCATATTTAACTCTCTCAAATAGGTGTTTCCGGCAAGGATAATTGTGGAAAACTAACAAGCAAAGACTCAAATTATACAAGACGCTCCAAGCAAAACACATATCATGTGGTGAATAAAAATATAGCTCCAAGTATAGTTACCGATGGATGAAGACGAAAGAGGGGATGCCTTCCCGGGGCATCCCCAAGCTTAGGCTTTTGATTGTCCTTGAATTTTTCTTGGGGTGCCATGGGCATCCCCAAGCTTAAGCCCTTGCTACTATTTGTTCCATAGCCCATCAAAGCAATACTCAAAACTTGAAAACTTCACAACACAAAACTTAGACAAAAATTCTCGTGAGCTCCATTAGTATAAGAATGCAAACCACTACTCAAAGGTACTGCAATGAATTCATTCTTTGTTTATATTGGTGTTAGACCTACTATATTCCAACTTCTCTATGGTTCATACTTCCCAATATTACTCATAGATGCATTGAAATAAGAAAACAACACACGAAAAACAGAATTTGTCAAAAACAGAACAGTGTGTAGTAATCTGCAGGTTTCGCATACTTATGTAACTCCAAAAAATTCAAACTAAATTGGTAAACGTGATGAATTTATCTATTAATAATCTGCAAAAAGAATCAACTAAATAGCACGCTCCAGTAAAATCGGATGACCATTCTAGCGAGCGCTAACGATTATGTTTTTCACAGCAAGATCATATAAACTTCACACAAGTCTTCCCAAAGGTTCTACTTGGCACAAACACTAAACAAAACATGAAACCACATCTAAAAAGAAGCTAGATGAAATATTTATTCCCTAACAGCAGCAAAAACAAAAAATATAAAATTGGGTTGCCTCCCAACAAGCTCTTTCATTATAGCCATTAAGATAGGCTTGAGAATTCAATGATGCTCACATGAAAGATAATAATTGAAGCACAGCGAGAGCATCATATAGCATATGACAAACACATCTAAGTCTAACATACTTCCTATGCATATGCATTTTATAGGAAAATAAATTAGCAAGACAAGCAAGATCTAACATATGCAAGGAAGAAGAAAGAAACAAGATCAATCTCAACATGAAGAGAGGTAATTTAGTAACATGAAGATTTCTACGACCATATTTTCCTTTCTCATAATAATTGCATTTAGGATCATAAGCAAATTCAACAATATAGCTATCACATAACATATTCTCAACACGATCCACATGCATGCCAAGTTGATACTCATTCAAAATAGTGGGATTAACATAGAACAAAGTCATTGCTTCTCCAAGCCCACTTTTATCAAAAAAATCATAAGATTGATCAATATCTAAAGTAGTGGGATCAAAAGTTGACACTATTTCAAATCCACTTTCAATATTATGGCAAACATTATTATCAATCTCATATTCATCATGGGGATTAAATAAATTTTCAAGATCATAAGAAAAATCACCCCAATCATGATCATTGCAATAAGTAGTGGACATAGCAATACTAGCATCCCCAAGCTTAGGGTTTTGCATATCATTAACACAATTGACATTTATAATAGCATCATTGCAATCATGCTTTTTATTTAAGGAGCTAGCATGAATCACTTTTTCTTTCAACAATTCATCACAATTTTCAGATTCATAAATTTCAAGCAAAACCCCATAAAGATAATCTAGTGCACGCAGCTCACTAGCAATAGGTTCAACATATTTTGATCTCTTAAAGAGATTAGCAAGTGGATGAGGATTCATACTTTAGCAAGCAAAGATGCAAGCTAATTGAGGGCACATAGCAACACAAGCAAACAAGAGGCACGCGAACAGTAAACACACGGCAAAAGAAGGCCAAATAAAACGGCAAGGGTGAAGTGGGGGAGAGGAAAACGAGAGGCAAAAATGTAATGCGAAGGATAAGGGTTTGTGATAGGTACTTGGTATATGACTTTTGCGTAAGCCTCCCCAGCAACGGCGCCAGAAATTCTTCTTGCTACTTCTCGAGCTTGCATAGTATTCCCTCGAAGAGGAAAGGGAGATGCAGCACAGTAGCGTAAGTATTTCCCTCAGTTTTTGAGAACCAAGATATCAATCGAGTAGGAGAGGACGCGTGAGTCCCTTGCACCTGCACAAACTAATAAGAACTTCGCAGCCAACGCGATAAGGGGTTGTCAATCCCTTTACGGTCACTTACGAAAGTGAGATCTGATAGATATGATAGTTTATATTTTTTGGTATTTTTGTTTATAAGAACAGAAAGTAAAAGCGGAAAAAGTAAAGTAGATGTAGATTGATATGTTGAGAATAGACCTGGGGGCCATAGTGTTCTCTAGTGGCTTCTCTCATGATAGCGATATTCTACGACGGGTAAACAAATTAATGTCGAGCAATTGATAGAAAAGCGAATAATTATGAGACTATCTAGGCATGATCATTGTATATAGGCATCACGTCCGAGACAAGTAGACCGACTCCTGCCTGCATCTACTACTATTACTCCACACATCGACCGCTATCCAGCATGCATCTAGTGTATTGAGTTCATAAGAACAGAGTAACGCCTTAAGAAAGATGACATGATGTAGAGGGATAAAATCAAGCAATATGATGTAAACCCCATCTTTTTATCCTCGATGGCAACAATACAATATGTGCCTTGCTGCCCCTACTATCACTAGTAAGGACACCGCAAGATTGAACCCAAATCCAAGCACTTCTCCCATTGCAAGAACTATAGATCTAGTAAGCCAAACCAAACCAATAATTCTAAGAGACTTGCAAGGATATTATGAGCGCACATAAAGAGTTCAGAAAAGAACAAATTATTTCTCATAGATAATCTTGATCATAAAATCACAATTCATCGGATCTCGACAAACACACCGCAAAAAGAGATTACATCGAATAGATCTACTCGAAGGCCGAGGAGAACTTTGTATTGAGATCCAGAGAGAAAGAAGAAGCCATCTAGATACTAGCTATGGACCCGAAGGTCTATGGTAAACTACTCACAACTCATAGTGAGGGCGATGATGATGATGTAGAAGCGCTCCATGATGGATCCCCCCTCCGGCAGAGCTCCGGAACAGGCTCCAAGATGGGATCTCACGGGTACAGAAGGTTACGGTGGTGGAACTAGAGTTTTCTCTCCTCTTCTGATGGTTTCGGGGTGTGTAGGCTTATATAGGAGGAAGGAGGACACCGGGGAACTCACGAGGGACCCACGAGGCAGGGGCGCGTGATACATCTCCAACGAATCTACTTTTCCAAACCCTTTTGCCCTTGTTTTGGACTCTAACTTGCATGATTTGAATGGAACTAACCCGGACTGACGCTGTTTTCAGCAGAACTGCCATGGTGTTCTTTTTGTGCAGAATAAAAAGTTCTCGGAATCGCCTGAAAATCAACGGAGAATTATTTCGGAAAATGTAAAAAATACCTGCAAGAAGATCCACACCAGGGGGCCTTGGGCATGTCCACGAGGGTGGGGGCGCGCCCCCTGCCTCGTGGGCCCCCTGGTGCTCCACCGACGTACCCCCAGATCCTATATCTTCACTTTCGGGGGGGGGAATCAGGGAAAAAGAATTATGGCGTTTCATGAGACGGAGCCGCCGCCAAGCCCTAATCTCTCTCGGGAGGGCTGATCTGGAGTCCGTTCGGGGCTCCGGAGAGTGGAGATCGTCGCCATCGTCATCATCAACCTTCCTCCATCACCAATTCCAAGATGCTCACCGCCGTGTGTGAGTAATTCAATCGTAGGCTTCCTGGACGGTGATGGGTTGGATGGGATCTATCATGTAATCGAGTTATTTTTGTTAGGGTTCGATCCCTAGTATCCACAATGTTCTAAGATTGATGTTGCTATGACTTTGCTATGCTTAATGCTTGTCACTAGGGCCCGAGTGCCATGATTTCATATATGAACCTATTATGTTTCCATGAATATATGTGTGTTCTTGATCCTATCTTGCAAGTCTATAGTCACCTACTATGTGTTATGATCCGGCAACCCCGAAGTGACAATAATCGGGACCACTACCGGTGAGGACCATAGTTTGAGGAGGTAATGTATTCACTATGTGTTAATGCTTTGGTCCGGTACTCTATTAAAAGGAGGCCTTAATATCCCTTAGTTTCCAATAGGACCCCGCTGCCACGGGAGGGTAGGACAAAAGATGTCATGCAAGTTCTTTTCCATAAGCACATATGACTATATTCGAAATACATGCCTACATTGCATTGATGAACTGGAGCTAGTTCTGTGTCACCCTAGGTTATAACTTCTACATGATGAATTGCATCCGACATAATTTCCCATCACCGATCCAATGCCTACGAGCTTTTCCTATATTACTTGTTGCTTATTTACTTTTCCGTTGCTACTATTACAAAAACTACAAAAACACTATCGTTGCTTTTATTGCCGCTACCGCCACTATCATATTACTTTGCTACTAAACTATCTTGCTGCCGATACTAAGTTTCCAGGTGTGGTTGAATTGACAACTCAGCTGCTAATACTTAAGGGTATTCTTTGGCTCCCCTTGTGTCGAATCAACAAATTTGGGTTGAATACTTTACCCTCAAAAACTGTTGCGATCCCCTACACTTGTGGGACATCAAGACTATTTTCTGGCGCCGTTGCCGGGGAGCATAGATCTATTCTTTAAGTCACTTGGGATTTATATCTGTTGATCACTATGAAGAATTTGAAGGACTCAAAAACCAAGATCTTACCCTCAACTATGAGGGGAGGTAAGGAACTGCCATCTAGCTCTGCACTTGATTCTCCTTCTGTTATGAGTAAACATGCGACACCTATTCCTGCTATCGAATCTG
>LR738713.1:344409271-344435778 GCA_902687465.1 Secale cereale
CCAATATGACCTAAACGGCAGTGCCAAAAATAAGTTGCACTATCATTATTAACCTTGCATGTTTTGGCTTCAACATGTGTATCACTATGATCGAGATCCAACAAACTATTTTCATTGGGTGTATGACCATCGAAGGCTTTATTCATGTAAACAGAATAACAATTATTCTATGATTTTAAATGAATAACCGTGTTGCAACAAACATGATCAAATCATATTCATGCTCAACGCAAATGCCAAATAACATTTATTTAGGTTCTACACTAATCCCAAAAGTATAAGGAGTGTGCGATGATGATCATATCAATCTTGGAACCACTTCCAACACACATCGTCACTTCACCTTTAACTAGCCTCTGTTCATTCTGCAACTCTTGTTTCAAGTTACTAATTTTAGCAACTGAACCGGTATCAAATACCTAGGGGTTGCTATGAACACTAGTAAAGTACACATTAATAATCTGTATATCAAATATACCTTTGTTCACTTTGCCATCCTTCTTATCCACCAAGTATCTAGGGCAGTTCCACTTCCAGTGATCATTTCCTTTGCAGTAGAAGCACTTAGTTTCAGGCTTGAGTTTAGCTTTGTGTTTCTTCACGGGAGTGACAACTTGCTTGTCATTCTTCTCGAAGTTCCCTTTCTATCCCTTTGCCCTTTACTTGAAACAAGTGTTCTCGTTAACCATCAACACTTGATGCTCTTTATTGATTTCTACCTTCGCCGATTTCAGCATCGTGAAGAGCTCGGGAATTACTTTTGTCATCCCTTGCATATTATAGTTCATCACGAAGTTCTACTAACTTGGTGATGGTGACTAGATAACTTTGTCAATTACTATATTATCTGGAAGATTAATTCCCACTTGATTCAAGCAATTGTAGTACCCAGACAATCTGAGCACATGCTCACTCGTTGAGCTATTCTCCTCCATCTTGTAGGCAATGTACTATCAGAGGTCTTATACCTCTCGACACGGGCATGACTATGAAATGCTAATTTCAACTCCTGGAACATCTCATATGCTCCGTGGTGTTCAAAACATTTTTGAAGTCCCGGTTCTAAGCCGTAAAGCATGGTGCACTAAACTATCAAGTAGTCATCATACCGAACTTTCGTCAAAACGTTCATAACGTCTGCATCTGCTCCTACAATAGGTCTGTCACCTAGTGGTGCATCCAAGGACATAATTCTTTTGTGCAGCAATGAGGAAAATCCTCAGATCATGGAACAAGTCCGCATCATTGCTACTAACATATTTCAACTTAGTTTTCTCTAGGAACATATAAAAATAAACGGGGAGCTACATCACGAGCTATTGATCTACAACATAGATATGTTAATACTACCTGGACTAAGTTCATGATAAATTAAAGTTCAATTAATCAAATTACCTAAGAACTCCCACTTAGACAGACATCTCTCTAATCATCTAAGTGATCACGTGATCCATATCAACTAAACCATGTCCGATCATCACGTGAGATGGAGTAGTTTTCAATGGTGAACATCTTATGTTGATCATATCTACTATATGATTCACGCTCGACCTTTCAGTCTCCAGTGTTCCGAGGCCATATCTGCATATGCTAGGCTAGTCAAGTTTAACCCGAGTATTCTGCGTGTGCAAAACTGGCTTACACCTCTTGTATGTGAACGTAGAGCTTATCACACCCGATCATCACGTGGTGTCTCGGCACGACGAACTTTCGCAATGGTGCATACTCAGGGAGAACACTTATACCTTGAAATTTAGTGAGAGATCATCTTATAATGCTACCGCCGTACTAAGCAAAATAAGAAGCATAATAAGATAAACATCACATGCAATCAATATATATGTGACATGATATGGCCATCATCATCTTGTGCTTTTGATCTCCATCTCCAAGGCACTGTCAAGATTACCATCGTCACCGGCGCGACACCTTGATCTCCACCGTAGCATCGTTGTCGTCTCACCAACTATTGCTTCCACGACTATCGCTACGGCTTAGTGATAAAGTAAAGCAATTACATGGCAATTGTATTTCATACAATAAAACGGCAACCATATGGCTCCTGCCAGTTGCCGATAACTTTACAAAACATGATCATCTCATACAATAACGTATAACTCATCATGTCTTGACCATATCACATCACAACATGACCTGCAAAAACAAGTTAGACGTCCTCTACTTTGTTGTTGCAAGTTTTACGTGGCGGCTATGGGCTTAGCAAGAACCGTTCTTACCTACGCATACAAAAACCACAACGATTTTTCGTCAAGTGTGTGCTGTTTTAACCTTCACAAGGACCGGGCGTAGCCACACTCGATTCAGCTAAAGTGAGAGAGACAGACACCCGCCAGTCACCTTTAAGCAACGAGTGCTCATAACGGTGAAACCAGTATCGCGTAAGCGTACGCGTAATGTCGGTCCGGGCCGCTTCATCTCACAATACCGCCGAACCAAAGTATGACATGCTGGTAAGCAGTATGACTATTATCGCCCACAACTCATTGTGTTCTACTCGTGCATCTCATCTACGCATAGACCTGGCTCATGATGCCATTGTTGGTGAACGTAGTATTTCAAAAAAAATCCTACGATCATGCAAGATCTATCTACTAGATGCATAGCAATGAGAGGGGAGAGTATGTCTACGTACCCTCGTAGAACGAAAGCGGAAACGTCTAGTGACGCAGTTGATGTAGTCGAACTTCTTCGATATCCAACCGATCAAGCACCGAACGTACGGCACCTCCGCGTTCAGCACACGTTCAGCTTGATGACGTCCCACGAGCTCTTAATCCAGTTAAGCTTCACGGGAGAGCTTCATCAGCATGACGGCATGGTGACAGAGATGATGAAGCTACCGGCGCACGGCTTTGCCTAAGCACTGCAACGGTATGACCGAGGTGTGTTTCTGTGGAGGGGGCACCGCACACGGCTAGAACAATGTTTCTTGTGTCTTTGGGTGCCCCCTGCCGCCGTATATAAAGGAGCAATGGGGGGGTGCAGCCAGGCCTAGGGCGCGCCAAGGGAGTAGGATTCCTACTCCTAGGAGGAATAGGAACCCCCCTTTCCTATTCCTACTAGGAGTAGGAAAGGTAAGGGGAAGAGGAGAAGGAAAGGAGAGGGGGCGCCTCCCCCCTTTCCTAGTCCAACTAGGAACTCTAGGGGGTACGGCCAGCCCTATGGGCTGCCCCTCTCTTTCCCTCATTGGCCCACTATGGCCCATACTCCCTCAAGGGGGTTTCGGTAACCCCCTCCGGCACTCTGGTTATACCCGATAACACCTGGAACACTTCCGTGTCCGAATATAGTCGTCCAATATATTAATCTTTACGTCTCGGACATTCCAAGACTCCTCGTCATGTCCGTGATCTCATCCGAGACTCCGAACTACCTTCGATACATCAAAACTCATAAACTCATAATATCGATCGTCATCAAATGTTAAGCGTGCGGACCCTACGGGTTCGAGAACTATGTAGACATGACTGAGACTCATCTCCGGTCAATAACAAATAGCGGAATCTGGATGCTCATATTGGCTCCTACATATTCTATGAAGATCTTTATCGGTCAAACCGCATAACAACATACGTTGTTACCTTTGTCATCGGTATGTTACTTGCCCGAGATTCGATCGTCGGTATCTCAATACCTAGTTCAATCTCGTTACCGGCAAGTCTCTTTACTCGTTCTGTAATACATCATCGCATGACTAACTCATTAGTCATTTGCTTGCAAGGCTTATTATGATGTGCATTACCGAGAGGGCCCAGAGATACCTCTCCGACACTCAGAGTGACAAATCCTATCCTTGATCTATGCCAACACCACGAACACTTTTGGAGACACCTGTAGAGCATCTTTATAATCACCCAGTTATGTTATGACGTTTGATAGCACACAAGCTGTTCCTCTGGTATTCGGGAGTTGCATAATCTCATAGGCATAGGAACATGTATAAGTCATGAAGAAAGCAATAGCAGTAAAACTAAACGATCATAGTGCTAAGCTAACGGATGGGTCTAGTCCATCACATCATTCTCCTAATGATGTGATCCCGTTGATCAAATGACAACTCCTGTCAATGGTTAGGAAACATAACCATCTTTGATCAATGAGCTAGTCTAGTAGAGGCATACTAGGGACACTCTGTTTTGTCTATGTATTCACACATGTACTAAGTTTCCGGTTAATACAATTCTAGCATGAATAATAAAAATTTATCATGATATAAGGAAATAAATAATAACTTTATTATTGCCTCTAGGGCATATTTCCTTCAATTCCCGAGGATGATAGTATGTCTATTATTCTTGGAAGACCCTTTTTGAATATTGCAGGGGCTGTTATTGATTGCAACAAAGGCAATGTCACTTTTCATCTCAATGGCAATGAGCATACGGTACACTTTCCGAGGAAACAACCTCAGGTCCACAGTATCAATTATATTGGAAAATTTTCAACTATTACTATTGAAGGTTTTGAGTTTCCTCTTCCTACTATCAAGAAGACTTATGACATTCTTATTGCTGGGGACATACATATCCCCATTGAGGTAACCTAGTGTTATTCGAAAATTCTCCTGTTTCATGTTACTCGGAAAGAGTTTATTAACAAGACTTGATCAATCTTGTTAATGGATTTCCTTTTGATGAAGATGGGATAGGTGAATCTAGATAGCACAGCCTTCTGTACCCTATTTTTACTTTCTGTTAATTAGGATAAATAAAGCAAAAATAGAATTTTCTATCTATTTCCAGACTTATCCGCGCAATAAAAAATATCCCGAAAATAAAAGTTCTCCAAATGTCATGGAAATGAAATATGGTTTTTTCTAGAATATTTGAGGAAATATGACACTAAACACACAGCGAGGGGAGCCAACATGTGGCCACGAGGGTCCAGGGCGCGCCCCTACCTCGTGGGCCCCACGTGGCCCCCCTCCACTTATTCCTGCACCCATACTCTTCTTCTTCCTCCAAAAAAATCCCCAACCAGCTCAAACCCGACTTCTAGCTCATCTTGCTGCCATTTTCAATCTCCTTGCTCAAAGCACCATTCACTAAACTGTTTGTGGAGATTGTTCCTTGGTATGTGACTCCTCCATTGGTCCAATTAGTTTTTGTTCTACTGTTTTATTTGTTGCAAATTTATGTTGTTGTGGTGACCTTGTTCTTGAGCTTGCATGTCAAATTTTCTAGGTCCCAAGTAGTTCTAATGCATGTAAAATTCTTTGGCTCCTCTTGTGTCGAATCAACAAATTTGGGTTGAATACTTTACCCTCGAAAATTGTTGCGATCCCCTACACTTGTGGGTTATCAGCGCACCCTGGGCAGGGGGGTGTGCCCCCCACCCTCGTGGGCACCTCGTGGCCCCTACTCCGTGGTTATCTAGTCTCCCGTGCGTGATTTTCTCCAAAAATATCTCTCCCGAAGGTTTCATTCCGTTTGGACTCCGTTTGATATCCCTTTTCTGTAAAACCCTAAAAGAGGCAAAAAAAACAGCAATCTGGATTGGGCCTTTGGGTTAGTAGGTTAGTCCCAAAAATGATATAAAAGTGTATGACAAAGCCCATTAAACATCCAAAACATCATAAATTATAGCATGGAACAATAAAAAAAATTATAGATATGTTGGAGACGTATCAAGGACCCACGGAGAGAGTTGGGGATTTTACCGTTTTCGTATTTGAGTTTTCTCAAATATCGGTACGGGGATCGCTTTAGTTTTAATTGTTTTTCTCTCCTAAAAATATTTCTTGATAAAATATATGAGCGGAGATAATATGAATTCTCCAAAATAAAATAAATATTGGAGGAAAAATATTAAAATCACTTTTGGATTTTATTTGGATTTATTTGCGATTTTATTTGCATAGGAAAAATGCGTGTTTTTCAAAATTGCATTTAGGTCCGGGAAAAATGTTCACTTTGTCCTAAATATTATTTGAGGACAGTGAAAATTTATTTCGGAATTTTTGGAGTCTGTTTAGTATTTTGTTCGCCTGTTTTAGTGTGTAAGGACTGTAAACAAAAGGTGCACCGACCTAGTCGGGCTGTACCCGACTAGGACTCCCCTAGCCGGCCCCTTTAAAAGGCGAGGCCCAAAGCCCCGCAGCACACCAACCCCGCACCGAAACCCTAGGCCATCACCGCATAAGCCACCGCCGCCGCCAGCTCGAGCCGCCACCGCCACCGCCACCCGTGCCGCCCCCGGAGCCGCCCCGCCGCCTGCTCGCACGCCGCCGCCGCCACCACCTGCGCCATCGCCGGAGCCGCCCGCCTCGCCGCCGCCGCAGCCGACCGTCGCCGGAGCCGCCGTCGACGAGGTAGACGCCGTCCCGAGCCGCCGTTTTTTTTAAACCGTTTGGTTTTCTTTAGAAACCCTAGAGCTGTTTTTTTAATAGATCGGTTCGGTTTAGTTATTTAGCGGACGTACATTTTAACGAACGTTGTTTGCCCGTTAGTCACAGACAATGAATGTTCGTTCGTTAGCCTGTTCGTCAGTTTTTCTTTTTCAAGGTTTTTCCGCGATTATTTTCGATCGCGATTTTTGCCCTGACCTTGTTTTTAGTTTTTCTTTTCGCTCGAAAGTTGGAATCAGGCGTTTCAAGCACCCAGATCTTTGTCTCAAAGCCCTCTTTCCATTTAACCAACTTGAACAAGGTTTTTCTACTGTAAAATTGACTTTAGATCAATCTAGTAAATGAATCTTGTTTCTTTAGCAGTTTGAGTTTCGTTGCTCCGTTTGATTTGATTCTTTTTGTGAACCGGAGTTCTTAGTTTGAACTTTCTGGTTATATCTTCTTATTTGGAGTTCAATCTGTGCATATTTTCTTGATTGCTTATGTATGCTATTGTTTGATTGCGATAGAATTCCCGGAGTGTGAAGTGTGCTACTACGAGTCCCTAGGTTTTGCGAATCATCAGTAAGGCAAGTAACACTTTGATCATACCCCTTTATTACCCATTTCTTATGCAATAGATCAAACCCTCACACATTGCATGAGTAGATCTCTTAACTTGTGGGTCTGGGAAGTAGATTGAGGTAGAACCTATTACCTGCATTATTTTCAAACCCCTGGGAGTTACTTCTACGTTATGCTTAGGTTGCCATGCTATGCTCGTAGACGTGGATTGTGTTTGAGAGTATCCATGACAGATGTGAGTTGTTAATTAATGGTTCAACTTAAGGTGGCAACTTTAATACACATATGGGTGGATTGGTTGCAGGGCACCTAGAGAATCCAGTGTTGTCCTAGGAAATCCCGGAGGAACCGTGTGATTATCCTATGGAATGCCACCCAGGCTCAAAGGGATCATAAAACTATTCATGCTAGAAACTTCTGTGTGCAGCCACAATGCCATTATGAGCTCTGGCATATTATGAGTAAGTTGTGTGAGCTCTTTCAGTGGTGGACTAGCTGATGTAGGGGAAAATAGGTGTACGGGTCCACCCAAGGTAAAGAGTAAATGCTTCTGAAAGACTGTGTCTCGGTCATCCGTTTCTCAAACACCATGAAGTGCGAGAAATCCAATGGAGGAGATCGAGTCTTATGAGGAAGAGTGCGCAAACCTCTACAGAGTGTACAAACTAATCATGATTAGCTGTGTCCCCGGTTATGAAAATCTTGAGTATCTGGTACGTGAATTATTGGTTGATCTCATCACTCTAAAATTAATTTGTTGGTATAATGATGACTACTTTAATTGGGATTGAGTTGGAGATACCTTCTCAATGATGTTTCAACTACCATGATAGTTAAAATAAAAGTTATTCCTTTGTTGTAGGAAAAAATGGCTTTATGCAAAAAAAATAACCTTAGAGCCTCCACCAGCCAAATATGCATATAGTGTTAGCCTTTATTTTGTTACTTGCTCTACCGTGTTATCTTGCCAGCATATTCCATGTGCTGATCCGTTTCGGGCTGCAACATGTTACGTTGCAGACTTTTCAGAAGAAGAGTAAGGTGCGCTAGGTCGTTTGTCATGCACTCAGCTATGCCGTTGGAGTTGATGGACTCACTTATCTTCCAAGCCTTTCGCTGTTATCGTGTTAGATGGCCTTATGCCATATACTTTTGTAATGAGTTCTCTTTTGAGACATTCGTTGTAATAAGTGTGTGATTGCCACTCTGTTATAAATCCTTCAAGTACTGTGTGTGTCAGCATTACCGATCCAGGGATCACACAGAACACAGAGACTTCGATCCATTCGGATCGTGGTCGCTACAAGATGGTATCAGAGCACACGCTGACTGTAGGACACGACCACTAAGATAAACCCTAGTCCACTCTTCTCTACTCATTTCTGACTCCTCTCCATTATCTACTCTTTAGGATGGTGGTGTTGGGGAACATAGTATTTTTAAAATTTTCCTACGATCACGCAAGATCTATCTACCAGATGCATAGCAACGAGAGGGAAGAGTGTGTCTACGTACCCTCGTAGACCGGAAGCGGAAGCGTCAAGTGACGCGGTTGATGTAGTCGAACTTCTTCGCGATTCAACCGATCAAGCACCGAACGTACGGCACCTCCGCGTTCAGCACACGTTCAGCTTGATGACGTCCCACGAGCTCTTGATCCAGTTGAGCTTCACGGGAGAGTTTCGTCAGCACGACGGCATGGTGACGGATATGATGTATCTACCGGCGCAGGACTTCTTCTAAGCACCGCGACGGTATGACCGAGGTGTGTTTCTGTGGAGGGCGGCACCGCACACGGCTGGAACAATTCAACTTGTGTGTCTTTGGGTGCCCCCCTGCCCCCGTATATAAAGGAGCAAGGGGGAGGCCGGCCGGCCCTTCCTATGGTGCGGCTAGGGTGCAATCCTACTAGGAATAGGATTGCAATCCTATTCCTAGTAGGAACTACCAAAGAAGGAAGAGAGGGAAAGGAAAAGAAGGAGAGGTGGCGCCCCCCAATCCTAGTCCAACTAGGAACCCTAGGTGGGGCGCCGGCCAGCCCCTATGGGCTGCCTCTCTCTTTTCCATAAGGCCCACTATGGACCATCCCCCCTCGTAGGGGGTTCCGGTAACCCCCTCCGGCAATCCCGTTAAATCCGAAACTTTTCCGGAACACTTCCGGTGTCCGAATATAGTCGTCCAATATATCAATCTTTATGTCTCGGACATTCCGAGACTCCTCGTCATGTCCGTGATCTCATCCGGGACTCCGAACTACCTTCGGTACATCAAAACTCATAAACTCATAATACCGATCGTCATCAAACGTTAAGTGTGCGGACCCTACGGGTTCGAGAACTATGTAGACATGAACGAGACTCATCTCCGGTCAATAACCAATAGCGGAACCTGGATGTTCATATTGGCTCCTACATATTCTACGAAGATCTTTTATCGGTCGAAACCGCATAACAACATACGTTGTTCCTTTTGTCATCGGTATGTTACTTGCCCGAGATTCGATCGTCGGTATCTCTATACCTAGTTCAATCTCGTTACCGGCAAGTCTCTTTACTCGTTCCGTAACACATCATCTCGTGACTAACTCATTAGTCTTTTGCTTGCAAGGCTTATTATGATGTGTGTTACCGAGAGGGCCTAGAGATACCTCTCCGACACTCGGAGTGACAAATCCTAATCTTGATCTATGCCAACACCACGAATACTTTCGGAGACACCTGTAGAGCATCTTTATGATCACCCAGTTACGTTGTGACGTTTGATAGCACACAAGGTGTTCCTACGGTATTTGGGAGTTGCATAATCTCATAGTCATAGGAACATGTATAAGTCATGAAGAAAGCAATAGCAGTAAAACTAAACGATCATAGTGCTATGCTAACGGATGGGTCTTGTCCATCACATCATTCTCCTAATGATGTGATCCCGTTGATCAAATGACAACTCATGTCTATGGTTAGGAAACATAACCATCTTTGATCAATGAGCTAGTCTAGTAGAGGCATACTAGGGACATACTGTTTTGTCTATGTATCCACACATGTACTAAGTTTCCGGTTAATACAATTCTAGCATGAATAATAAACATTTATCATGATACAAGGAAATATAAATAACAACTTTATTATTGCCTCTAGGGCATATTTCCTTCAGTCTCCCACTTGCACTAGAGTCAATAATCTAGCTCACATCACCATGTGATTTAATACCGATAGTTCACATCGTTATGTGAATAACACCCATAGTTCACATCACCATGTGACCAACACCAAAAGGGTTTACTAGAGTCAATAATCTAGTTCACATCGCTATGTGATTAATACCCAAGAGTAATAAGGTGTGATCATGTTTTGCTTGTGAGAGAAGTTTAGTCAACGGGTCTGTCACATTTAGATCCGTATGTATTTCGCAAATTTCTATGTCTACAATGCTCTACATGGAGCTACTCTAGCTAATTGCTCCCACTTTCAATACGCATACAGATTGATACTTAGAGTCATCTGGCTTTAGTGTCAAAGCTTGCATCGGCGTAACCCTTTACGACGAACTCTTTATCACCTCCATAATCGAGAAATATTTCCTTAGTCATCCCGTTACTAAGGATAATTTTGACCGCTGTCCAGTGATCTACTCCTAGATCACTATTGTACCTCCTTGCCAAACTCATGGCAAGGTACACAACGTGTTTGGTACACAGCATGGCATACTTTATAGAACCTATGGCTGAGGCATAGGGAATGACTTTCATTCTCTCTATATTTTTCTGTCGTGGTCTGGCTTTGAGTCTTACTCAACTTCACACCTTACAAGTCAGGCAAGAACTCCTTCTTTGACTGATCCATTTTGAACTACTTCAAAATCTTATCAAGGTATGTACTCATCGAAAGTCTTATCAAGCGTCTTGATCTATCTCTATAGATCTTGATGCCCAATATGTAAGCAGCTTCACCAAGGTCTTTCTTTGAAAAACTCCTTTCAAACACTCCTTTATGCTTTCCAGAAAATTCTACATCATTTCCGATCGACAATATGTCATTCACATATACTTATCAGAAAGGTTGTAGTGCTCCCACTCACTTCTTGTAAATACAGGCTTCACCGCAAGTCTGTATAAATCTATATGCTTTGATCAACTTATCAAAGCGTATATGCCAACTCCGAGATGCTTGCACCAGTCCATAGATGGATCGCTGGAGCTTGCACATTTTGTTAGCACCTTTAGGATTGACAAAACCTTCTGGTTGCATCATATACAAGTCTTCTTTAATAAATCCATTAAAGAATGCAGTTTTGTTATCCATTTGCCAGATTTCATAAAATGCGGCAATTGCTAACATGATTCGGACAGACTTAAGCATCACTACGAGTGAGAAAGTCTCATCGTAGTCAACTCCTTGAACTTGTTGAAAAACTTTCGCAACAAGTCGAGCTTTGAAAACAGTAACATTACCGTCTGCGTCGGTCTTCCTCTTGAAGATCCATTTATTTTCGATGGCCTGCCGATCATCGGGCAAGTCAACCAAAGTCCACACTTTGTTCTCATACATGGATCCCATCTCAGTTTTCATGGCTTCAAGCCATTTTGCGGAATCTGGGCTCATCATCGCTTCCTCATAGTTCGTAGGTTCATCATGGTCCAGTTAGATGACTTCCAGAACCGTGTTGCCGTACCACTCTGATGCGGAACAAACTCTGGTTGATCTACGAAGTTCAGCAGAAACTTGATCTGAAGTTTCATGATCATCATCATTAGCTTCCTCACTAATTGGTGTAGGAATCACTGGAACTAGTTTCTATGATGTTCCACTTTCCAATTCGGGAGAAGGTACAATTACCTCATCAAGTTCTACTTTCCTCCCACTCACTTCTTTCGAGAGAAACTCCTTCTCTAGAAAGGATCCACTCTTAGCAACAAAGACCTTGCCTTCGGATCTGTGATAGAAGGTGTACCCAACAGTTTCTTTTGGGTATCCTATGAAGATTTACTTCTCCGATTTGGGTTCGAGCTTATCATGTTGAAACTTTTTCACATAAGCATCGCAGTCCCAAACTTAAAGAAACGACAACTTTGGTTTCTTGCCAAACCACAGTTCATAAGGTGTCGTATCAACGGATTTAGATGGTGCCCTATTTAACGTGAATGTAGCTGTCTCTAATGCATAACCCCAAAATCGATAGTGGTAGATCGGTAAGAGACATCATCGATCGCACCATATCTAATAAAGTACGGTTATGACGTTCGGACACACCATCACACTGTGGTGTTCCAAGTGGCGTGAGTAGTGAAACTATTTCACATTGTTTTTATTGAAGGCCAAACTCGCTAACTCAAATATTTTACCTCTACGATCATATCGTAGAAACTCTTATTTTTCTTGTTACGATAATTCTCCACTTCACTCTGAAATTCTTTGAACTTTTCAAATGTTTCAGACTTGTGCTTCATTAAGTAGATATACCTATATCTGCTCAAATCATCAGTGAAGGTCAGAAAATAAGAATACCTGAGCTTCAACACTCATTGGTCTGCATACATCAGTATGTATGATTTCCAACAACTCTGTTGCTCGCTCCACGGTTCCGGAGAACGGAGTTTTAGTCATCTTGCCCATGAGGCATGGTTCGCAAGCACCAAGTGATTCATAATCAAGTGATTCCAAAAGTCCATCACTATGGAGTTTCTTCATGCGCTTTACACCAATATGACCTAAACGGCAGTGCCACAAATAAGTTGCACTATCATTATTAACCTTGTATCTTTTGGCTTCAATATTATGAATATGTGTATCACACGATCGAGATCCAACAAACCATTTTCATTGGGTGTATGACCATAGAAGGTTTTATTCATGTAAATAGAACAACAATTATTCTCTAACTTACATGAATAACTGTATTGCAATAAACATGATCAAATCATATTCATGCTCAACACAAACACCAAATAACACTTATTTAGGTTCAACACTAATCCTGAAAGTATAGGGAGTGTGCGATGATGATCATATCAATCTTGGAACTACTTCCAATACACATCGTCACTTCATCCTTTAACAAGTTTCTGTTCATTATGCAACTCCCATTTCGAGTTACAACTCTTTAGCAACTGAACCAATATCAAATACCGAGGGGTTGCTATGAACACTAGTAAAATACACATCAATAATCTGTATATCAAATATACCTTTGTTCACTTTGCCATCCTTCTTATCCGCCAAATATCTAGGGCAGTTCCACTTCTAGTGACCATTTCCTTTGCAGTAGAAGCACTTAGTTTCAGGCTTGAGTTTAGCTTTGGGTTTCTTCACGGGAGTGACAACTTGCTTGTCATTCTTCTTGAAGTTCCCCTTCTATCCCTTTGCCCTTTACTTGAAACAAGTGGTCTGGTTAACCATCAACACTTGATGTTCTTTCTTGATTTCTACCTTTGCCGATTTCAGCATCGTGAAGAGCTCGGGAATTACTTTCGTCATCCCTTGCATATTATAGTTCATCACGAAGTTCTACTAACTTGGTGATAGTGTCTAGAGAACTTTGTCAATTACTATCTTATCTGGAAGATTAACTCCCACTTGATTCAAGCAATTGTACTACCCAGACAATCTGAGCACATGCTCACTGGTTGAGCTATTCTCCTCCATCTTGTAGGCAAAGTACTATCAGAGGTCCTATACCTCTCGACACGGGCATGAGTATGAAAAACTAATTTCAACTCTTGGAACATCTCATATGCTCCGTGGCATTTCAAAACGTTTTTGAAGTCCCGGTTATAAGCCGTAAAGCATGGTGCACTAAACTATCAAGTAGTCATCATATCGAGCTTTTGTCAAAACGTTCATAACGTCTACATCTGCTCCTGCAATAGGTCTGTCACCTAGCGGTGCATCAAGGACATAATTCTTCTGTGCAGCAATGAGGATAATCCTCAGATCACGGAACAATTCCGCATCATTGCTACTAACATCTTTCAACTTGGTTTTCTCTAGGAACATATGAAAAATAAACGGGGAGCAACATCGCGAGCTATTGATCTACAACATAGATATGCTAATACTACCAGGACTAACTTCATGATAAATTAAAGTTCAATTTAATCATATTACTTAAGAACTCCCACTTAGATAGACATCCCTCCGGTCATCTAAATGATCACGTGATCCAAATCAACTAAACCATATCCGATCATCACGTGAGATGGAGTAGTTTCAATGGTGAACATCTTATGTTGATCATATCTACTATATGATTCACGCTCGACCTTTCGGTCTCCAGTGTTCCGAGGCCATATCTGCATATGCTAGGCTCGTCAAGTTTAACCCGAGTATTCTGCGTGTGCAAAACTGGCTTACACCCGTTGTATTTGAACGTAGAGCTTATCACACCCGATCATCACGTGGTGTCTCGGCACGACGAACTTTCGCAACGGTGCATACTCAGGGAGAACACTTATACCTTGAAATTTAGTAAGGGATCATCTTATAATGCTACCGTCGTTCTAAGCAAAATAAGAAGCATAATAAGATAAACATCACATGCAATCAAAATATGTGTCATGATATGGCCATCATCATCTTGTGCTTTTGATCTCCATCTCCAAAGCACCTTCATGATCACCTTCGTCACCGGCGCGACACCTTGATCTCCATCGTAGCATCGTTGTCGTCTCGCCAACTATTGCTTCTACGACTATCGCTACCGCTTAGTGATAAAGTAAAGCAATTACATGGCGATTGCATTTCATACAATAAAGCGACAACCATATGGCTCCTGCCAGTTGCCGATAACATTACAAAACATGATCATCTCATACAAAACCGTATAACTCATCATGTCTTGACCATATCACATCACAACATGCCCTGCAAAAACAAGTTAGACGTCCTCTACTTTATTGTTGCAAGTTTTACGTGGCTGCTATGGGCTTAGCAAGAACCGTTCTTACCTACGCATATAAAACCACAACGATGTTTCGTCAAGTATGTGATGTTTTAACCTTCACAAGGAGCGGGCGTAGCCACACTTGATTCAGCTAAAGTAAGAGAGACAGACACCCGCCAGTCACCTTTAAGCAACGAGTGCTCGTAACGGTGAAACCAGTCTCGCATAAGCGTACGCGTAATGTCGGTCCGGGCCGCTTCATCTCACAATACCGCCGAAGCAAAGTATGACATGCTGGTAAGCAGTATGACTAGTATCGCCCACAACTCATTGTGTTCTACTCGTGCATATCATCTACGCATAGACCTGGCTCTGATACCACTATTGGGGAACGTAGTATTTTTAAAAATTTCCTACGATCACGCAAGATCTATCTACCAGATGCATAGCAACGAGAGGGAAGAGTGTGTCTACGTACCCTCGTAGACCGGAAGCGGAAGCGTCAAGTGACGCGGTTGATGTAGTCGAACTTCTTCGTGATTCAACCGATCAAGCACCGAACGTACGGCACCTCCGCGTTCAGCACACGTTCAGCTTGATGACGTCCCATGAGCTCTTGATCCAGTTGAGCTTCACGGGAGAGTTTCGTCAGCACGACGGCGTGGTGACGGATATGATGTATCTACCGGCGCAGGACTTCTCCTAAGCACCGCGACGGTATGACCGAGGTGTGTTTCGGTGGAGGGGGCACCGCACACGGCTGGAACAATTCAACTTGTGTGTCTTTGGGTGCCCCCCTGCCCCCGTATATAAAGGAGCAAGGGGGAGGCCGGCCGGCCCTTCCTATGGTGCGGCTAGGGTGCAATCCTACTAGGAATAGGATTGCAATCCTATTCCTAGTTGGAACTACCAAAGAAGGAAGAGAGGGAAAGGAAAAGAAGGAGAGGTGGCGCCCCCCAATCCTAGTCCAACTAGGAACCCTAGGTGGGGCGCCGGCCAGCCCCTATGGGTTGCCTCTCTCTTTTCCATAAGGCCCACTATGGACCATCCCCCTCGTAGGGGGTTCCGGTAACCCCCTCCGGCAATCCCGTTAAATCCGAAACTTTTCCGGAACACTTCCGGTGTCCGAATATAGTCGTCCAATATATCAATCTTTATGTCTCGGACATTCCGAGACTCCTCGTCATGTCCGTGATCTCATCCGGGACTCCTAACTACCTTCGGTACGTCAAAACTCATAAACTCATAATACCGGTCGTCATCAAACGTTAAGTGTGCGGACCCTACGGGTTCGAGAACTATGTAGACATGAACGAGACTCATCTCCGGTCAATAACCAATAGCGGAACCTGGATGTTCATATTGGCTCCTACATATTCTACGAAGATCTTCTATCGGTCAAAACCGCATAACAACATACGTTGTTCCTTTTGTCATCGGTATGTTACTTGCCCGTGATTCGATCGTCGCTATCTCTATACCTAGTTCAATCTCGTTACCGGCAAGTCTCTTTACTCGTTCCGTAACACATCATCTCGTGACTAACTCATTAGTCTTTTGCTTGCAAGGCTTATTATGATGTGTGTTACCGAGAGGGCCCAGAGATACCTCTCCGACACTCGGAGTGACAAATCCTAATCTTGATCTATGCCAACAACACGAATACTTTCGGAGACACCTATAGAGCATCTTTATGATCACCCAGTTACGTTGTGACGTTTGATAGCACACAAGGTGTTCCTACGATATTTGGGAGTTGCATAATCTCATAGTCATAGGAACATGTATAAGTCATGAAGAAAGCAATAGCAGTAAAACTAAACGATCATAGTGCTATGCTAACGGATGGGTCTTGTCCATCACATCATTCTCCTAATGATGTGATCCCGTTGATCAAATGACAACTCATGTCTATGGTTAGGAAACATAACCATCTTTGATCAATGAGCTAGTCTAGTAGAGGCATACTAGGGACATACTGTTTTGTCTATGTATCCACACATGTACTAAGTTTCCGGTTAATACAATTCTAGCATGAATAATAAACATTTATTATGACATAAGGAAATATAAATAACAACTTTATTATTGCCTCTAGGGCATATTTCCTTCAGGTGGATCCAAGGAACAAGTTCACTCAACCAGATGAAGACACACCTTTTGGACGACACTTGAAGGAAGTCACTAGGTACCTGAACCTCGGAATACCAAGCTTCACCGGGACCTGCACCGCCACTTTACTAGAAGAGGTGCGATGGAATATTCAAGTTCAACATCCCGAGAGGACATTCGCACCCTCCACTGAGCCCATAGAGTTTTCTTTTGATGCACCAACCTGGAGTCTAGGCAAAAGTATGGCATCCCATATTACCATGGGACGAATTGGAGAAGTCTACAAGCAGGAGTTGAAGGACACTATCCACCAGATATGTGGACACCGAGATGAGCAATGAGACATGATCAGCACCCGGAAGGACAGGTCCATTACAGTGTTCATCCAGGAGTTAAACCAGCACATTCGTCGACAGGAGCACCAGATGTGCGCAGGGATGATAGATTTGAGAAGGCGCTAACCAGGAACTTGGAGCTAGAAGAAGAACTCAAGTCTACACACGACGGATATGAGGAGGAGATGACAATACTTGTGGAGAAGAATGATGAATTGACAAGGAAGCTAGGAGTATTCATGGGAGATCCAGCACCAGGAGAATAAGAAGAAAAAGAACCTAAGGAGATTCTTTCTGAGGACTACATCATCATCGACGACACCGACTCAGACCCCGATGATAGCAATGATGACTATGAAGATGAAGCTGGAGCAGACATCATGGAATCTTCTGCCGATCAAAATTTCTAGATGGCCACCCTATGACTAGTAGTTTTCCCCCATAAAGTAGAATTTAGAGCACTTTTGTAACGTTAGTTAGAATCTTTGTATGCCCTTGCTTGAAATTGATTGGTGTGATATGATTGTGTTTGTCTCATGTGCATATGGGTAGTGAAATTTCCCTTAGACCTCATTTCTATTCAAATCTCTTCCCTCTACACCCATCAGATGCCGCCGAGACGTGAGCCGGATTTCAGTTTCCCCCTGAGTTCACTCAGTTGATCTAGCAGAAGAAGACCTAGATGCAAATTCTTGTCCAGAACAATCAGAACAGCAACAACAACCCTCCACCACCACCACCCGTGGACAACCTGACACATTTCCTAAGGTTGCAACCACCAGTGTTTTCTAGCAGCATTGAACCAATAGTTGCTTGATACGTCCATTTTGCATCATGCTTATAAGTTGATATTTATTGCATTATGGGCTGTTCATACACGTTTTGTCACAATACTTATACCTTTTCTCTCTTGTTTTACATGGTTTACATGAAGAGGGAGAATGCCAGCAGCTGGAATTCTGGGCTGGACAAGGAGAAAACTCTGGAAACCTATTCTGCACAACTCCAAAAGCCCTGAAACTCCACAGAACGTCGTTTCGGAAAATATAAAAAATAGCTGGCGAAAGAAACCCACGACAGGGGCCACCGGCTGGCCTCGAGGGTGGGGGCGCGCCCCCCTGCCTCGAGGGCCAGCCGGCAGGCCCCCGGTGCCCATCTTATCCTATATGAAGCGTTTGGATCTGGAAAAAATCAAAAGGAGGCTTTCGGGACCAGACGCCGCCGTCTCGAGGCGGAACTGAGGCGGAAACCAATCTAGGGCTAAGGCAGAGCTGTTCTGCCGGGGATACTTCCCTCCGGGAGGGGGAAATCGTCACCGCCGTCATCACCAACAACTCTCCCATCTTGGGGAGGGCCATCTTCATCAACACCATCTCCTCTCAAACCCTAGTTCATCTCTTGTATCCAATCTTTGTACCCAAACCTTAGATTGGTACCTGTGGGTTGCCAGTAGTGTTGATTACTCCTTGTAGTTGATGCTAGTTGGTTTACTTGGTGGAAGATCATATGTTCAGATCCATTATGCATATTAATACCCCTCTGATCATGAACAATATTATGTCTTGTGAGTAGTTACTTTTGTTCCTGAGGACATGGGAGAAGTCTTGCTATTAGTAGTCATGTGAGTTTGGTCTTCGTTCGATATTTTGGTGAGATGTATGTTGTCTCTCCTCTAGTGGTGTCATGTGAACATTGACTACATGACACTTCACCATTATTTTGGCCTAGAGGAAGGCATTGGGAAGTAATAAGTAGATGATGGGTTGCTAGAGTGACAGAAGCTTAAACCCTAGTTTATGCGTTGCTTCGTAAGGGGCTGATTTGGATCCATATGTTTCAGGCTATGGTTAGGTTTACCATAATACTTCTTTTGTAGTTGCGGATGCTTGCATTAGAGGTTAATCATAAGTGGGAGGCTTGTCCAAGTAAGGGCAGCACCCAATCACCGGTCCACCCACATACCAAATTATCAAAGTACCGAACGTGAATCAGACGATCGTGATGAAAACTAGCTTGACGATAATTCCCATGTGTCCTCGGGAGCGCTTTCCTTTATATAAGAGTTTGTCCAGGCTTGTCCTTTGCTACAAAAAGGATTGGGCCACCTTGCTGCACCTTATTTACTTTTACCTTTTGTCACTTGCTACGAATTATCTTATCACAAAACTATCAGTTACTTATAATTTCAGTGCTTGCAGAAAATACCTTACTGGAAACTGCCTATCATTTCCTTCTGCTCCTCGTTGGGTTCGACACTCTTATTTATCGAAAGGACTACGATAGATCCCCTACACTTGTGGGTCATCAAGACTCTTTTCTGGCGCCATTGCCGGGGAGTGAAGCGCCTTTGGTAAGTGGAATTTGGTAAGGAAAAATTTATATAGTGTGCTGAAATTTATTGTCACTTGTTACTATGACTCAAAATCCTTTGAGGGGCTTGTTAGGGGCATCTTCACCCTGAGCGGAAGAGCAAAGATTTGCTCCTCAACCTACTACACCTATTGAAAATGTTTGCTTTGAGATTCCTTTGGGTATGATAGAGAAACTGCTTGAAAATCCCTTTACAGGAGACGGAACATTGCATCCCGATTTACACCTAATCTATGTGGATGGAGTTTGTGGATTGTTTAAGCTTGCTGGTATGCCCGGGGATGTTATCAAGAAGAAGGTCTTCCCTTTATCTTTGAAGGGATATGCATTGACATGGTTTAGGCTTTGCGATGATATGGGATCTTGGATATATAATCGTCTGAAGTTGGAATTTCATCAGAAGTTCTACCCTATGCACCAGGTTCATCGTGATCGAAATTATATTTATAATTTCTGGCCTCGCGAAGGAGAAAGCATCGCTCAAGATTGGGGGAGGCTTAAGTCAATGTTATATTCATGCCCCAATCATGAGCTTTCAAGAAAAATGATCATCCAAAAATTTTATGCTCGGCTTTCTCTCAATAATTGCACCATGCTTGATAGTTCTTGTTCTAGCTCTTTTATGATGAAGACTGTTGAATTCAAATGGGATTTATTGGAAAGAATTAAACACAACTCTCAAGATTGGGATCTCGATGAAGGTAAGGAGTCAGGTATGACCCGTAAGTTGGATTGTGTTAAAGCTTTTGTGGATACCGATGTTTTCCGTGAGCTTAGCACTAAATATAGACTTGACTCTGAGATAGTAGATTCTTTCTGTGAATCCTTTGCTACTCATGTTGATCTCCCCAAGGAGAAGTGGTTTAAATACCATCCCCCTATTGAAGTAAAAGTAGTTGAACCGATTAAAGTTGAAGAAAAGATTATCACTTATAATGTTGATCCTGTTATTCCTATCGCTTATATTGAGAAACCACCTTTCCCTGTTAGGATAAAGGATCATGCTAAAGCTTCAACTGTAGTTCTTAAGAGTAATACTAGAACACCTACACCCTCTGAGAAAATTAAAGTTGAACCTAGTGTTGCAATGGTTAAAGATCTCTTGGTAGAAGATTTAGATGGGCATGTTATTTATATCCAAGAAGAGTCTGCTAGGATAGCCAAACCCAATGCTAGGAATAAACATAAACCTGTTGTGGGCTTACCTGTTATCTCTGTTAAGATAGGAGATCATTGCTATCATGGTTTATGTGACATAGGTGCTAGTGCGAGTATTATCCCTCTTGATTTGTATAACGAAATTATGCATGATATTGCACCTGTTGAGTAAGAAGGGATTGATGTTACTATTAAGCTTGCTAATAGAGATACTATTTCACCAGTTGGGATTGTTAGCGATATCGAAGTCTTGTGTGGGAAGGTTAAATACCCTGGTGATTTTCTTGTTCTTAGTTCCCCACAAGATGCATTATGTCCCATTATATTTGGTAGACCCTTCTTGAATACTGTTAATGCCAAGATAGATTGTGTGAAAGATATTGTCACTGTTGGCTTAGGGGATATGTCTCATGATTTTAACTTTGCTAAATTCCGTAGACAACCCCTTGAAAAGGCACCACCCAATAAAGATGAAATTATTGGTCTTGCTTCTATTGCCGTGCCACCTAATGATCCTTTAGAACAATACTTGCTAGACCACGAAAATGATATGCATATGAATGAAAGAAGGGAAATAGATGAAATATTCTTTAAATAGGGACCCGTATTGAAAAACAACTTCCCTGTTGAAATCCTAGGGGATCCTCCTCCACCCAAGGGTGATCCCGTGTTTGAACTTAAACCTTTACCTGATAATCTTAAGTATGTTTATCTTCATGAAAAGAAGATATATCATGTTATTATTAGTGCTAACCTTTTAGAGCAGGAAGAAGAAAGATTATTGAAAACTCTGAAGAAGCACCGAGCTGCTATTGGATATACTCTGGATGATCTTAAGGGCATTAGTCCCACTATATGCCAACACAAGATAAAACTGGAAGAAAATGCTAAACCAGTTATTGATCATCAGCGAAGGTTAAATCCTAAGATGAAAGAAGTGGTAAGGAAGGAAATACTAAAGCTTCTAGAGGCAGGTATTATCTATCCAGTTGCCGAGAGCCAGTGGGTAAGTCATGTCCATTGTGTTCCTAAGAAAGGAGGTATGACTGTCATCCTAATGATAAAGATGAATTGACCCCGCAAAGAATAGTTACAGGTTATAGGATGGTAATTGATTTTCATAAGTTAAATAAAGCTACTAAGAAAGATCATTACCCCTTGCCATTTATTGATCAAATGCTAGAGAGGTTATCCAAACATACTCATTTCTGCTTTCTAGATGGTTATTCTGGTTTCTCCCAAATACCTGTGTCAAAAGGGGATCAAGAAAAGACCACCTATACTTGTCCTTTCGGTACCTTTGCTTATAGACGTATGCCTTTTGGTTTATGTAATGCACCTGCTACCTTTCAAAGATGCATGATGGCTATATTCTCTGGTTTTTGTGAAAAGATCGTTGAGGTTTTCATGGATGATTTCTCCGTTTACGAAACTTCTTTTGATGATTGCTTAAGCAACCTTGATCGAGTTTTGCAGAGATGTGAAGACACTAATCTGGTCTTGAATTGGGAGAAGTGCCACTTTATGGTTAATGAAGGCATTGTCTTGGGACAAATATTTTTTGAAAAAGGTATTGAAGTTGACAAAGCTAAAGTTGATGCTATTGAAAAGATGCCATGCCCTAAGGATACCAAAGTTATACGAAGTTTCCTTGGTCATGCCGGGTTCTATAGGAGGTTCATAAAGGACTTATCCAAGATCTCCATGCCTCTGACTAATCTCTTACAAAAAGATATTCCTTTTGTCTTTGATGATGATTGTCTGGAAGCATTTGAAATACTTAAGAAAGCATTGGTCTCTGGACCTATTGTCCAGCCTCCTGACTGGAATTTACCCTTTGAGATTATGTGCGATGCTAGTGATTATGCTGTAGGAGCTGTTCTAGGGCAAAGAGTTGATAAGAAATTGAATGTTATACAGTATGCTAGTAAAACTCGAGATAGTGCCCAAAGAAATTATGCTACCACTGAGAAAGAATTTTTAGCAGTTGTATTTGCTTGTTATAAGTTTAGACCCTCCATTGTTGATTCTAAAGTAACTATTCACACTGATCATGCTGCTATCAAATACCTTATGGAAAAGAAAGATGCTAAACCTAGACTTATTAGATGGGTTCTCTTGCTGCAAGAATTTGACTGGCATATTATTGATAGAAAGGGAGCTGAGAACCCCGTAGCGGATAACTTGTCTAGGTTAGAAAATGTACTTGATGACCCACAACCTATTGATGATAGCTTTCCTGATGAACAACTAGCTTTCATAAGTACTTCTCGTACTGCTCCTTGGTATGCTGATTATGCTAATTACATTGTTGCTAAGTTTATACCTCCTAACTTTACATACCAGCAAAAGAAAAAGTTCTTCTATGATTTGAGACATTACTTTTGGGATGACCCACATCTTTATAAAGAAGGAGTACATGGTATTATTAGACGTTGTGTACCTGAGCATGAACAGGAACAGATCCTACGCAAGTGCCACTCCGAAGCCTATGGAGGACACCATGCGGGAGACAGAACTGCACACAAGGTATTACAATCCGGTTTTTATTGGCCTACTCTCTTCAAGGATGCCCGTAAGTTTGTCTTATCTTGTGATGAATGTCAAAGAATTGGTAATATTAGTAGACGTCAAGAAATGCCTATGAATTATTCACTCGTTATTGAACCATTTGATGTTTGCGGCTTTGATTATATGGGACCTTTTCCTGGCTCTAATGGGTACACACATATTTTAGTTGTTGTTGATTACGTTACTAAGTGGGTAGAAGCTAAACCAACTAGTAGTTCTGATCATAACACATCTATTAAGATGCTTAAAGAAGTTATATTTCCGAGGTTTGGAGTCCCTAGATATCTAATGACTGATGGTGGTTCACACTTTATTCATGGTGCTTTCCGTAAGATGCTTCCTAAGTATGATGTCAACCATAGAATTGCATCACCTTATCACCCACAGACTAGTGGTCGGGTAGAACTTAGTAAGAGGGAGTTGAAATTAATCTTGCAAAAGACAGTTAATAGGTTTAGAAAGAATTGGTCCAAGAAACTTGATGATGCATTATGGGCCTATAGAACTGCATACAAAAATCCTATGGGTATGTCTCCATATAAGATGGTATATGGAAAAGCATGTCACTTACCTCTTGAGCTAGAACATAAGGCATATTGGGCTATTAAAGAGCTCAACTACGATTTTAAACTTGTCGGTGAGAAGAGGATATTTGACATTAGCTGTCTCGATGAGTGGAGAACCCATGCCTATGAGAACACCAAACTATTTAAAGAAAAAGTTAAAAGATGGCATGACAAAAGGATACAAAAGCGTGAGTTTCACGGAGGTGATTATGTCTTGCTATTCAACTCTCGTTTAAGATTTTTTTTGCAGGAAAGCTTCTCTTCAAGTGGGAAGGACCTTACATTATCGAGGAGGTCTATCGTTCCGGTGCCATAAAAATCAACAACTTCGAAGGCACAAATCCGAAGGTGGTGAATGGTCAAAGGATCAAACATTATATCTCAGGTAATCCTATAAATGTTGAAACTAATATTATTGAAACCATAACCCCGGAGGAATACACAAGGGACACTTTCCAGAACGATTCAGCCTCCGAAAAGGAAGAGGTACGTGATACGGTAAGTAAACCGACTCCAAAACAGTTCTAAAGGTAATTTTTCTCCGTTTTGGAATATTTAGAAAAATAGAAAAATAAACCGCAGTCCGGAAGAGACACGAGGCGTCCTCGAGGGAGGAGGGCGCGCCCCCTTCCCAGGGCGCGCCCCCTGCCTCGAGGACACCCCGTGTGTCCCCCGGACTCTGTTTTCTTGTGGGTTACTCCTTTCGTTCGGGAAAAATTCATTATATATACTCCTGAAGGTTTTGGCCTCTGTATCACGCAGAAATCCTCTCTTCTCGTTTCAAGCTGTTTTCTGTTAAGGTTTGCGAAGCCAAGCATCATGTCGTCTCCCTCCTCCAACAACGAAGGCAATGATGCTTGGCTAATGAAGATAGATCTGAAGAGGGAAGGACCCGAGGAGATCCACAAGGAGAAGAAGATCAAGATGGAGGTGGAAGATCCGGCTCCGGCAGCGGGAGAAGAAGACGCCTCCAAATCCCTTCCTAATCTCTTTACCTCAACTGAGCTAGAAGCTTTCAGGATGATTGAGTTAGCTCAGATTCGCAACAAGCATCTCACAAGTGAAAATCTTTTGTTGAAGGATTATATAGCTGCTCTCAAAGGTATTATCCGCAAGCTGGAAGATCTCCTACGCTTGATATATGAGGATCCCCCGTCACTACTTGCAACTCCATCATCACCAACCCCGAAGAAGGAGACATAATCATATGGGTATGGGCACTCCCCTTGGCAACTTCCAAGCTTGGGGGAGTGTCTCCAGTATCGTATCACCATCACTCCTATCTTTACCGTTTTACTTAGTTCAATCCTTTTGGTAGTATCTTGATCTATTAGAATAAAGTTAGCATGATCTAGTTGTGAGCTTTTGCTTTGTGAGCTTTATCCTTTGTAATCGAGTACGTGAGCTATATAATAAAGATTAGTGTTGAGTCAAGGGCTTGATTTCCTCACTCGGGTCATGATAAAAAGAAAGGAAACATAAAGAGTATCAAAGAGATCATATCGATCTTATGGGAAGTAATGACTTCACATACAATAGTATGATAAATAAAAGTTGTTGGGAGGTGAAAAACATAGTTTTGGTCATCGTTGCAATTAATAGGAAGTAACAAAAGAAGAGAGGCTTCACATACAAATATACTATCTTGGACATCTTTTATGATTGTGAGCACTCAATAAAGTATGACATGCTAAAGAGTTGATGTTGGACAATGAAGACAACATAATGGGTTATGTCTTCTTATATCCGAAATAAAGTATATTGTCATGGATCATCCAACATGTTGAGCTTGCCTTTCTCCCTCAAGCTAGCCAGAACTCCTCGCACCAAGTAGAGATACTACTTGTGCTTCCATATATCCTTAAACCCAGTTTTGCCATGAGAGTCCACCATACCTACCTATGGATTGAGAAAGATCCTTCCAAGTAAGTTGTCATGTTGCAAATCCGCTAAATATGTATGATTTATTAGTGTGGGAGAAATTAGCTTTATACGATCTTGTGATATGGAAGTAATAAAAGCGACGGACTGCATAATAAAGGTCCTTATCACAAGTGTCAATATAAAGCGAAGTTCTTCTATGCTAAGACTTTGTGCATCCAACCATAGAAACACATGACAACCTATGCTTCCCTCTGTGAAGGGCCTATCTTTTATTCTTTTCTTATAAGTGTCAAGGTGAAATCCACCTTTCCTTTTTTACATTTTATCCTTTGGCAAGCACATTGTGTTGGATAGATCCTGGCATATATACCCACATGGATGTAAGTTTTCATGATCTATTACTGTTGACATTACCCTTGAGGTAAACGGTTGGGAGGCAACACCATAAGCCCCTATCTTCCTATGTGTCTGATTAAAACTCCATAAACATAAGTACTGGATGAGTGTGAGAAATTGTGAAAGACTATATGATAGTTGAGTGCTGAAAGGCTCTTATATTGACTCTTTCCGATATTACGATAAATTGCAATTGCTTCAATGACCGAGACCAAAGTTTGTTAGTTTCCAATGAAGTTTATGATGCATACTTGATATTGTGGATGAATTGTTACTTTAGCATAAGAATCATATGACTATATTTAT